>VZTU01027520.1:26618-77648 GCA_013400835.1 Zapornia atra | reverse complement strand
CCCCCCCCACCCCCCCAAAAAAAAAAACACTTATATCTGTACTTCAGAGGTATTAATATGAGGGCTTGTCTGTTTTCTACTTTGGTTTCATTAAACTTGCCTCTCTCTTAACTTCCCAAACATAACTCTTTCATTTTTTTCTCCATAGATGAAAGAAGGAAGCATTATGTTGATGTGGTGCTTGATACTGGGGTGGAAGTTTATTCCTGATAGGGTCAGGAACTTAGAGTTACTCTTCTTTTTGAAGTCTTAGCTTATGGTTTACTTAACATTTTAACATTATAAGGACATGTTTGAAGTCCACAGTGTGATTCACTGACGATGATTTTTTTCATCTCTGTTTTGGGTGTTTTTTTGGGTTTTTTTAATGGTACTCAGAGAAATATATTGATTTTTAGCTATTTGCTTTGGGAAATCATTTACAGTAAAGTCTAATTTTGGTATTATGACTACATCCTTTGCAAATGAAGTACATGGGGTTGCCTTAAAATATTTTTAAAGCAATACACCAGTTATATAGTAATAAATTAGATCCAATAAGCTGCATATTCACATTGGCATAAGTAATGAGTCCCTTGATAAATCTCCTGATCTGTCACAGCCCACATGAATGCTTCTGTCCTACTGCTCCTTTCTCAAAAAGAACATACAGCTTTTTGCTAGGGAAAATTGAAAGAAAATCACAATTGGGCCAATTTGCCAGTTCAGAAACTCTTTAAACAACAGAAAAGCATTTTATTTTGCCTTTGAGAGATAAGAAATAAGAGAGCTTGCCAAACCTCGGAGACCTTTTTTCAAAAGAAGAGAAGCAGGATTTGTGTACTGTATGTCATGTCCCAGGGTGGTCATCATGTGCCATCAAAGTGAAAACTGAGAACGAAGCTTTTGATTATTTTGTGTGTCATTCAAGGATGTGTATTTTGTGGAATAACAAAATGCATAGGTGAGCTAATTGGAGATTATTTTTCTTAATTACTGTTTGGTTTGGTTTTTTGTGCGTGTGGGTGTTGTATGTTTGGTTTTTTGGTGCAGTGTCTGTTTCAATGCAACGTTCAAAGGCTCAGGGTAGAGATTTGGGAGGGGAAGATGGGGACAGATCAGATGACTGAGAAGGTTACACAGTATGGAAGGTTGCAAACCTGTTCTGCAATAGGTGGAATGGGACCTGACACTTGAACTTGTCCCATTGAAGTGCTTTCCTGCACATCACCTGCATGCTCGTACAGCGCCTTTCATTTCCTAAGGGAAAGGAAGACTAGCTTTTGGTAGGTTATACAATGGAAATGAACTTTGCTCTGATTACTTTTGGGTTTGGATTGCATAATCTCATCTTTTTTAAAATTAAAGATTGCCTTGTCGAAATTTCATCAAACTTGTCATAGAAGTGTGCTTAGGGTTTAGAGGAAGAACCGGTTTCCAGGGCCATTAGTTCCCTACCTCTACACCATTACTACTGAAAAGCGTGGGGCGCTTTAGTCCCAGTTAGAAGAGCAGTTCTGAAGTACTACTTTTTCTAACAGACTATGCAATGAGCTGTGCCAGCGTGGGTGAGGGAGAAATCTGTTTTTTAAAGGTCTAGCATACCTTGTTCTTGCCTGTTGGGAGTAACAAAAGGAGCAGGCATGGTCTGATGACACCCTAAATGTTCCTTTCCACCAGGCTGTCCCTGGGATGTCTTCCTCTCCCCTGTGCCTGTTTGGGAAGCTCTGGTTTTCAGGGGATTGTTTCTGTTTCAGTATGATAGATGATGAAACATCTATGGATTTTTAAAAGTCATAGCTTTTAAAAAGCTTTGGTAAGTAGCACACCCTATAACTCGACTTTATGTGGAAAAGAGAAATACTTGACTAGACATTTCTGAGCGATTCTGACACTAATACTGGCTAAAAGGCAGTATTTAGAGCCAAAATACTTATTTACGTTCCCATCCATCAGTTTTATGGATGTAACCAAGCCATATTTCTTCTAAAAGAAAGAATCTGAATGGGGGGAAAAAGCACACATGGTCTTTTGAGATGACAAACCAGTTTTCATTTTGGGCCAATTGCTTCCAATGGGGGAGATACCAGAGAAGACAGAAATCAAAGTTGTCCTTCACTGCCCAGTCCTTGCAACTCAATGTAAGGAGAATCAGCAGTTTTGGCTAGTGGTCCCAGGGACATACTTATAAAGAAACTGAGAAACATAGGTCCCAGAACAAACCCCCTTAACAATTTAATTAGTTGCACTAGATACGCCGGCTATCTACTAATTGCCTGAAGAACTGTAAGAGTTTGCTCCTGCTGAGTTAACTGTATTGGCTCTCAACTTCTCAGCACTACAGCGTGCTTAGAGGAAGGCTGTTTTCTCTGAGGAGATGGTGGCACAGGGCATTGCAAAGAATTCTCCTGTAAAATTTCTCAAGCACCGAACGCTCGCGAATTCCTGTTTAGGATGCATCTCTCATCAGCAGAGTGTAAAACTGAAGTCTATTGGTACTCTTGAGATACGGTGTTTGAGTGGAGTGCTGCAATTCCATGGTATGCACTGCAACAATTAGCAATTAGTTTCCTGCCTGTACACATAAATCAGTTTAACAAAGCCTCGAGGGGAAAGAGTTTTCTCAGCCCTCTTTGGTGGTGCTTTGACATCCAGTTCCCTACAGTCAGCACCTATGACAGCTATTTACTAGAAGCCTGCTAATAAGTCAGATTTGTACTAGTGAGAGCAGCGGGACAGCAATTTGTTGTGCAGTGTAAGGTTACTGCTCATGCAGCATTCCTGACTGAAGGCTACTAAGGAACATATCTCAGAATCGATCAGAGATAATGAAATTGATATTGTCTGAATAATAATCAATTTTAATAACAGTTTTCTACAGTAGTCTTGCATTGAGGGGCTTCTATTCTCAGGACAATTCCCTTTGAAAGCTGATGAGTTACTGAAGTATACTAGCTGCCACACTGAAACATATGAAATACATTGAAAAGTTGGGCTTTTCCTAGTAATACTGGAACGTGTACAGTGTTAGACACTTGAAAATTAAACAAGCTGTTGGATTTGTTGAATTTGTAGAGTACTTTTCCGGACAAGAAGTTAAATAGTGCAGGAGGCATGTATGTATGTATGTCTGACTTAGTCTCAGTAATGGATAGTGTTTAAAACTGGAGAAGTGTAATCCTTCATGTGAGGTGATGCTTCTCTTGGCCATGTGTAATTGGCACAAGTTTACATACACATGATTTCTTGATGAACTTGTTCCTATCCAAATTAAAATACTGACTCATACTCCACTTACATTATGAGTATTTTTTCAAGGCTGAAAATGTTCAAATATTTTGGTTAAATGAAATTTTTCTATCAATTTTTTTTTTCTGTAGTAAAATATAAATACTGAAAAGGAAAGTGTTACTACCGGAACAAAAATGCTTAAAGAACTCAGAAGTAAAATCATTTGGAAATCTTGCTTCTTGGAAACTTCAGGATTTTTAATTATACCTTTTGAAAATTGATTAATTAACAGCATGAAGAAAATATAACAACTTTCATCTTTTCAGGTGGTGTGATACTTTTTTCTCTTCTGTATTTTCACAGAGACATTCTTGTACCATGCTATCAGAACCATAAAAACTCAATATATCTAATAGTCTTCAGATCTTTTACTTTTAGTGAGCAGATGACATTTGAGGTTTGTGTTCATTTTACTTTTTTTAATGGGTGCTCAAACTTCATTAGCCAGCAGGCTAATTAAATGGGTTGTGTGAGGCTTAAGGGAAAAGGTCACTACTGCTGTGGAGGTTAGGACCCCATCAAAGACTGTCTTCGTTTGGAAAGTTTTGGAAAGCTCTTCAGAGAGCAGTTTGTGTGAACTGTATTTTTTCCGAGGTTTGGGTCTAGAGGAAGGAAATAATTTGGGATGTCTGTCTTTTTGGAGTTAGGATATGGCTGGAGACTGATGTAGTAATGTTCCTGTGCAATATGGAACTGACCAAGTGACCAAAGTTCTGAAGCTTGTTACCTTGACTCATCTATCCAAGACTCATGTTACGCTCTGTGTTCAAGTGATGAACTGGAGCCTGTAGGTGCCCAAAAATTATCTAAAACATGAAGAGGGGAGACAGTGGGAAGAAGCTTTGATAGTTAAAAATTACTAAGGAGTCCATGAAAACGTTAGGATGCTTTTGGTGGAAAATCTTTTCTTTCTTCCAGTCAAGGTAGCTGTGATTTGGCAGAGAGCTGAGACATTTACAGTTGCAATTGTGGCCGAGGCAGTTCCAACGTTCCCAGTGGTTCTGGAATCTGTTCCCTGTCGAAGGCTACACATGCCAATGCGGATGAGTGCAGCTTGAGGCCGTTTCATTATTTAAATAGATGGCTGAGTGTTATTTGTGAGCAAAAGGTGGTAGTTCTGGGAAGTTGCTTGTTTCACAGCCATTTGTTTGTAATAGTTATTGAATGCTTTTATTTTTAATAAATGCCAACCTAGGTGATAGGCCCTGTGATGTGCATTATTAAATAAATAGACAAGCTTAGAAAAAAAGCCATACGGTCATGAATAAAGTTTCTATTCCCTGTCAACTCTTTAGGGAACAAAGCAAGGGACTGAATTATTCATTATATGCTCAGTGCAAGGCAACTGGAACCTGCCACTGTGTTGCTTGCAGTGCAAATAGTGATTTAAAAAATACAAATGGTTCTTTTCTGTGTTATCGTGCTTGTTTTTCTTTACTAATATTTCTTGAACCTGCTTAAGAAAATTAAACCCTGTGGAAAAAAAAGAGTTAAGTCTGCATAGTTCTTCAGACTCTCAGCACAGATCCTGTGGGGAATTTCGTTTCTAAATTATTCAGCCTATGTGCTAAAAAGATATACAAGACGTGTTTTGGAAGTTAATACAGGTATTCCTTTTGTACTAGTGGAAAACACTATGGGGTCTTTTGCTCTTTTTTTTTTTTAATAAGTTTTATAAAGTTTCCTGTGCACGGGGCTTTGTGCACATGTGAATACATAGACCTAATTTTGCACTGTAGCGGGAGATCTGTCATTTACACTAGACCTCTCAAAACTGTCATATGTTCTAGTGCTTGGTGCCACTTATCCCTGTGGCCACGACTGAAACCTGATTGCCATTTTAATGCAAGGGCCAGAAACCCTACTTGTATTCATAGTTCCGTCAAAATGGTAAGAACTCAGAATACTATGATGACTGGGTTATAAATGCCCAGAGTTACTAGGGACAGTTCTTAACCTGAGGATGGGCCTCAACTTCTAATAAAACTATTTGTTTAGCATCTGAGAAATAAATACAGGTTGGGGAGCTCATGTCATTCATACAGAAACAAGTATTATGTAAAATTAAAATATTTAGTTGATCGCAGTGCAGAAATACTTCTACATGAAAATAGATACCTGGGCTTCTTAGTCTGTGGGAAAAATATGAGAACCAATGCCTGAGAGATCAAGGATTTCATTAAAAACGGAAGTATGCAGCACTGTTAAGGTGACGAATGGAATAAATTTCATTATGACTTTGTTGTTGGATGTTCTTTAACCGAACAGTTGTCACAGTGTTCAACACAAGGTAAAATACATCTGTGACATAGAAAAGGCGAGGTGAGATCTAGTGTTTCTTTCTAATGTTTTTTTCAATCTGTGTTTCATCAGTCTTTTCAAAGATTTTACTGAAGCATACTGAGATCAGTCAGATTTGTTACTTGTACAGGAAAGTTCTCGGAATGCAAGTTTGAAAACCAGTAGTAGTTTGGATGTAGAATGAGTTCCTCAGAAGGTAGCACTGTTTGTTATTTTTCTTAATCTCAGTGCAAGGACAATGCAAGTTTTCTGGCTTTCAAACACAAACCCAGAACAAGCAGCCCTTTTTTAATTCTTCAAAGGAATATGAATGTTTTTGCAATAGGATTCTTTTTAAAAAGATAACAAGAAAGCTAACTCTGAATTTTTTAACCACTTGAAAAAATTATAATTGGCATCTATGAATTGAAAGTTGGCAGATAGCCTGAGTGTTGTGGTGTCATACAGAGGTATGCTCTGAGTACCTGGAGCAGGAAACAACAGCTAGAGGAACATAAGAGGTGATGTCTGTGTTCTGCAGCACTTGACAAAACTCTTTTAGATGAACGACTGTGTTAATGCAGTGTATACCCCGTCTCATTACATCATGGGTGAGGTAAGCTAACAAGTGAATTTAAAAAAACCCAAACAACTTACAAGCAGATTAAAAATGTTGCACTCTAGTTGGTTGTTCTAGTAGCAGTGTGACCCCACTCTTCAAACCATCCCACTGCCCTCAGGTTTCTGGCTGAGAAGGTCAGCTTTTCAAGCACACCTGAAAGGCTCAAGCCTGCACTGACGATCTCTGCCTCGTGTCAGCTATGGTCAGATGAGATAGGATTCTTCAATTATTCATCTAAAAAGCAGCAATGATAATTTCATTTTATAGAGGAAGCTAGCATTAAATGTTTACATTTTAAGAGTTACTGCTTTTTTACCCTTTATTATTGGGCTGTTTCAGGTTAGGATGCCTGAGGAGGTTTGATGTTAATATCGTCTTTGGATTAATACACTGAACTGGAACAGAAGATTTGGGCTCTGGTGCTCACAGGAGCTAGGTCGGAGCCAGGTGCTGTTGCAGGGCTGCAGGGCGGTGTGTGGAGCTGTTTATAGCACCGTGAGGCAGTTGGGCATTATCTGGGATTTGCAGCTTTCTGCTGGCAAAACTTTTTTTTTTTTAAAACAGACTCTGTTAAAACAAGAATCGTTTGGTGTTATTTTAGAAATACAAAGCTAAATACATTAAATCCTACTTTAGTCTTACGGATTTGGAAATTGGTTTTACATGCTTTCGTCACATCCTGGCTGGATTAATCTAACTCTCTTTTTACAGTTTTGCCAGTGTTGCTGCTGCAGGAATTGCATACAGGCTGCAATGGCAACAATGATCAGTGGCTCCCTGAGGAGGAACAAGGCTCGCAGAGGTCTACGGCTCTTTTCCCCCTCTCTCATTTTCTCCTAACTTAGTATGTCTTGAAGTTAAAAAGGTCTTGCTGTTTGGGAAACAGTTAATTGGATCAGGATGAGTCATGCCCAGGATTAAATGCTGGCAGTGGGATTGGAACCCTTCCCTGTAGTTAACGTAATTAAGAGTGAAGGTAAAGATCACATTATCCCTTACCAAATTAGGGCCTCGGGTAAGTGAGAAACTCGTGATGGACATTCCTGCCTAGTGCTGTCCCTGCCTTTCTGAGGGGCTGCAGGAGCCCACGGGAGGAGGCCTCTGCTGCCACTAGGGTCGGGCTCTCCTTTGGGAGGCTGGCTGGGGCCTCTCCTCTGGGGAGAAGGTGTGTTGGCCGCTGCCAGGGAGCGAGTGGTGCTGCGGCCCCTTCTCAGAATCCTGAGGATAAAACACAGACAAGATGAGGAGCATGGTGGTGTCTCACAAATGCATGACAAAATGCAGTGTGACCGGCCTAGGCTGTATGCCTGTGCTGCTGTTTTGGCAGCAGGTTAGATCTCTGGAGCAGAACTCCCAAGTTCAACTTGTGGTGGGCTCCTTCTTGACATCTTCAAAACCGGTTGTTTCCCATGTTACTTTTCAGGAAATCCCTCCATCCTTGCACAGCATCCCAGCTGAGCTGGACAGGCTGCTGCTGGCAAAGGGCGTGATGCCACCAGGGTCTTCTGACCTCTGAGGGACTTCATCTGAGCCATCTTCTCCAGTATGTGGTTGGTTTCTGGTCCTGTTGGCATCATCTTGGCTAAGAGCAGCTGCCATTTCTGCAGTACCTTGTAGCATAGGATGATAAATTGCTTTACATGCCAGCTCAGAAATTACGTTATCCTCCAAAGAAATCACAGTTTGTGTTCAAAATGCGGTTACTGAATAATCCAATCTACCCAAAAAGAATTAACTTTAAGATTAGGTTATATACTGGATCTTTCGGTGCATAAAGACATTTTAACACCTTTTATTTATTGTATGTTAAACACTGGTTGCTGGCTGCATTATATTATGTGACTCTTAAGTTCAGCAGAGAAAGAAAACAGATTTATCTAAAGATGACTCTTAAGTATTTGTTATGTGCTGTTTTGCCACTCATGAAGAGTGACTTTGGGATGAGAATGGTGATATTCCAACAGTAATTTGAGATATATTACCCCAAAGGAAAAGCCGTTACATTTTTTAGAATGAGGGAAAAGTAATTTTATGCAGATATGGATGGTAATAATTGTCAAAAGGCTTTCTGTATTCGTATGCAAGTAGGAATTTTTTTCTTATGCCAGGCTATGATACAGCATGTAAATAGTATCTCATAAAACCAGGAAAAACATAACTTTAAAGAGAAAGTGTTACCTTAGCAAGAGTGACAGGGCAGCTACTCCAGAAGCAACAAAAGCATATCATACCACTGTCTGTTTGTAATCCTTTAAATAGATGACTTGATAGTAATGGAAAATTAGTCATCTTTTCTAGATACACCTCCAGCTACAAGATGCATATTTATGTGTTTTTGTATTGCCAACAACATATTAGCTTCTCTTCCAATTCTGAATGCTATTAAAGTTTGCCAGAAAACCTCTTATTTTTCTTTGCCCCCACCGATGTTTCAAATCATGGAAACATTAGAATGTATTTAAGATTTGTTCGTTATTGTTATAGCTGAGAGGGAGATAATCGATCTCTGTTAGCATATTTTTCAGACAGTATTTAATCTGCCCTGGGAATATACACAGCAAAATCAAACGGTTTTTACTTACAGTATTATTTGAGTGGTAACTTTGATAGGGGCCATACTCTGTTAGATATGGAAAATTAAAGTGAATGTTTGCTTACAGGTAATTATATGTCTCTGATTGTATGTAATGGAGGAAAGCTCTGTGGAGACATCCTTATTTGATCTTGACAAAGTTTTCAGTTGTTTTTCCCTGATTATCAGAAGAATTTCAGACCTACTGGCAATACTGTATCTTACTAGTCCCAAATACATGGAAACGCTGGAGTCCAGCTTCACAAAATAATTAACTTTGTAGTTGAAAGTTTGAATTGTCAGAGGAGGTGTAATTATTTAGGGAAAACGATTGGATGAAGACAAGAAAGGCTCCTTGATGGCATTTTACTTGCATCTCTTTCAGAATGTGTGTTCTAGGATAAAGCTTTCATTTAATCAGATTATTTCTTAAAGGACAAATCAAGTAAAGCTAATTAAAGAGCTAAACAAAAGACAGGCTTGAGTTGTTACTTGAGCATTACTATGCATTGGGAATCAGAAAAGTGTGAGTTGTTGCTGCTTGGAGTCTTCTTTAAAGAAGTAATCAAATATTTTACTTTAAATTCCTCTTTCCTTAAATATCATGTAGAATTTTGCTCATCTTGTATCATCAGATATGGGCAGAAGGGAGTAGTCGAATAAATATGGATTCGGCCATGGCTATGTTTTAAATTCCTATGGCATAGAGAAAAAGAACGTCAAAAACATAATAAAGACGAAGTATGAATAAAATGAATTATAATTATCATTTTAAGCAATATACCAAAGATCATGAAAATGGAGATGTGGGTCTGGAAAGTAGAAAGCTGCATGGTGAACTAAGGCAAATGATAGTCTTTTTAAATGCTCCTCAAATGTTTTCCATTGGTTTTGTCACTGAAAGGTAGTCCACCTCCCAGTTTGCAGCTACCTTTGAGATGATCAAAATATATAACATAGTAGAATGGCTTTTTCTTAGTCCTCTTTTAAAGCAGATTTAAAAACTGGTTCTTGATTCCAATTTAGGTTTCCTAGTATGCACTTATTTTTGTGAATTTCAGAGTTGTTTTGAATTTACAGTTGTGTAACTAAGTTCAGAGTCTTATTTAAATTTTATTTATAGTGTGACTTTTAATATTTTATTTTTTAGGTGAGATATCTGATGTGTCTTGCCATACTTAAGTAATATGGATTTTTTTTTACTTAAAAATTAAAAAAACCTAAGGCATAGCTGTACATAATTTTGAGATGGACCCCAGGAATCATAGAATCATAGAATGGCATGGGTTGAAAGGGACCTCAAGGATCACAGAGTTCCAACCCCCCTGCCACAGGCAGGGCCACCAACCTCCAGGCCTGGATCTACACAAGGTTGCCCAGGGCCCCATCCAGCCTGGCCTTGAACACCTCCAGGGACGGGGCATCCACCACCTCTCTGGGCAGCCTGTTCCAGCACCTCACCACTCTTTCAGTAAAAAAACTTCCCCCTAATACCTAATTTAAACCTTCCTCCCTTTAGCTTTAATCCATTCCTCCTTGTCTTGCTATTGTCCACCCTTTTAAAAAGTTGATTTCTCTTCTGTTTGTATGCTCCCTTCATGTACTGAAAGGCTGCAATGAGGTCCCAGGAGGGTCAAATTTGGTTGCTTGTAATATCTATATGCACTTCTTTTTTTGAATTTTTTTAAAAGAAATGCATCTGTGCATAGAAGGACCAAAATAACTAAGACCATGAAAGTGTGGGTTTTCAGGATCTTGGTTTGTCATATGTGTGGGCTTGAAACATTTTGGGGTGGTGAATGCCTTTATTCGCTGTATATGCAGGGACCAATTTCAGTCCTGCACTGTAATTCCTCTGTTTTGAGCCACTAAAATGCCAATAAAGCTGTAGTAACACTGCCTTTGTTTTCCTTATTAATGCCTGCGTGTGTAGCTTATGCTACTGAAATTTTGAATGCACCTTAATTGTATAAAATGAGAAGATTGTAAGCACAGAATTGGAGGGAGGGTGAAGCTTCTGCTGCTAATGAAACCTTAATTGCTAAAGTTCATGTTAAAGGCTGAATATTCAGAATTTTATCAGAGACGGCAACCCCCCTAAAACTTACTACTTAAGCCATTTCAAAATGATTGGGCACTTGAGTGTAATTTGCTTGAAGGTGAAGAGCTTGTAAGACATATTTGAACCTAGAACTAATTCTGGCAGCTAATTTTTGCATGCATGAAAAAGAAGTTTCAAAGTGGAAACCTTGACTTCTGGTATTGTACAAGAGCTGGAGACTCGCTGTCATAAAGGCCCTAATGATTTCTGAAGTAATTATGCATCTGAACGCATAGTGATACACATTCTCTATCCTTTAGAGATTCATGTCTAAGCATCAAATACTGGATGCAGTCTTTGGCTGCGAAACCTGCTTTGCTTTACCTCTCCGGTTGCACAGCTCTGCTAAGATCTAGGGGATGGATTCTCTTGGAAGCACTTCACGTTTAAGTTGAGCCTTCCCCCCACACTGTCTTAATTTATAAATAAATAGCATAAGTATGTTGGACCTCATTTGCTGACTGTGTAAAATGCTTTGGGATAACTGTTAGGAAAAGTCCTTCTGTGTGTGTAGCCACAGCATTCTATGTGCCCATCTGTTATTTTTGCATGCCTGGGAATCTGCAGTGCATGATTGAGGAGAGAAGAGAGAACCTGGACCTTTCAACCATGTATCTCACTCTTTGATGGCAGGAGAGCAGTGCTGGGGTGGGAGAGATGCTGCAGCAGCTGGAGTTGCCCTCCAAAATGCTACTTACCTCCTCTAGGAAAGGAATGACCCAGACTGGCCTGAGAAACAAAGGAAAACCTGGCCAGATAGAAAAAGCAGGCTTATCTCTGCCCAGTTGTGGGAACAAAACTGTGAAAGAGTCATTAGTAGAAGGAGACTTGTTCTAATTATTTGGTTTTGTGTTATTAAACCTGTTGGTTTAATATAGTTGAAAAGTGAGACTTCAAAAAGGTTCTGCATCCAGAAGTGCTTCAGGCATATTTTTGAAAGATTGTTACCCTTTGGCTACAGTTAATTCCATTTTAAATATGTTTATTTTCACTTAGCAAGTTCAACTAGAGTTTGGATTGCTTCCCTGTTGTAGATAATTTGATTTCAGATTGCAACAGTTTAGAAGTGTATAGGCAGAGGAAAAATTCCTCCATAAAAGCTGCACGGTTTGTAAATCATCCTGTTCAGGCGAGGAGTTTTGTGCTAAGTTACAAGTTTTGTCTTAGGAGAGAATGATTTATGGTTATGATATAATATTTTAAAACTCTGCTGCGCATGCCTGTTTTTAATAGCTCATGTGTCATCCAGCTGGGAAGTTTTATGTCTATGTATGAATGTTGAAGTTAAAACAACTTAATGGAAATGGATTTTCAGATACAAGTCGTGACATTGGTGGTTTTTTTCTGTCAGACATGCTAAAACTGATCTGAATTCTCAATAGGTTGCCAAAAATGTCAGTCTCAGACTGTTAAACCTGTTTGGGTATGATGCATTATTTGCTGATGCTGTTTTCTTGTTTACATAAGTGGATTTGCATGGCTTGGTGCTCCAAATATTGGACTGCTGAAAACCACCTGCATCTGCTGAGGTATTGAGACGAAAACTCTGGAGGCAGGCCAGGTTTCTGCAGTGCTTTTGCTTACGTGGTTGACAGTAACATCTGGTAACACAGATGTTGAATTCTGGAGAGCCATAATTATTTTGAGAGTAGGGAGAAGTTGTCACACGTAGTTATTATCATGCTACTATCACAGGTATTAGAATCAAAGAGATGATTTTGTTCTTTGCTGACAGCATATGTTTTCTCAGCTTTGGAGATGTGCTATTTTGATGCTATGCAATATGCAGATTAAAAATTATCTCTTTTTTTTTTTTTAAAGCAGCTTGAAGGTTAAAGAGCAAAGAGACTGTAAATGCAAAATGGTTTGTTTCCTCAGAGTACCAGCTCCGTTGCAGTTGTGATTGCTGCCAAAATACGCTTTGTGCTGTGCCCTGGAGCCCCTCATAAATAAGCCTGTTGGATTTTGTACTAGTGGAAGGGAAGTGCCTTAGCTCTGTTCATCTCAGGTGTTAGGGTTTTGATTTACTTTGGTTTGGTTTTGGGGTGTTTTGGGTTATTTGTTTGTTCGTGTTTAAAACTCCCTGAATTGTTTCCAGGCACAGGATTATTGGCAGGAAAAAGACAGCTGAGATCCTGGGATTTTATCTATTTACAGAAGTATTCTAGAACAAATATTTGAATCTCTACTTAGAGAGAGATTTAAACTCTATTAATAGAATAATTTTGGAAATTTTATTTAGCCAACTTGGTATCAGGAATTAACATCCATTTTTATAAGAACCACCTTTTATTGAAACAGGGAAAAAACGTTGCTGCTTGATTTGTTTACAGTAAATACTGAGCTTTCTTCTTAAAGCTTTGTACTTGGACATCTGCACAAGTGGAAATGAGCATCTTGTGAAATTTCTCAAGTCTAGTCTGATGCACAGTAACGTTTTAACATCTTTTTTTTCAAAGCTTATGTTTGCAGTAATAACACTTTAAAATTTCTCAGACAACACAAGTTTCTAATGTAGCTAGGAACAAACTTGCGGCATGAGCAGAATCACCCTTCAGCCTGGGTCTTATAGCAGCCTGGTCAAATGTACTTTAAATAATTGCATTATGTAGGACAAGTATTTTTATCTTACACCTGCATATCATAAGAAGAGAATTTGAGTAAGTGGAACTGAATGAGTAAGAGCCCCTAGGAAGGAAGTACCATAAAGTTCTCCTAATGCTTTATGTTGTGCAGTCTAAATCTGAAATTACCAGTAAGAACAGTTTTATAATAATTATTTTTATTCAGTATTAGAAATTTGTGCTTTTTTCTTTTAAACACAACTTCGCTTATTTTTTGCAGCATATATAAGTAGTCTTTATTTGAGAATATCAACCTTTGGCTGAACTTAAAAGTGCATTTGTATTTTTTTAATTCATCAGCTTTCCTATCCACGTAGGTTTGCAAGTGCTCAGGAGGCCAAGAGGAAAGAGAAATCATAGTGTTGTGGTTTAACCTAGCTGGCAGCTGAAACAACCACACATCCCTTTGTTCTACAGCATCCCTCTAGCCCTGCCCCAGTGGGTTGGGGGAGAGAATTTAAAAGAAAAATGGTGAAACTTGTGGGTTGAGACAGTTTAATTGACAGAAAGGGAACATATTACCATGATTATTGTGAATGTATAAGTAATAATAAAAGAGTAATAAATGATAATGATAAAAGAATATACAAAAGAAGTGATGCACAGCACAACTTCTCATCACCTGGAATCAGTGCTCAGCTTGTTCCTGAGCCACTCTGCCTCCTGGCCAATCCCCCAATTTATATATGTGGAGTATGACATCATATGACATGTAAAATCCCTTTGGACAGTTTGGGTCACCTGTCCTGACTGTCCCCTCCCAGGTGGTGCCCCCTCGGGGTGCCCTCCCACCTCCTTGGGTGCCCCCTGCCTTCTTGTTGGCAGGGCAGTGTGAGAAGGTAAAAAGATTGAGTTCTGGGCAACAACTAAAACATCAGTGTGTTATCAATGAGATTCTCATCCTAAATCCAAAACACAGCAGCACACAAGCTGCTATGAAGAGTATTAAGCTGAAAGCAGGACACAAATCCAAATCATTATTTTATTTCTGAAATTCCTTTATATTACTGTCCAGCATACTGTGCAATTGTATATTTAACTCGCTGGTGGCCTTAGTTTACGTTTAGGCTGCATTTTTTGCCTGATGAACAAAGCTGCTGGCTGTGCTTGGCAATCACAAAAATAATGGAATTCCCTAAATCTTCAAGGGTGATACTTTGATTTACTTATTTTACCTGCTTTACTACCTATCCAGCGCTCTGAGCCCTCTGTGGCTTCTTGCATTTCCCTTGTAGTGCCTATGTATTGTTTTACTTTCCAGTAACTTTTTGCATTCCTCATGTAATTGTTTCCTCCTTTGCCCACTGCCAGTGCCTGAGCTTCCCAGGGTGAGTCATTATGTGGGTTCAACTTGACTTTGATACGAGCGCTTTATTGTTTTGTGATGCGTTGCATAGGAATGGTTACCATGAGACACATATTTTGTAACTTTCTGATATGGTTTGTTGATGCAACAAGCTTAAGCAATTTACCATCGTTTTCTGCCCTCTAGTTTTACTGCTGCTGGATGAAAAGGTCTGTTTAGTTTTATTCTCCTTTTTTATTTGTTGAGTACCATGTCTTTGAACTGTACTTACACAGTGCACTAGGTCAATTTTTAGTTTCAGGTGCTTCTCAGTTGCCCTCGTATATCTGCCTCAGTTAATCCTGGACAGAGGGTTGGGTCGTTTTTATGTCTTCTGTACGACGTTTTCCCCTTGGTTGTATAAGTGTATATAGCTGGTGAATTCCCATGCTGTCCTGCTAGCTGATGTGTCAACAGTTTTCTTGCTTCCATCCATTCCCGGCATTTTCTACCAGCTTTTTCTCCTTGAAAGTCTGGTGGCCCTTTCTTACTCCCATAATAAAATCCACATTGGCTAAGCTTCTACATTGACACTGCAGACAATTCCTTTTCTAACACATTTGAAAATATTACGCTATTTCAGACAAACCTCAAATAATTTGCATGTTTATACATGCTGCACGTGCATATTGTAGTAACAGTAGATAAATTACTTTTTAAAAGTGGACGATCTCAAAACATTGTTCATAAAGTGGTGCCATGAATTACAGGTCCATTTGCACTGGAAACTTGCTCAGTTACTCAGCTACTTCTTTCCCTGTTTCCTTTTTGCTTCTTGAATTTGGTCTTAATTTCTGACAGTGGGTCTTGGCTGTAATCCCACTTTCCCTGGATAGACCACCAAGTATATAGATCTGAAGCAGCTGGTCTGTGAGGTTGTTCTTCTGTTTATTTGTCTTCAGTTGTTTTTATCTTTGCTTCTTCCCTTTAACCAAGATATTAAAGCCTTGGACTACTATCAGATACGCTTCATGAACTTGAGACTTCACGTGAATGTGTTTTATCATTACTGATGATCCTGACTTTCCTGCTGGACATCTGTATATCCATAGGAGGAGCTGGGCAACTGGGAAGGTCTGATTTAGGAAAGAATCAGAACTGGGCAGGGTGGCACTTGCTGTCTTTACTAACATTTTTCAAAATGAAGTAAGAGTTGCTTCTTTGTAAACTTTTTCATGTATGCCAGGGAGTATTTGAGAGCTGTTTTTAAAAGACCAGATTTTGCCGGCCTTGCTGCAGTAGGTCTGCTAATTTATCAGTTAGCCTTCCTCAGGGGTATAATTGCCAGATGCTCTCTGATGCTCATTAAACTGGAATCAAGATCCTTATAAAAATCTATAAAGATGGACTGTAATGCTACTACTTCAAATAGGGAAAAAATTCCCTATTGTCAGCACTAAGAAATGCAGTGGCTGTAACACGTCCTAGCAGACATCTTGATTGCAGTGCTGTTATATGGAAAAAAAAAAAAAAGGACTAGTTGAAGACAAATGAGGTTTTTGAATGCTAACAATATTTTTGCCTATTTACATACTCACAGCACACTGTACTTCTATCACATTAATGATGCACAATATTCCATTGTTATCTTGTATTTTCAACAGCATCAATATAAAAGTAAGATGGTGAATTCTGCCCAGTGAACATTGATCTTAGTAATATGTCAAAGCGAAACAGAAGATTACTGCTTGTTATACCTGTAGTTTCTATCTTGATTAGGGAAGGTGGGTTCTGGGAGTAGTGAGATAGCAGAGCAAGCTTCCTTGAAGCAGATTTTTAAACTGTTTCTTGTTTAAAGAATGCTCTGATTTCAGAGAAAGTTTGGGTAAGAATCTTAAAGCTTAAAATACAATGCAAAGTTATATTATGTCTACTGTTACATTGCTGTCTACTGTACTAATTAAGGAATGAGGAAAATACAGAATTAATGGTAAAAATTTAAATGTTTTTCATAGTTTAAATATGCCTAATAGTATAAAAAGCTGTGGACTCCAGTTTGGCTACCCATAATGCTGTTAATTTAAAAAAGCAGCACCAAAAAGGCAAGAAGATAAATGGTACACATTTTTAGCATCATCTAAACTTTCACAGTTAAGACTGTGCAAGTTAGCCCCACTCCAGAAGATCAATAAAGTTCACAGATCGGGCATGTAATTGAACTAGTTTACTGCCTCCCGTTCTGTGCCAATGCCAAATGCATCAGAGCATATTGTAAGAATTCACTGTCAATAATAATAGCATGTTTAATGGCTATAGTATGCTTTGAGGTGAAATGTTTCTGACTCTTCTGTTAAAAAAAACAAATGTATTTTTAAAGGCAAATGCACATTTTCATTAACCCAAATACCTCATTTGTTCCTAAATGTGGCCTAGCTTGTGAACAGCAAGCGTTCTTCACAATATCTTTATTGAAAGAAAAAACAAGCTTTCATCCATCATTTTTGTGATAATTCTGCATGAAAGAGGAGTTTAATTGGGTGGAGAAGGAGAGAGCATAGAGCTGCTTGTGGTGGCAGATGAGACATCTTTTGGGCAAGTAGAACCTTGATGTGACCTTTGTGCCATTTGCAGTAGCACATAACCACGTTACTGGAAACCTTGGGGATGCTTCCTTCAGAGATTACTTTTGGCCTCCTGTTGTGAGGAAGTTTTGCCAATTGTGTAATCTTGATTTCTTTTGTGTTTTGTAAATCACCAAACCTTTTTATTTTTGTCAAATCTTTGGGAGACAGAGACAAACATACATGTAGTCTGGCTGTTGTTGGAAGCAATAAGTGTTGGGCTCTAAAATCGAGGCATGTTTAATCCACACCATAACCCTTGAAGATGGCAAAATAGGTAGCTAATAAGAATATTGATTGCTCAGAGGAAAACATGTGCATAAGCTGTTGCATTCCTGTATTGGACAGGAGTTGAAGCAGCGAGCCCCTCCTGGCATACCCTGATAGTAGTGACAGGTTTCTGTAAAGATCTCATCCCAATAGCTCTCAAAAGTGTTTCTTCTCTGTTATTTCAGGCTCTATTAATGACTATTTGTAGCCATTTCCCTCTACTTTCACAAATGAAGTTTGAATTGAAGATCATGCAGAGTCATAACTTAATAAAACGAACTTTTTAAGCGCTGTGTTGTACTACGCTATTCCTTTAATAAGTAGCTGTTCCCTTTTAAATTTGTAGTGATTACTTTATCACTGCTGATTCTAAAAAGATGACAAATCTGTCTGTCTTATTCTTTTTAAATATGGCTACAGCTTAAATTCAAACAGACTACTTAAAAAAGAGAAGAGGTTATTGCTCATGCAATGGAGCACTGGGGAGATTTGCCTGCTTTTTAGTTAGTGCTTCCTAAAGAAGGTCAGCGGGACAAGTTATAGAACCATAGAATCTACTGAGTTGGAAGTCCTGCTCATTCTGTCTGAAGCTGGATTACTTTATCAAAATGTGTACAATGGTACATGGTGCATCAAGGCACAATACTTTTAATTAAAGCATCTGTATTTAGGGTGAACGTGATTTTTCGACTGTTTGTTTGCACCCAAGAAGTCTAAGAGACTACTTGTCTTGACAGAAACAACCTCTGTGTATTATTTTGACATTTTCTTTTAAACTATTTCAGCATATTTACTTTTATCAGGATTTACTTTTATCTGGATTTCAGAGGGATTTGATTTTATTTTGTAGCTGATAATGTAATAGCTGAACTGCCTTTGGTGATCAATAAATCTGAAAACCAGTCATATTCTCTCTTCCTTTTCTGCCTTTAATATTATTGACATTAATTAAAAAACATAACAAAAGGAAAAAAACCCCTGCCCTTAGTGTACTGAATCAGCTATTTTCGAGTGAATTGCCAGTAAAACATGTAACAATCAGTTGATGCTGTCATTGTAATATGGAAATTAGCACGGTATTGGTAAAACCTAGGTAGGTTGTTGCACACTTTCTTCCAATTTTAATCGTAACCTCTTTACATATGTATAAAAGAGGAGTATTTTCTTCTAGTATTAGTTTTAATCAAATGTTAGTTTGAAACACGCTTTCTCAAAACTTTATCTTCATTTTTTTTCCCAATGTCTAATTGATGACATTGAACGTATCAGTTTGACAGCCTGAGAAAATTGCAGCCTCTATCAAAATCCTCCGAGACTGTTTATTCCACGTAACATGTCTTGCTTGTCTCTGGAAGAAATTTTAATCACCAGCAGATTCTTGGTAGAGTATTTATTTTTTCTTCTGTCTGGACAGTGTTTTTGTGAACTTCATGGGCAATGAAGGCCATTTTGCACTGACTTGAGAGCCCTGCTTTACTTAACTTTTTGGTGACATACTAATACCCTAAATTCATACCTTACTCTTTGGTTACTCTGGAGTCATTAATAACATTTTTGGTAAACTTTGTGAACTAAATCTGGGTTTTGGTTGTTGGCTTGTTGTGGGGGTTTTTTGTTCCTAAGACCATTTGTGTTCAGGTGCTACTGAATTTTGGTGAGTGCTTGTTATATTTGAAGTAGAGGCAGAGTTTGGATGGAGGGGCACTGGAACTCAGAACAGTTCATCAGAGCAGGTTTTAATTGCGCAGCTCTTTTTTGGTTTCCTGGGACTGGAATTCACCATAGCATTGGATAGGAAGATGCATATTTCATGGAGTCCCAAGAATAAGGTCTGCATGTGTAAGAGCTTTGATGTGACTGATCATGATTTCCAAGTGATTTTGAAGGTGAGGGGAAGCAACAGTTTCCCCTTATTTTTCTGCCCAGGGAAAAGCTGGCGGAAACTTTCCAAATTTACATTTTGGGGATTAAAAAAAGGATAATGTGCTTTTAATAATAGTCAGTTGATAGTTCCATTTCAGTTTTTATCCTGCCTCTTGGATTTTGACTAACTGGCATTTTCTGTCCCTATATGTCCTGGTTCTGGCCAGGCCAGAGTTGACATCCCCAATCAGCCAACACAGGTCAGCTGAGTCAGCCCAGGTGAACTGAGTTAGCCGGAGCTGTTTTCCACACCACCTGACACCATTTGCCCATAAAAGCAGCTGCTTGGGGAAGGGTGGGGGCTGTTCTTTGCCTCTAGGATAGTTGGAGTGCGGCCGGGACGTCGGGTCAGTTGGTTCTTACCGTCGGGCCAGTTGGTTCTTACCGTCGGGCAGCCCTCTGTAATCGTCGGTTCAATAAGGTACTCTGTGTCAGCACTGGGTGTTTGTGTAACGAGCCATTATTACTCTGTGTCAGCACTGGGTGTTTGTGTAACGAGCCGTTATTGTTCTGTATTCACTTTGATATTCGCCAGTAAACTGTCCTTATCTCAAGTCCTAAGCCTCCTAATATCTATTTTCTCCCCCTTTTCAGCTGAAGGGGGGAGTGAGCGAGCGGCTTGGTGGATATTTGGCCTTTGGTTAGGGTCAAAACCACCACAGATGTCAACTCTGGCCTGGCCAGAACCAGGACATTATAACATTCTATAGATTGATAACCAATATCCAGTGGAAAGGTCACAACAGAAATCTTTTATAAAAGAAAGAAAACTTTCTGGTTACAGAGTCCTTAGTCTAGTTGCCATGCAGTTGTATGTATCTGGTTGCATTGTGCTGTCAGCACAGGTGTCATAAAAAGTGAGGCCAAACCTGTCAGGCACATGCACTGAGGATATATCTGCTTTTGAAACTATCAGTCTGGAGGAGACTGATAAGATGACCAAAAGTAATCTTGAGCCTAGAAGAGAGAGAGAATAGAAGGATTTAAGATGATAGGGGAGAGGTGAGGTAAACAAGAAAGACAGGCTTCAGGGATGACAGGTTTGTACTTTAGTGTTAATAAATAACATCCCATCTAACACAGGAAAGTGTATGTCTGGTAATCCTGTACTGACATCCTGGGAGCCCGGCCTGCATCTCCTTGGCTTTGTCCCTGTGGGTGGCTTTTTGTGCTCCTGCCACCTTGCTCTCCGGGGAAGGGAAACCAGGAGCTCTCCTGCTTCACCTTCAGTCTAGAGTGTTTGGCTCGGTTACCTTTCCAAAGGCAAGAGATGCCCAAGCAGAATATAGGAAGCTGCTGATTGTATCCTTAGCATCCTTATCATGATGGTAAGAAAAACAAAACCATCGTGGTCATCATATACTCCTCTGATCCTGTGACTTGCTTCAGACTGTAACACCAGCCCTGAAGCCTGGTAGTTTGAGCTCTGAGGCAGGGCTGTGTGGGACAGGGAGATATGTGCCACCTGCACTACAGGTACCTACTTGAATTTATTGTGCTGATGAAGATGCCTCGCACATCCCGAGGTGACTGTTCATCATCTGCTCTGTTATCAGGAAGATTTCCTTGTCCGCTTCCTTGCAGATCTTTGAACTTACTGATGATCTTGGATTTGGGACACTCACCAAAGGGCTGTTTGGGATTTGGGCAGGGAGGTCAGGTTGTTTTCTTTTGCTAATCAACTTCTATGTTTTCACCTTTTGCCTTAGTACTTAAAGTATTTCTCTTATGTTTACGTTTATTGGGTAGTGGTGAACCACCACCTTGTGCTGTCCTATCACACCTGTTAAAAAATTACAGCTGTTTCTTGTAGATAAGGCAAGAAACAAATTACTCTGGGGTGCCATTCTCTGACATTTCATTTGTCTTCCAGATTGTGCAAGGGTAGTTACCTTCATGCCAAAATTAATTATGGACAACTCTGGAATTGCTTAATCTGTCAGAAGCAACAGGAGAAGAAAACATCCGTATTCAGTGCTGAAGGGCTGGGTGAATAAAGAACAGACAGGAGTTTTCCAGACACAAATAGGAGTTTTCTCACTCCAATGTTCAACTGATTTTCAGAATTCCTGCTGAAGTTGGTGTAATTTCTGCTTTAATCAGAATTGCTTGGCTGAATCATAAATTAGCAGGGTCACAGTGGCAGATGGTTGAAGAACTTCCTTTTTTTCTATAGGAACCTTACAACATACACATTTACAACAAAGCTATACCCTCCTTGGGTTACCTTGTTTCTAGAAGAAAATTATATTTAAGAGAATAAATCTTATATCAGCTGGATACAATCTTATAATCTAAAGACCATAACAGGTAACTACATAAATTACTGTTATATTCTCAGCATAGTTTCAAATTAATTACTTTATTCCTCTTCAAACTGTTACTGTATGTCCTTTTCACCAGTAATGCTGTGTGAGGCAGCACTTGCTCTTTCCTTGCTCTTCTGTTCCAAATACTTCCTTCAATTTCAAGTGTGGACAGTAAGTCTAAACTTTGGCTGTTTGGAATGAGGCCAAATCTGTACATGGGATGGTAGCTTTCCTTGCCCTTTCCAGCAGGAAAGGATTAGGGCTAGGTTTACAGGGAGAGGTAAAAGCCTTTCACTGTCTGTTGATTCAACGAGGTAGTATCTCTGCAGTCAGAAATTAAATTGTTAGCCTGAGGTTTTTCTGGAATAGGCTTATTAGTTTTTTAGAATAGTTTTCTTAATATTATTGCAAGTGCATGGGGCTTAAACATAGTTTAAGTCCTTTTCCTTTTGTCCATGTAAATCAGAACAGCGTTTGGCTCAGTGTTTGCAATCCTTCAGACCCCTTTGGTATTCTCCATCTCTTTACAGAAGCACAGATCCTACAGTGTGGCATACAGCAGCCATCCAGCGAACACGAGGTGTAGGGTATTTCTATTCCATATACTGCTTTTATTTATTTTAACTGTGTTCATATGCCTAGACTAGAGGAGTGCAGCCACTTCTGGCAGCATCTGAAACCCCGTGAGTATGTATATCTGCTAATAGCTCTGTGCTTGCCAAAGCCTCTGAGCTGCCACCATGCTTCCACAAGAAAAGGTGCCCCAAAGTCTACAGAGTGGTCAGTGGCAAGCATCCTTTCTGTCCTAGCCCCAAACCTGACTTTCATCAGCAGTGTGGAGAAGGCTGCATCACACCGCTGCAGCTTGCATCAGATCAAAGAAGTGTAGAAGTGTGACACTGCTGTCCCTCTGTCTCGTTCCCTTTTTTTTTTATCTTCAATATCACATAAAGAAGAATTGCCAGCACCACATGGCAAAATGATTCATCTTCTATCGTTACTTGCTTAAGCCATGAAAGTAATTATATTAAAATAGGAATACTTTTTTTAATTTGTTATCTGACTGCTGTGTGTTCTTGGGTCAGTTCTGTCACATTCTCCTTTGTAATCCTGAAATATTTTTTAATAAAAGCAGAAAATCTGACGACATCACAGTAATCCAGGAGCTAAGGCTTGAGATAAAGGCAAAATAGATTTGCATGGCTAGAAACTTTTATTTGTTTCTGTAGGCATTTCTATAGGAATTGGAGAACAAAGCTGGGGGGCGAAGGCTCTGCTGCGAACCATGCATGACATTTCAAGTACTATTTGCTTGTCTCGGTAATAGCAATTTTATTCTGTAGAAATCTTGCTGATAGTTTGTCACATTACACTGATGTGCCTAAAATGAGAGTTTTTAATAGACAATGGGATCATGGCAGCTTCTTGTGTCTTGTGCTTTTGCTCCTCCGCTCCAGCTTCTGTTTCTGAAATGACTTCGATCTATATTTTGTACATTTGAAGTACTAACTGGATATTTTGCGGGATGTGCCCAATATATTCTAGGTGTTATGAGTAATAATAGCACTAATACAATCAAGAAACCCCAAACTGTTCTGAATTTTTCAGTTATCAATTTTTCCTGAGTGTAAATTACAATATTAAAATTTATGTGTTATTGGTAGTGTCCCACTCTCAAAAATAACACATGGCATATTGTCTCCTTGTGATCGTATGTCCCATGCCATATTTCTTATGCATTCATCAGCTGAGAGCTGCAACCATTAATTGTAATAATGTTTCTAATGCTGTGCTTAGCAGGAATTATTTTATAATCTGAGCTGTAATAATTGGAAATACTTGATTGGAGGTGGGTAATCAGATTGTATTTATCTGTCTCAGGCTTTTTAAAGCTTTTTATGTAAGTGACTTCTGTGGTTTTCGGTGTATCAATTTTGTTTTCATTACATAGGAAAGAGGCATAAAAATGAAGTAGTTATCTAAGGGAGGCTACTACGAGAAAATGTTTTGTATGCCCCTAGAGAGTGTGGTTTTGAAGGGTGAGCAAAGTACTGGTTTGGCTGCTGAAAAGGATTTTGCACAATAATGGTTCACAAATGTATTTTCTGGTATAAAGAGGTTTCTCTGCAGAACTGAGCACTTTCCAGGAGCAGTGCAAGAGACAATGACTTGATTTTTGAAGCATACAGCAAATAATGCTCTCCAGAAGTGCTGGTATTTGGTAGAGTTTTATCATATGAGTGTCTGTGTCACACTGTGGATCTGCTGAATATGAAGATAGTATGTAAAAAGGCTTTGATTAATTTAAACTTTACCCCTTGTGTCATGCCATAAGTTTCTGGGCTTGAACATGAGCACAACTTTGCTCACTAATTAAGCCAGCTAGCCAGAGCTCAGTGTATATGAGGTGACCCTGTAATTTTTGTTTTGTTTTATTTTAGGAGCTTACATTAAAGTTGAATAGTGGATGTAATATTTGTAATTATTTTTTTCTTTTTTGGCTTTTAAAATGCTCCTGTAACCATCTTATTTCCCAAAGATACTAAGGAACAAAAACCTTAAATACCATCAGTAAGCTCAGTAGTTTCTCTGTGTCTTAGAAAAATAAGGTCTTCAGCGTGTTCTGCACCAACATGCAGAAGAACTTTTACACAGGGAGGGTGACAGAGCCCTGGCACAGGCTGCCCAGGGTGGGTGTGGAGTCTCCTTCTCTGGAGATATTCAAGAATCATCTGGACGCCGACCTGTGCAACCTGTCCTAGGGAGCCTGCTTTGGCGGGGGTTTGGACTCGATGATCTCTGGAGGTCCATTCCAACCCCTATGATTCTGTGTTAAAATCCAAATGCTCAAGGAAGAATAATCTCCGCTAATGGCAAAAACAGGTGTTGCTTTTGTTTGCTTAAAATTTTAGTTGGTAACAAAAGGGCTGTTTTTCTCCCTTTCAGTCTTACGTTTTTGGCAGCTGGGACTCTGCAGAGTTAAAGGGACATTTTACAAAGAAGCTGGTGAAACAGGTGAATGTGCTTACCCAGCAGGACAACCTAATGTGTGATTTTTCCCTCTCTAAAATGGGAAGGTAGAGCACTGAAAGCTGAAGTCGGGCTTTCTCCCAGGCTTTAGTGAAAGATGCTGTGCAGTGGAAGGAGCAGCGCTTTGTAGCTGTGTCTCCTGGAGTTCATGCTTCATCTGGCAAGAGAGGAATTGAATTGTAGCAAGACTGGTCCAAGGGTAGAGAAGGCAGGTTGTGTCCCAAACATCTTGTTTGCTTACTGTCATCCTCTGGTCTTTCTGCAAACACCCTTAAACTGGAAAATAACAGCTGCAGATTAAGCAGTTGTCAAGCTTCCAGTCTCAGAAGTTTATGCTGCTTGCAGATGCATGTACATGCTCTCACCCACATATGCATTGCTTACCAGTTATGCCTATAGGCTATATATGTACTATATATCTCTGAATTTTAAAGAAAAATACAATTGTTAAAATTAGTTTTAAAATTACATGTTTGTGTAAGAGACCATTACTATTACAGGTAGAAAAGCAGTTTTTTTCTTCTTATAGTCAATCTGGTTTGGGGTTTACCTTTAATTTGGCAGGATGTGGAAACGTGTATATTAGCAATCATTATTTCATGCATCCTTGTTCTGGAAATGTGAATGGATAGAAACAATGTGCCTTTGGATGCCTTTACACTTTATTCCTATTCATTCACCAATGCAGACATGTGTCTTTGTATCATAAAAGCATACACTGGTTATTGAAATCTGCTTTAGTTGCAGGAGATGGTCTACTTGATTAAGTAGAGACCACTTGGTCTCATTTGATGTCATCTCCTGGCTACTTACTGAGATTTTAACCTGGTTGCTGGAGTCATGCAGTCTATTTAATCTTATTAATAGCACACCTTTAAAAAGGTAGGGCCCATTCAACCAGAAGATTTTGATGTGGTGGTTTCATTTCAGGAAACAGAATAGCCGATGCCTACTGTGGGTGCTAGAGAAATGCTGGAAGTGGACTTGTATTGAATGGAAGCTTGTTAAAAGATTATAATTAATCTTAGGGAGAGGACATGCTGCAGAAAAATATTTTGGTGAGCTGGATTAACAAATATGTTCAATTTCAAATGTATAAATAGCCCCAGCCTGTTTTGATTAGGGTGGTTTGCTGTTCTGTCAAGCAAGCTGATACAACAGTAATTTTCAGATGGAGGGCAAAAGGGTAGGGGAAGACTTGGGACCATAATCCCTGGAGCAGAACAGCTGCGGCTCAAGATGCCAGAGTTTATTGTGTGAATTTCCAGTACTGATAAAGTAGGAGAATATTTGAAGGCAGAATATTTGGTATGTCTCTTGAGACTTAGGGCTGAGGCCGGAGCAGGTAGAAGAGGATGAACCATCAGGGCACCAAGTGGTACGACACATCTCGCCCTGAGAAATGCACGATGCTGTGGGTTTGCCAGTCTTCCATGAGAAAATTTTAGGAGAAAAAAGATTCTAAACTAGCTACTTAACTCTTCCGTTAAATTCTTATGTATGTGACCTAATTTTCAGTGTTCATAATTTTTAATTCAAGATTTTATTTATTTGTATCTTGGATTCTAATGTTAACCATCTATTAAAAAAAAAAAAAAATCTAGTCTGTGAGTAATGTGATTAATTCAGTTTATCCTGTTGCTTATAGGTTTACTGAATATATAGCTAGAGAGGGTAATTTTGTTGATGATTTAAGAAATACGTTCTAGCAACATATTATATAGTAAGATATAAAGCCATTGTTGTCTTCATATAAATGTGTCATTAAGCCACATATCCTAATATAGTGGCCAAGGTGAACAGCAGATGAGATTATGCAGGGCCACATTATTCTCATTTTCCACTTCTGAACTCTGTAAACGTTCACATCTGCCTCAATAAGAGTTATACAAAATCTTATAATGATTCTTTTTTTCTCAAGAAAACCCACCTCAAATAAGCAGCTCTTCTGTTCCTTCAAAAGAGAGGTGGCATATTAGTCATGAATAGTATGAGTAATATTGTTAAATAAAATTTAGAACATAATTAGCAAGGTGGAAAAGGATTTCAACCATTTTTATAAGAATTTGTGCCTTTTGCTAGCCTAGAGAGCAAATTTGTGGTCACAGCCAAGTCATGTCAGGTGACATTGCTTTTATAAAAAATTTTATAACCTCAGTACAAGGTTTCAAAACACTTTCCAGCAGCTAGGCTATTCCATTCACCGCTCACTATCTGGATACTATGAGTAAATTATTTTTATAAACCCATGTTTCTGGAGTATTTCCTCTTTCTTTTGTGATGTACAGGATGAAGGACTGAGGGAAGAGTATGTGGTCCAGCTCCCCTGTCAAACTGAATTTCTTTCTTTCTCCATTCCAGGTCTCAAGGTGTGTTTGTCTCATCAGTCATTTATCTGGCCCTAAGGCTCAAATACATTAGGTTATTTGTTTGCTGATCTTATGGGCTGAATGCACAGAGTAACGTGTTAAGGTGGAATAGCAGGCTGGAATTGTTAAGGGATGTTTCAGGGCTGAAATGTAGTAAGGGAAGAGAGCAGATGTGAAGCCATCAAAGGCTGAGGTTACCAAGGGACAATTTGTAGTGGGAAGAGGAGAAGGATGAGGAGAGGTGGTAGATAAAGTCCAGCAAAGAATGGTAAAAGTAGTACGTGACATGAGGTTATTCACCTCCCCCAGTACAACCCAAAGCAAATCACAAACCCTTAGAAAGAAGAGGAGTTTAGGCAGAATGTGTCAGTTTTGACAGTGTAGAGTTGACAGAGATAAGGAAGCAAAGATTTTTTTCTTTAAAAATAACCTTTTTAAAAACTTTATCTTAATTCACAGTGAGTAGCAGATATTTGGGTGACTGTGGCCTTTTTGCGCTCTCTCTGTGTATACCAAGACTCTGCATTTATATAGAATGCTGCTGGTAGCAAAGGAAACTTATTTGAAACTGTGTATAGAAAAGATGCTCCCACGTGCAATTCAAAACAGAGGCTTAAGTTTTGTTGTTTTCCTAAATCTTGCAGGCACCTTGGAAGATATTGCTTACATAAATATCACAGTTAATACTGTATTTTGTTGACAAAACTATTAACTTCATTGAAAATATGCTTAATATCTTCCCTTGTGTTCTGTGTTGCAATGATTTCAGATAAAGTGAATTTCTAAGCTTAACCACATGTGATATTTATTTTAATTGGCAATCAGATTGTATAAAATCCACAATTTGTTTCACTCAATATTGCATGCATTTCCGGATCATTATTTTCTTCAGTAGCAAGGCTCACAGTAATGCAGGGTTTTTTCCCCGTTTTTGCCTTTTAACATGTCCTGAATTGCTCAGGTCTCATACTATTGTTGCTTCTACTTAAAGTGAAGTTTTTATTAAAAGCAAGTTCATTTAAGCATGTAACCAAAATTCAGAAGTCATTAAATAATGAATAAAAGAAGTCAGTATCCAAGATTTCTTTGTCTCTGCTATGGAAGAAATTGAAGGAGTTGATCTAAATTAAGGTATATATGCTTGTTTTAAAGGGACTTTTGGGGGGCTATAGCTTTAAGTGGGGTTGGGGGGGAGCTTGACTGCACTGGAGTGACATGTTGCTGCTTGCTGGCAGTGGAAAAAACTGCTTGTGGGCACACTTTCAGCTGGTAGTAAATCTGAAGTAAAAGCCTCCAATGATTTCCCATTGAACAGGACAGCTACTTTAAAATAATGTCTACATATACATTTCCACTTGTATAATTTAAATCAGTTTATTAAAATAGATGCATGCAAAATTTGTATCTTGCTATTAGTGAGCTGCTCTGAGGAATAAACGCACCGTGGATTGTTGAGTCTTTCACTGTTATGTTTTCCTCTGTTTGCAGTGAATCCGTAGCAATATGGGCTGTTAATGTGAACCATTTGGGGTGGGTGGGTGAAGAAGTGGAAGAATGGGCACAATACACATTAGGTTGCAGTGAAACTGGTACTGTGTTCCCATATTTACTAAGTAAGGTAGATTTGTTTTCTGAAGATTTCCAGTAAAAGGCAATGCAATTTATCTTCTCAAAACCAGACTTTACAGCTAACTGTGTTGTAGTGGGCATTGCTTCAGGTATAGTTATAATTGTAAGTTTTTGCTTTTTTGTCTCTCAATACGTTTTGACTGTAGACACACTGCTAAAGCTGTGGTTTGTGCATCACAGTCGTCCCCCTTCCAAAAAAGTCTGTTCTACATGGTTCAGCTTGATTAAATATCTGTAGAGTTCAAACCCCTTAATTTTTTCCATTTTGATATTTGTCCTTTTTATGTGTCAGTGAATGTGTCATATGTGTTAATGTCAAAGATTTTTAAGAAACTTGGGATGAAATGTTGTGCCTGCATAATCCACATAGGTAGTTTGTTACTGAGAATATGAGTATTCATGCCATATTAATAACAAATAGACCATCTGCCTCCCAGAATTCCTCCAGCTAGTAGACAGTTCAATAGATGACTTTGTTTTCGTAGGAGATGTAAGAAGCAGTGCAGGATGACCATGCCAATATTTTACTTTCTGCAGTGTGGATACATGACCACATTCTGTATGTGCAGACCCAGCAAAAGTCTGCACTGCTGCTGCATTTCTGAATGCTGTTGTGTGTCCTCGTGTCTGTCCATAGCTTCCTTAACGCCACATTAAGAGCAAGTTCAGACTCAGGACTGTAATGTTTTTGCAGAAAGAGACAAGAAAAAGTACAGAAACTTACCACTGATATGTAATGATTCTGCTTTTTATTTTTTCCCCCACAAGATTTAATTGATACTGCACCTTTGGAATAGAGCACTTTGCTCTTTACTGCCTAGCAACAGCCACCCCCCTCTGGCCTTCAGGTTGAAACATCACGGTACTACAATAGCCCATTTGTACTTGCAGTAAGCAATTCAGGTGATTGCACATTAAAGTCTGTTGAATACTAGGGGGCATTTTTCAGCCTTGATTCCAGTTCTTGAACATCTGCATATTGCTGCTGGTTTTTTTGTCTTTTATTTGTGCTTTATCTGCTTAAAAATGGGCTTGGAAATGTTAGTTATATCATGAGAGATCCTGAAAATTAATTAGACCATTTAGGTATTACTCTGTGAAACCACCACACGCTGCTCCTGGCACGTGTTGTGTGGTTTATTTTATTTTCCCATCAAGAAAGAGTGGAAGTCCAAGGAAAATCTAGAATGGTCAAGAAAATATGGCTAAATATATTGCTTTAGAGGGAGCAAGTTACGCTTTTGAGCTTGAAAGGTGAAAGAAGTGAATGTTGTCTATCAAAAAGTGTAAAAGGAGGGAGTAGAGGACAGACTACAATGACAACTCCGTTTTTCCCTGTACACCTAAGCCTTGTAACATGCCCCTTGCAGATGTGTGGAATTTACAGAACAACTGGCTTGGATTTTGTGGCATGGAGACTTCTGAGAGGAGGACTTACTTGTATGGACCTGAAGTGGGCTGGGCAGGTGGTTGCAGCAGAGAGTGACTGCAAATTTGCTGGACTAAGAGCATATTATAATGATTCTCTTTGTAAACAGCATGATGACTTTGGGAGCCAAATCTCAAATCAGATCCAGCTTTGGGATCGGTAGAGGTCAAGCAAATAGTTTGAATTTTGCCTATTTTAAAAAGTTTATCATTGCAGTTTAAAGAATTGTAAAATTAACTTTTTAAGTCAGAGCATGCTTGATGTTTTGGGAGGACTCACTTCGATGAAGATATGAAGTTGCTGTTTGCCCACACTGGTGTATGATGAAGCCTGGAGAGGTGGATGCCCAGCACCTCTGGAAGGCTTGTGCTTAAGTGTACTTATTTATGTCAGAGCTGTTTGGGGTTGGCTTGGGTTTTTTTAAGGAGGGGTAATCCATTTTTGGCAGTGGATTCTCAGAACTTTGAAAATCTGACCAATTTTTTACAGTACATAAAGACATGTTCATGCCCATTCCTTCTTGTGGAAAGTGAGTGATGAAATTAGGAGGCCTCTTTGTGGTCAGCAGTGCTAAAGGACTTGGTGAACTTACTGGAGATGTATGGGGTGAAATCAGAATAATGCACAGCAGAGGAATAATAACTTTTTATGGAGGCAAATGATAACTGGATACTGATTGTTCATTTTCAGTACAAGTGGCGTATTCGGTGTCCTTTTGTTGAAACTAGGTTTCAGGAGTAGGGACATGCTTCAAGAAGAGATCAGGGAGGGCAATCAGATTTCAGGAGCAGGATCTATGAAGAAACAGATTAAGAGACTGAGGGTGTTTGGCTTTTAAGACCAGATCAGATAAGGGAAGGCTGTATGAGCAATCCATAAGTATTAAAAAAATCTGTTGCAAAGAGAAAAAGATCAGTCTGTTCTCAGCATTGGTGCTGGAAGGGAGAAAATCAAGTGTCTTAAATGCAGCCTTATGTAGGGTGATTATTTGGGATGGCTGAGGAAGTGTCTATATTTGCAGCAGTGTAGGAGAACATCTGTCTGGAGTGGCCGTTGGGCGAGCTGAGCCTGCCTCGACCGAATGATCTCCTGTGGTCTCTTCCCAAGCCTCTCCTTATACGATTTTATGCTTGCTGCTTTGGAAAGAGCTTTTTGTATATCCACAAGCAATTTGATTTGTGGTACAGCGTAAATAACTTCAGGACATTGTTTTGGTTATCAGTGTTGATTTCCTCAGTAGTGTGTTAGAAATGAAGGGTCAGTTCAAAGATGTCAGTATTTTCAGATAAAAACAAATTCAGCTGAAATGCAGTTCAGCTGGTAATGGAGATTATCTGAACTAAGCCATGTGATATGACATTCACGATAACATTTTCCTTGCATAAATACGTAGAAATGGTATTGTATCCTTTCTCCCCTTTTTTATCTGCAGTTTTCGTTCTAACTAATACACCTGACTGAACTTTAAAATGTTTTCATAAAACATCCAGCTTGAAATCTCCCCATTTCCAGAATTGTACTGGTAGGTTAACATATACTGATTAAAAAAAAATGAAGTTGGTAACAGAAAGGTTACATGCTATTGTCTTGTGGCTGTCTTAGGCTTTCCTGTATATAGGGTTAACTTCTTGAGATTCATGAGATAAAATGAAGGTTTTACATTCTTTTTAATTTTAAAAATTAAACCTTTATTTGGGGATTTATCTAATTCCAAATAATCCTAAATCTTCAAATAATAGGTAGCTTTTCTAAGCATTGCTAAGTTTTTCTAGGATTTCAGGGTAGCATGCCCTCTTAATTCTTCCTTGTCCTTTGGGAACTGGGATATTATTCAAAAGTTAAATCATACAGTTCAAATAAAGATGTCCAGTGCTGTCAGAATAACACTCGGCATTCAATCTAATTGCTTTTCAGTTCACAGTGCAACCTACTGATTGGCAATTGAAAAGACTAAAATACTGCCAGTTGGGCAGTATTGAGAATATTTTTTTTTATCAGCAGATTTTCTCTATAAAAAGCAAGGTTTCAAGTTTGGGTTTTTTTTTGATCAATAGATTTTTCTGCAGAGAAAAGTGTTAGTGAAACGTCCACTGCTATTCACATCCATACAGAAATGGTCTCTTGCTGTAGGTAAATGTAATTGTCACCAACAGTAAAAAGTACCACTTGGACTTGATTATGCAGCTGGTCACATTTTATTGAGACACTGACATATTCCCTGTGGTCTGGGAATAAAAGAAGATTATATTGTTGTGAAGTTTTGCTGGGTCAGTGCTCTGCCTGTGAATACAGGGTTATATGCAAACGCTTTCAAGGTGGGGGATTTCTTTTTGCTGTCCTCCTCCAGCTGCAGCGTGCATTGCCCTTGGCATCGTAACCTGTTGGAACATGTGGGGCATGGCTGTTTGGAGCTTGGGACCTGGCTCTTGTCTTCCGTTGGGAGAAAATAGTAATAAATGCCTTTGATAAATAATTAGATCTATAAACTTGAAGAAAATTATATTCCCTTTGTTGTATTTAAAACAGAGGTTAAGGTATCCTTTGATGTCTGAAATAGGAAGGTTTAGATTAAGTCATATGGAGCATAATCGTGTCTTTTGAACGTGGTATGTGTTAATTTCAAGTACTTTAGATGGAATTGTGAGGAAAATATATGTTGTGATGATATACACACACAGTCCTATATGCCATAGAGAAAAACCTGTCTTTTGTGTCTAAAACTTAGCAACTATGGAAGTTTAAAAAAAAAAAAAAAAGTGGTGGCGATCTTAATGATTTTGAAAGAAAATGGCATCATTTTGAGAGATCCTCTTGCAAACAGGAGATTGTTTAATGACCAAAAAAAAGGTTTCTTGTGTAGAGATCTCCATCCTGTATATATTTTGAAACCTTTTTTTTTGGCAGAGTTCATCTGCTAAAACCAGTTTACTGTATTTAAACCAAAAAATGTATGAAGGAGTAAATCCAGTGTTGTTTGTGACAAGGATTTGAAGGCTGAGATCTTAGTGTTGGGAAGAAGCAAGATTTGCTTGATTTCATAAAAGGACAACCTTTCACCCAAACCCTCTTGTGACCAAAAGGAATTATGAGTCATGGCAATGACTTCTTTTGCACTGAAGTGTACAGCGTAAAAGGTATCTCCTGTCTCCTCTCCACCCGGAATTAATAGTCTCTATGATTTTGACAAATAGCCCATTTGAGGGTCTGGAGGTGTAGTTCTCCATATTAAGGTTTCTGTGGCTCATTAGCTATGCAGGGAATGGATAATGATCACCATCCTTTTTTTTTTATGTCTCCAGAATGATGGGGGAGAAATGCTAAATGATATTCTCATCTGTCTCTAACCTGGGTAATTAGACAAGGTGTGTGTCACAGAAAAGTGAGTGGTTTAATTTTTTTTTTATTTTTCTTTTTAAAAACATATTAAGGATGACTTTAACTGAAGTGTAAGATGCTTTGGTAACTGAAATCCATGTGTGTGAATCAGGCAATCTGGTCTCTGCTCCTAGCTCTGTCATCACCTACCTGTCTGCCTTTGAGTCATTTGCTTAAACTAAACATTTTCAAAAGCTTCCACAACTTTGTGGTTTTCATTTCTTGGGCATCTAGTTTAGTATCAAAGACAGGCGCCTTTCAGGTTTTTACCTACACGATTATAAGTGATAAAAAGCAGTAACATAGCAAGTTATTCCATGACAGCAGAACTTCAGCTGATTAATCATGCTCATAGTCCATTCCAAATTAACATGTTTAAACAACCTTCACTTTGGCCCATGCATTTTCCTGTACTTTTGTGCTCTGTTGATAAGCCAATCTCTTCATCAAGTACTGTGGTAATTTTGACTTTTTTTGTCCTGCCTTTTCCATGCTGCAAATAAAAGTCGTATTAAGGTCTTTATTTTTGAAAATCTAATGTATTCAAAACAGTTTCTATCAAATCTAAACCCCAGATAATATATTTTGCATATGTGCAAAGTCTTTTTGGCTGACTTGCAAAAGATCTGAATTAACAAAATTCTTCAATTCTTTGCCCAGCAAGTTCTGGACTTGAATGCTAATGCACATATGCAGCATTTTTTGGACCTTAGATGAGGGATCTTTATGACTGGTGCTTGCAGATGGTGCTGATTCCTGAAATACTGAGAGTTTTCAGTATGTTGCATTAGAAGACACAGAAGAATGAAAACAGAACCTTCCTTGGGCTGGGATTCTGCAATTGGGGCTTATGTCAGGAATTACTGAAAATCAGAGTTAAAGGATTCAGGACAGAGATAAACTCATATTACTCTGCTCTGGTGAGACCCCACCTGCAATATTGCATCCAGCTCTGGGGTCTCCAGTACAAGAAAGACCTGGACCTGTTGGAGCGATGTGGCCAGAGGAGGTCATGAAGATGATTAGAGGTCTGGAGCACCTCTACTGTGAAGCCACGCTGAGCGAGTTGGGCTTGTTCAGCCTGGAGAAAAAAGGCTCTGGGAGAGACCTTAGAGCAGCCTTCCAGTACCTGAAGGGGCTACAGGAAAGCTGGAGAGGGATTGGTTGCAAGGCCAGGGAGTGATAGGAGAAGGAAGAGTAGCATTATGCTGGAGGAGAGTGGATTTAGATTTGATGATAGCAAGAAATTCTTCTTTGGGCAGGCGGTGACGCCCTGACACAGGGTGCCAAGAGAAGCTGTGGCTGCCCCTGGATCCCTGGCAGAGTTCAAGGCCAGGTTGGATGGGTCTTTGGGCACCCTGAGCTGGTGAAGGCTATCCCTTCCCTTGGCAGGGGGTTGGGACTGGATAAGCTATTTTAAAATACAATAATGTTGTTTAAAATACTGTTGATTTTGTGTCTGATGCTGGGATAGGCAAGGGATCACGTTTTACCATGGGTGTTCATTTCCACTATGAAAGTTTGCATAACTGGAACATGTGTGTTAAATAGATCTGAAAGGGTCTTTTTCAGTTTAGAATGGCACATTATTGCTGAAAAGTAAGGGGAGTACTCTCTAAGAAGTCACCGATATTTGGAGCTATAGATTTTTGTCAAAGTTTTTCTCAGCTTAAAGTAGACTAGAAGAGTAGTTAAGGGATTGATTTTGTGTGTGCTTGTCCTGTTTTTACCCTCTTCTGAGCAAACATTTGACAGACCCTTGTTGGAACGCATACTGGCATACTGATGTTCTGAGGCTTTTGGAAGATTTGGATACTCGCTAGTTGTCAGCATAAGTGACATCCAGTTCTCTTAGAAACCTTTGGAAAGCCCACCTATATTCACTTTATGATTTTGCAGTGTTTAGTGTAGAGGAACAATGAATTTGCTTGTTTTCCCATAAATAGTGGAATCACAGAGTGAGAGAGAATTCGATATTTTTCAATGACTTCCACCATCTGCCTTGAATGCAAGTTTGGCTTACATCCTGATGTTGGCAAGTGAGATTTGAACTATCCCTATTAATTTTATTTAAAAAATATAAAAGGCATTTGACTGTCTGATGCAGTGGGTAGTAGCAATATGCTTGGTAGTCCTGTGGTGAAAAAATACATTACAAATGTACAAAATTGCTAAGCTTGGAAGCCAGCATGGGCTGAGATGTGAGGGTATTCTTCAGTCTCATGCCACAGAACTTCTCAGGTAAATGAGAGGTTTGGCTTTAAGCTGTTTTGGGTATAATTACACCATAATAGGAGAGAGTACATATGGTCATATACTGTAAAAATCTAATGCCCATGTGGACCTAAACATAGTACAGAAATGCTATGATTTTTTTGTTTATAACTACTTTTGTGCCTGTTCATGGTATAATTTTCTAAAAAGATGACTCATGTCCCTTTGTATTGAAAATACCCAAAAGTTATAGTGCATGTAATGTTAAAAAACCCCAAAAAGTTCCAAAGCGTTTTTCTGCTAGAGAACTGCACACCCAGATCTGGAGTTGGTGTTCTGTTATCTGACATTATGTATTTTTTATGGTTTCATGAATTACATTTATTCTGTGTCTGTGAAAGGTAAAAGCTGTTATAAATCATACTCCTTTATGTTAATAGTATGATATCTATACTGTAGGCACTGCATTCATAGAGTTATGCAGGTGCAATTTGTAAATGCTCCCTTTGATAGCAAAAGTGATGTGTTGTTACCCAAGAATGAAAGGGGGTTTAGTTTTCCCGTCATTAGGACAGACCATGCATTCATCACTGTGTTCTGATGAGCCACGTATAAATTCTCTGTCAGGCAGAACTGGATGACAGTGCAGGGCTGGCAGAAAGCCCTTCCTCCTGCCAAAGCTCCATCTCCACTGGAGAGGCTGCTGCAGGTGATGAGACTGGCCAAAAATCAAGCAAATGGAAGACGCAGCAGCAAGTCACATAGTAGGTGACCCATATCTAGTGTCCAAAAGTTGTGCTAAACCAGATTAGTGTGGCAGTATTGACTTGTTTGTTGATGATTTAGGAAGCATAGCTGAATGGACTTACCTCTTAGTTATGGTTGTTACTCTGGTCACAGTATGACAAGAATGAGCACAGGACCAGATTTTTGTGACCCCTGACCTCCACAAAATTAATATCAGTGTAGAAAATATGCCTGGAATTTCCAGAATGTGCAGGGAATGATGGCAGATGTGACAAAGGACACGTCCTTGATCTGCTTTTTCTACTTGCTGGGGGCCTTGCAGCGTAACCTGAAGAGCTTGAAGCAGTTCTGGAACCTATCCTGCACTAAGTTGCATGTAGTCAACTCAGCACCTTGAGAACATTTCTCTTGTGTATTGTAACCTCCTGATAAATATTTATCCTTTCTTGGATTTATTTTTTAAAAAATTTTATTATTTATTTTGGAATCAGCATATTTGTTCAGACCACAGGAAATCTGACTGGGCAGGTTGGAGACCAGCCAGCTGAGCACCCTAATTAACCAGGAGCTTGTAATTAAAAGTTAAACAGATGTGGCTTGGGCAGGTGGTATTTCCTGAATGCATTTAGTTTTCTTTGAGTACACTCTATAGGTGATGGATACAAATACTCTATCTGCAACTGCGAAAAATACTTGTGCATATGCTGAGCAGTTGGTTTGTGCACTCACCCGGCACTGCTGAAACTGCCACAACTCAACTCTTAATGGACTGAAACGAGTTCTAAAATCCTGAACATATGTAAACATTTTTAAAGCTCAGCCTGGACAAAGTTTGCGGGTAGGAAGAGAGACACGTGCATGGAAGCCTGTAAATGTGATAACTCTATATGATGCGTTTCTTGCATTCTGTTTTGATTATGTGCTACAAGCTACTGTTGGAACCAGTGTATCAGGCAAGATAATGCTGTGATGTGGCTTCACAAAACAAGTCTGGTGAATTCATTGCGACTCCCAAAACTTGAAAACACCTACTATGCTGAAGAATTGACCTATAAAAATTCAAAAGATATATTTGTTCTTAGTTCTTCACTAAAATTCCACTAATTGCTTTATCAACAATTTCAGTTCGAAGAAAATAAAGAGTAAAAATATCACAGTCAAAATTTGGGAATAAATAAACTTCTAACTCTGGAGAGCTGGAATTAAAGTTATTTTTACTAGGTGATGAAGTGTAGTCCCTTTCTCACTCTCATTGCAGACTGACATGAAATCTTTGAAGAAAAACCAAGCAAAGAAAGAATCCACACTTGAAGGTCTTCATATTTGAGGGAAATTTCTGTCCCTGTAGATTTTTAAGATTAAATCTGTAGAATGCTACTGCAGTTTTAGATTTGTTTTGGGGAGAGTTGTAACAGTTTAATAGGACTGTCTGATAAGGAGTTGTGTCATACAGTTAAATTATTCCATGCTTTTGTTGTTAGTCCTCTCTTTTAATTCTTTGGCATCCTTTGAGTGGTGTTTCACAGGGCCCCAGCATATCACCAGCAATGAGCAGCTGTCTTACTTGCAATACCTTGTTTCTTCTTTAGCAAGCTGTGTCAAAAAAAGTGCTGTTATAGCAGATAACTTTCCATTTAGCTGCTGCAGCTCCATATTCCCTGTGGTTACCAATTTGAAAATGAGATTTCTGTATATCGCGTGTGTGTTTTCATTCATCTTTTATAATCACCCCTTAAAAAATGGTCTTTTGAAGCTGCAACCTCTGCTGCAAACCCAGCTTTATGGCAGATGTATCTTTATCTTATTTCAAATTCTTTTCCAAGATTTAGAACTTTGCCCCTTTGAGAGTCATGGTCTGCTGCTCTTCACTGGCCCCAACATCCAGCTGATCATTCAGTAAAACATGAGTTAGACTTCTTGTTTACACAGGAAATCTAAGAACATGCCTTCCTAAACATTTTCTTGATCTTGTCATTGTATCAAAGTGGGATAGCTTTACTGTATGCAAGTGAGTTTTAAAGTGCAACTTTATCTGGATTTTTTCAGTTCAGGAACTGAGTGTGTTTGAGTTGGAGCAAATGACTAATGAAACAAGTTTACATCCTGTTATGTATTAGTTAAATATCTGATCTATATAAGAACGTAAAGGAAAGCAACTTGTGGAAATCTCTTTGAAGAGTACCCAATAAAGGCTTACTGTTGTTCTGACTTAATTGTTATATTTATTAACATAGATTCTAACTTGAAATCAATCCTTAAGTCTCCTTAAGGTGGCTCCACTTCAACAAATTACGCAGATTTACAGTAACAGATGTGCCCATTAATTTTCTGGTTATTCCTATTGGCTGAACCTGAAAAGGTAGCTGAACAAAGTACATTTTTAATGTAAGGGAATCCAAAATTTGGCCAATATTATTATTGGCAGTATTGTAAATGGGAATTGGCAATTGTGTTGCTATTGATTCCTATTGAGTATGCAGCCACTTGCAACACTGAGAAACGTAATCATCCCTGGGGGCTGTTTCTTTCTGATGCTTCAGTCTTACTGATGAGAGTCTTGGAGCCCAGGCAGCTGTAAGAACTGAGTTGGCAATTATTAGAGAAGGACTGTGAAGTGCACATGAAGTTTTGGGATTTTTCTGGATGGACTTTCAAACTTTACTTTTTGCTGAATTTGATCTGGTTTAAGAAATACTGTTTTTTATATTTTATACCTCTTATTCAAATTGTATGCAATGAAAATGAGTTATTACCTCTGACTTCAAGTCCATGCAGTCAGCAGAATTACAGGGTAGACAAGTGCAAGTCAGTCATTCTAAGAAAATTGTCACCAAAAAATATCTTGGTGGTGGTGTTCATAAGGTTTGTCAAAGTATGTGCTGATTTATTGTAGTATAACATTTGCTTGTAATTTGCAATTTGATTTTAACATTCTATAAAGAAATTATGGAGTAAATAGTGACTGCACTCATTTCTTTAATCAGATATGTTGTCACAAAAGTTTCAAAGACAGGCTTATTTAATAAGGAAGTGGAGAGTAACTTCCATTACTAAGGGAGCAAATTGCTTATTGTGTCTCTTTCTTTTAATGCTTAATTCTTTGTATTGAAACTGAATACTTCTTGTTGAAATGTTCCGTAACCTTACAGGCCTGGGATACGTTTCTTACAATTATTTATTCTATTAATGTTTATATCACCTGAGGGAAATGCAGATATTCTGTTAATGGTTGTGTTAATCAAACAAATGTGTGTATCTGCACTGCCCAAGTTTGTCATTATATTAGCAGGCACAGGAGATGAAATTGGAAACTTGTAATATACTACAGATTGGATTAACTCGCCTGTTTTGTGTAGACAGCTCCAAGACTTATTTTAGATAATTTAAAAAGATTAAATCTTCAAGACAGTTATCTCCGAAGGCTTTAACTCGAGGCCACTGTTCTTGTAAAGATTCTGAACTTTGTACACTGACAGCCTTGCTGTTGTAACACAGGCTGGAATACAACCTATTTCTTTTATAAAAGAATTTTTGCATTTTTTTTAATCCTTTGGACATTGGAATAATTATTTTATCCATATAATATGACAATGGGCGTTAGTCATTTGAATATAATATATAATGCTTGAACTGTTTCTAGGCTGTCATAGGTTTTATAATTTCACTCTTTGCCTTTTTAAGGTTTTGATAGTGTCTAGGCAGTAAATTTTCTCTTTTTTTTCAAGTTCTGCTGAGGTGTAAGATAGCTTTGTCAGGTTGGAGAAGGGAGTTTTGTGTTTACTTTCTGCCATAAGCTTTCATTGGCAGAGGTGTCCCTGGGGTTTGTGCAGACGGCTGATGGAGGGGAACCTCTAGCCAGGAGCATCCTGCCTGTAGCTTTGCAGCTGGGTTCTGAATAGTCCAGGGGTCCTGTAAAGCATTCGGTGAGATTCTCCAATACTTAGTGCTTGCAGTAATGGCTTTAGAAAGACCATGCATTATTCAACCACTGCTTTTGATGTGTGTAAGACAGCTAGGGTATGTTTAAGGTTTTATTAATGACCCTAAAGCATCTAAATATAATTGGTCTTTTGGTGAAGAGAAGGTTATGAACAAGAGTTCCAGGCAGTGTCAGTATCTCAGTGCTTGGAAATCAATACCTCTGTGATCCTTATTCTTGTTTCTCAGTCCTGAGAGCTTCAGACACAGACACAAAAGAAAATCCTCACAGAATTCAGCAAATATTCTGTAAGCTTTTTGTACTGAATTTGGATAGTGCTTTTTATTTGAATAAGGGTGCTTTTTATATGTGCTCTGCTTTGCCTCACGTAAGTGCTTGATTGCATGAAATATTGAAAGGCTTCAGTTGTCCCTTATCATAGAACCTTAGAATGGTCTGAGTTGGAAGGGACCCCAAGGAGATCCAACCCCCATGCCACAGGCAGGGCCACCAATCTCCAGGCCTGGATCTTTCTGACAGCTAGCATAAGATTTAGAGGAACACTGCAAATTTGCTTTACTTGGTAAATTTAGGCCAAACGTATAATTACAATAATTTTCAGCTTCATACCCTGCCTGAAGTCACTGAAATGTTTGTTCATATTTCATTCTTCATATTCAATGATTGGTTAAATTGATTGTACATCAGAAATTTGATCAGCACCAGATACATTAATTTTGAAACAATTGTAATAATTTCTGCAGGTTTCTTTATTTTAATCAGATACTTACCTTTTTTCCCTGTATTTATTTCCCAAAACCACACTTGCTTTTGTCCACAATTGGTGAGAAACTGTTTGCAAAAAAAATGGTTTGCTGTTTGATGTTACATTATTAATAAAATTGTGGACTAACGCAAGGTACAAGTGTCTTGGGGGGAAATAAACAAAAACTCTGTTGACTTGTGTGGGTTGTTTGTTTTTTTTTTCCCCCAGAGATTTGCTACAGTTCCATAGAGAAGATGATGTAGACATTGCAATGAAAATTCGGGTTCAGTGGAGTTCCCAAGGCCTTGAAGATGTCCAGCTGGTGAACTACTCTGTTTTGCTTGACCTACCAGGCTCTTCTTCAAACATGGTGACTCTGAAAACCAGCGGTGAATGCTTTTATCCGAGTGGACAGCCCTGCAACGGAGAAACCAGAACGCTTCATAGCCAAGACCTTCTGTACTCGTATGCAGCTTACTCTGCCAAAGGAACTCTTGAGGTAATACAACCATTTATATTTGTCATTTGTGGTGAAATAGAGTTAGAAAACCTCAGCTTTTGTTGAACTTCGCTGGCAAAATGCACGTGTCCAGCCTAAAAATGAACATACTTAAGTAAAATATGATATGGCCAATCTCAATTAAAATTTAAAAATCAGTCACACCTGATTGCTTTGTATGATATATATGTGTGTGTGTACATATATAGGATCTAATTTTATGAATTGACATCCTTTGCTTGGGCCTAAAAACCTGAAAGCTGTGTCTGGAGCCACACTTTATCCTTCATGATACATAAATGCTACTGGTTCGAGGGACGCCTGTAGGAAGGGTAAGATGAGGTTTTCTACAGCAAAGACTGGCAGGAGTACTGAGCTAATACCTGGAGCTTCTGAATTGTGGTCGTGGTTCTCACATGCTTGCTTTCTTCTATGGCAACTCCGCTGGCACATCTGCTCTGTTTCCTCTTGAAACCCTGATTTGTATTTTTATCTTACTGTAGATTTTGTTAGGAAGTTTTCCCAGTGAAAAGATCCTGCCTGTTGGGATTTGTTACTTGCCAAGTGAAATAAGATCTTGGATTATCTTGTTTTATCCTCTTTATTGTCTTCACTGGCTGCCTCCTTATATTTGCTTTCCAAATATATTGGGGGTGCACAAAGGGGTCATCATTTCTGTTACTTTCTTGGCTGAGAATATTATAAATCTCAGTGAGTATTTCTGAATATAAAAATAGCAGTTTCACTGCTAACTGCATTACTGTTGTCTCTCTCCTTTTTAAAATACTGTAAGTTATTCCAATGACACGGGGGGTTTTCCATCTCAGTCATCTCAGTTTCTTTATTGTTTAAAGATTTCTTTGCTTTCAAGACTTAGAACTATAATGGAAGATAGGGACAGATGGTGAATGGCTTTGGGTTTGGAGGATACCTCTTCCAAAATACCTTTATACTTTGTGAATAACTTAATATTTATAACATACCAGTTACTGAATTTCTAGCAGTAAAATGCAACTGTTGTGTTTTTTTGTTTCTGATGTTGCTTGCCCATGATCTTTATTGATAATATGTAATACACTGTGGAAATCACGTAATGGGAGAAGTTGCATGAAGCTAAATAACTCATTTTATGGACTGTTAACATAATTTAAAATCTTGGCCTGTAGGAAATATGAGGGCTGGTAGAAAGTCAGAAGACCACATATTTCAGCTTCTCTTTATTAAAAGCATTGAAGCTTTTGAGTCCAATGGACTTTTTCCAGAGTGTAGAAATTAAGTTATTGCTCTCCTTTGGGAGAGAGAATTTTCCCCATCTCCTGTTTTTGTGTATCTTAGATTGATGCTTTCCATATTGAGTCTTGGGGTTGGTGTCTCCATAAAGGCTGTGTTCTGGGATTCTGTTGACCCAACAACTTCACGTTCAAGTTTGCTGTTATGTAACAATGAAGTATGTGAGGGTAGGTCCTAACCTATGTGATGTAAGCTTTAACTTTTCCATGGGTAAGGAAAAAGTACTAATGAATGGGTTTGGCTTCTCACATTTGTCACTTAGAAACTCAATATGTAATATTATTTTCTCACTGTAACTTAATAAGAGTAGCTGTAATGAGATAAAAGTACAGTTGTGGCCTTCAAGATTTATTTTGTGAAAATAAATGCGTTGCTAACAAATTCATCAGATAAAAGGAAATCCAATGTTCTGAAAAAAATCACTGATATTAGTGCCAGCACCACATGTACTGCTTTCAGTTATATTTCAGAGCAGTGTTATCTATCATTGAGTTGTGCAGAAATAAGGACCATGCACACTGTGTACTCATCACTGGGGGTGGACCTTGGCTTTGGCTTGTACTTAAGATAAAGAATTTGTTGACAATTTTACGGTCTGATCTTTGAGATACCTTGCACCCTCACAAGTCCTCAGTTTTTCTCTTCTTCCAAAAGTCTACCCAAAGTGTCCTTAGAGCTGGAGGTTTGCCTAAAAGTGAAATTTCCCTTTTTTGTTTAGGCAGTGGATAAATTGGAAGTGATCTAACGTCCCTGACTTTCAATCCCACATGACAAACTCTACTGTTTAAACAAATGGAAAGAGACAAACTTTAAATGAGAAGTAGCAGGTGTTGGCTGTTGCTGTGTTCAGCTATCAGAGGGTGACTTGATTGCTTTCAGTGGAGCTACAAGTTGTGTGTTTTGAGTATCTTGCAGTGGGTTGTGATTGCAAAATCGTCAGAGTTTTCCTGTGAAAAGGTAGTTTTTTAACAGCTAATCATAATCTGAATAATTTTCTTCCAAATGTGACACATCCATAGTAGAAAATTTCTATTGTGTGTCACATAATCAGGTTGAATTGCTAATACTGCTTCGATACTGCTGCTTCATTGTATCTCATTTGTATATTTAGTTTGCTGGAAGTTCATGTAAATAAAACCATTAAGTTACTGCAGTCTGGCTACCAGCAGAGCTACACCTCTACTTTAATGTTGACAAGGTTATTTGTAGAATAGAATGACTCATTTTCTTTGACCACCTGTCATGTCCATTAATCATATGGCCATTGTATATGAGCTGTCCAATTTGTGCTTTCTGGTAACAGTCTAAACAGGGTTTGTGAGTAAAAATGTGAGCATTTGTGATCTGAAATCTACTTCAAAAACCTACTTAGTGCCATTGTGATGGATGGTGCACTTTGCTACTACTCTGTAATTCATCGGGCCCTGAAAAGGTGACACTGTTTACCCATCATGGTGACAGCCAGGGCAGCCTACAGTTCTGGAGAGAGCTGTCTAGTTGGTTGTGAAATAGATATTGCAGCAGTTATGTAAATAATATGTCGTAGACTAGGTCAGTTTAAGGAAAGAATGACATACATGAAATATATTTTTATTAAAACGTAAATATCAGGTACCTTTTACAGAGTTTAAACCTTTTGTCTGCTTGATGAAAACAGGAAAGCTGCTCTGCCAAACAGAGTATGTATATAAAGGGAAATTACATTGCATCAAACTTAGGCATTAAAGCAAAATGTGATGTCAAAGAGTATCAAACTGGTCTCAGAGTGAGAGTAGGGTATTGAATCTGAATGTGCTGCTCCCTGCCTTCACGGTGTGTGGTGCTCTGAGAGCTGTGCGTGTGCTGTCACCAGCCAAGCAGTGGAGGGATGAGCTGGGGAGCCACTGTCAAGAACTGAGGAGAGGTGTGCATGATCCCCCAGAAATCCAGCATCCTCCTTTCAGCACCATCTTGGTAAGTTGTGTCAGTGTAGGTGCATATTGTGGCCCATCTGTTAGCACACGTGACGATGATCCCCCGAGTGCAGTGAGGTGTAAGGAAAGATGCATCTTGGCTGGGAGCGCAGCAGAAGGCTGGGTGGTACTTGGGTCATCCGGAAGGTTGGTTTAAAGCAGGCCCACAGAGTACAGCAAACTTCAGGAAGAAACAAGTATTCAGTTTTAGTTTTGCAATGTTTGTCTGCTCTGTTTTTCTGCTCTGTTCCATGTTTCTTTGGCAACTGTAAAGAGAAAATTTTAGCAGAGGTAGCGGTTAGTGTGTTGGGACATTCAAGGACATACTAATTAAAGCAAAATGAAGATTGCATTTACTATGTATTCCCTGACTTTCTGCAGTTATGTTAGTGTGACCTGAAGTTTTCCTCACCTTCCTTTCACTTATGTTTATTCACTCTTGGCTTTATGGGACTGTTAAGGAACTTTTGTCAATCCTGAATCTTCTTTAATACTTTAGCGATACTTAGTGTCCGCCATTATACGGCATTGCCTCATGCTACACTACACTCCTCTGCCTCTTCAGGAATAACTGGATGCACCAAATCCCTGTTGTTTTTTTTGCTGTTCTTCTATCCTTTCCTGTTTCCATTGTGGACACTCTTAGCAACCCAGCATACCATTGTTTTTCTTTCCTGGGCCTCATATACTGAAGGACTGTCTTCCTTCAGGAACCAGGTGAGGATGCAAGAACAGCACAAGTACTGGCATGGTTTTGAAACAGGAATGCATATGCAGGCAGGGATTTGATGGTTACATGGACAAAAATGAATAATCTGTATCTCCAAGGCAGCTCTCACAACATCTGGCCATGTCTCCTTTGTACTTTGACCCCTCCTCTGTCACTGTTCCCTGGCTACTTAGATTCTTCTGCTACATTAATTTCCCTACTGTTGTCCGCATTCCCTGACTGATTCTACCCATTTCTCTGTTCAAAGTGTCTGCTGATTTTAGGCATTTAGACTTCTTACTTTGCCGGTGATATCTTTGATTAGTTTTGGAGGGGGCTGCAGGGAGCAGGCATGTGAGAATGCCCACTCTTTGCCTCTGTCTGCAATATACAGAACAGATTCTCTGCATCTGTTGATAGCATATCAGCCTGCTCTGGTTCATTTGTTTTGGTGACACTTTCTGAGCTAAATGAGAACCTACCGCAGAGATTAATGCAACCTGAAGCAATATGCAGGAAGTACAGACCCATCTGTTAAGCTCACTCAGTGATCTTCCCACCATTCTCCAATCCTGGTGAGATGGAAATAAGGGAAGCAAGACTCAAGCTTGCTTTCTTCTGATCAGATTGTCTGTTTTGTTACTACTGTGCTGAGATGTCTCCATTTACTGTCTTTCCCAGGTCGTTCACTCTGCAGGAAGATGGGAGTTTTCTTCTTCTCTACTGCCTGTTCCTCTGATCTTTCCCATTCATTCCTAGCTCCCCAGTCGTGTGCATGACAGCCCCCTTCCCTCTCTGCTGGGGCTTTACAGTACTTCATTGCTGTTCCCTTCCAGTACTTGCGACTCTCTCTAGTTCTAGCTCTGCAACAGAAGGTTACAAGTTCCTCTGGAGGGGACAGTGCATCAGAAAATCCTTGACCCAACGGCTTGCTTTCATTTGATTCGGTTTCATTGTGCTGGAAATGTGATTAGTGTACCCTTATTATATTTTATCTTCCCTCTAGCTAATTAGTGGTAATTTCCTTAACAGTATTTCTGAATTAAGATTGGTGTCAGCGGGTTGGTTTTAGAAAATTCTAAATCTTTCCAGGTTATTTTTATCCCTAGGCAGAATTTCCAAATGAGCCTCCTGCACCATGCTCTCACTTTCACATCTTTAGTTCCAAAGGCAGAGTGTGCATATTCTTCAGATTGGATAACTACAGCATCACACCCGAAGTCTTTCAGTCATGTTTGATGTCATGTTGGTGCAGAATACCAAGCTAGAGGGAATCTTGATACATGCATGCATTTAATTCTTTTAGGCATGCCAATTTAGTTCATTATTATCTTTATTAACATTTCCTAAAGTTTCTTTTCTGAAGAGATGTGCTAGCTGAAATGAATCCCTAGCCACTGCAGTCAGTTTGCAGATGGTTAGGGCTATAGGTTGAATAACAGATACATGCAAATGAGAAGAATCATGAGATTTTTGTAACATTTAGAGGTTTTAGAGGAGCTTTATTTATCTTTTATTTATAGAAGAGTTTCTCAGAAACCTCTTCCACAAATAATCATAATTTAGACTACTGCTCTGCATACCAAGTAGGCACAGCAAATTTTCAAGACAATCTCACTAAGAATATGGATTTTAGAATAGACTTGACCTTTAAACAGAAAACAACTTTCAGCATTAACTACAGCATAGCTGCCATTCCATTATAATTACATATAGGAAGCTGTGAAATGCAATGTGAAGGTTATATAATTTAAAATTGTAGTCAAGGACTACAAAAACGATCATTGAAGAGATGTCCCGCAGAATATCCTGTCAGTTTTCTGGCATATATCACTTAACCAGTCATAAATAAAGTTGTACAGTTCCCTAAAAATAATAGTAGTTCATCATGCACCAAAGCCCAGTTTATATTGCTGCAAGATTTTGTGTCATTGAAGGGCAAGGTTTCAGAGATGCAAATGGCTCCTGCTGCAAAACCTTTTGCTGTTTTATAATTGCAAGTCAAGATGGTGCTAGTTTTACTAATAAAATATTAGTAATGCCAATTTAGTAATAATGTTGTTAATAAATTACGGGGTTTTAAGTGCAAAAAGCAAAGATTGAGGTAGCTAGATAGCTCCAGAGAGAACAGACCACTGAGCACTTCCTGCCATTGCATGCAATCAGCTGAGGGCATATTTCAGTAAAGCCTCTCGACAGCGTTTGAGAGGGAGCCATGTCAGACCATAAATGTTATTTATATTCCAATTGCATGGTGAAAACTAAAGGGTGCAAATGCTAAGGGCATGGAGAATGGTTTTGGGGCTTTATTTAGGTGTTAGTGCAAGGAAAATTCCTATTGTAATCAATGGGAATTACAGAATTTTTAACTAGAGTTGAATTTTGATTGTTAGTCACTGTGAGAGAATATAGGTTGAAGTAACTTCCATAATCGCATAGGTCTTTGAGAAACATTTTTTCCTCTTTAATTGTTTTATTGTATAAATTAGACCTGGCAAGTTGTAATCACTTAATGCAATTCAGTAGATATCTGGACTGACACCTCCCCAGTTGTTTTTTTTTTTCATGCCTGCTTTTTGTTTAACATTGTTGGATGCAAACCTGAATCCAGAGGCATTCCAAGTCAAGAGAAATCTTTCTGCCAAATCACAGGACACATTTTGTTTAGATGGTGCTGTCTTACTGGCTCCCTGTAATATCTTTTACATCTTCTTAGGACATTTGAACCTACCAACAAACTATCTGTGTTTTATCTGTTTAAGTTTATAAGGCAATATCCTCCTCCTCCTCGGAATTCCAAGCAAAAAGCTGCTCTGCTGAGAGCTATTTGATTTGGATTTTAGGGATCTTTTCCTGTTTAATTTCTCCAATATTTTAAAGGTTTAAAACGGCCTTGAAGGGATCTTGCTTACCCTAACAACAAAAGCAAAAATTTCCTCCAGCAGAGAGACTATAAAAACAAATATTATCCATTTTTTTAAAAAAATGCTGGGATAAGAAAAATGACATGATTCAACTACAACTGTCATAACGAGAGCAATAATTTTGTATTTATGTAATATTCAAGCCCTGTCCCTAAAACTACTTATGTAACTTTGCTGTTTAAAATACGTAGTTTCATGCATAAATAGTAAATAACCAGTTAAAGTGCTACTCAGTTTTGGGATAGTTACGGATGTAACGCTATTGTGTACACTGTTGCTTGTTCTCATTTCTGAGTTTATTTTTGAGGAAGAGAAACAAATCCTACTCCCTTTTAAGGAGCCTTATCAATGCAAAAGCATCTGTAGTTGGAGGCAGATTACATCTTACTGTGCCCTGTAGTACCTGTACCTGGGAGCATGGCCATAAGATTCAGACCCTGGAAGTCCCAGGCATCAGTCAGTCCTCTGGGACAATATTGGATTAGAATCACAGTAGGAAAAAAAAATTAAGACTCAAACATAACACTTTTTCTGATGTCCTGCACTTGATTATTTTTGAAAATAGTGAAAAAATCTGCATAACAGTAGTGTTTCTTGTGAATTAGAGCTGGCAGCTGAAAAGAACAGGAACAACTGTTTTAATCTTTGATGTAGTGTTAATCTTAGTTGAAGCTGTAGCAATGTGTTTTATCTTAGGGGTTATCTGTACCTAGCAAGATAACTTTTAAAGTCACTATTGGACAATGTTTTGTCAAAATCTTACAAATTGATTTCTTCTAATGTAATAATATCAGCTTATTGAATACTTTCCTACCAATCTCTTTTCTTTTTTTTCCTCACTGTTAAAGCCTTTTCAATATTTGGAAATGAAAGTGGCATTGAAAATCCAAATCATGTCTGAAGATTTCCAGTCTGTGTTAGGATGTGATAATCTGAAGTCCAAATATAATCTTCTAAAATGACCACTTTGAAAGTTCTTACTAAAAAAGAAAAAAAGGATACATGACAGGTTTTAAATTTAATCCAAACTAGTTGAGGATAAAGCTGCCATTATGTGAATAACTTGGTAAGGACAGATTTTGATGGCTTGTCTGGCTTTTGTTGAAGATTTTTTGGTATGAGAGAGAGCAAAGGATGAACCTCTCTAGAGACTGCTTTGAGGTATGCTAGAAACCTGGACATGGAGCCTTAATAGTAAGAAAGACCAAAAAGCAAAGAAGGCCTCTCTCAGAGAAAACCCTTTGAAGCAAATATCTTTTGAAAGCCTTTCTGAGCAGGATGAAAAAATGTGCAGCTGTGAAACAGCTGGTTGGAAAAAAAATGTAAGAACTGAATTGTTAAAACTGTAAAAAAGAATAATATTTTTTAAAAGAGACCCAGTTGCTAACTGTAAGCAAGACCAAGTTTGGTATCCAGGTGCAGTTGGCAGAAGTGCATTGGGTGTGTATGTGAACTGTCAAAATGCCAGCACTTGTTCTGTGGCTGGACTAAAATGTCCCGAGAAAAAGCTTTTGTTCAGGATTTTGCTTTTAAGCTGGTTGGAAATTCAGCACTCCTGACTGTGCCCAACAGTTGCAATCCCAGGAGAGAAGTATCTGCTTATAAATTAAAATAAATAGATAAATCAGTGCAAACTAAACAAAGCTGAAAATACATTGGTCATTCCTTTTTCAGGAATTAGGCATTCCTAGTTGTTGGTTTGGTTTTTTTTTCCCCTGTTTGTTATGCTGTCTCTTCCACTAAATACAAATAAATCTCATGTCTAACACCTCCTGTAATGAATATTAGTTACTGTGTTTATCTCATTCATTATGAGGGCCTTAATGTGAATTAATTGTGAGAGATATCATTTCTAGTCTCATAATTATTTCTTATGTTCCTGTGCTCTGCAGTTCAAAGAGAAGATGACTAATCAATCACCAGCCTGCTACTGGCCCAAGAGTAGGTGTGTGTGAGAAAGAAGATGCTTCAAGGAATTTATCTTCCTACTGCTGAATTATGTTACCATATAGAGTTAGTCTTGTCTCCTGTAAGATTCACTGCTTCACACTGATGTCTTTGAGGGCAGACAGAGGTGAATAAGGATAGAAGAGGTCTGGCAACAGCTTCAAATACTAGAGAGCAAAGCTGCTTAAATATGCAAGGAAGGTCTGTCTCCATTGTCATCCAGGAGAGATGTTCCTCCTACTGCAGGGCAGTACTTGCCAGGCACGATCTTTACTTGGGGAGTATTTTAGAGGATGAAGCAGAATGAAAAGCTAGAAATTATATTACTGGCAAAAGAATGACTGCATCATTCTT
>VZTU01027520.1:8631-26555 GCA_013400835.1 Zapornia atra | reverse complement strand
CTGTTGTCCTTTTACCTCTAAAACTCTCATGTCTTAAGGCTAAAAGAAAATATTCCAATGATGTAATGACACAAACTAAAAGTCTAGAATGAGAAATTGTATCAGTATGGACAGTGTTAGGCTCCAGATCTGGTGGGTAACATTGACTCTTTCAGTTCAGTTCTTTCCCTGATTATCTTACAGCCGTTGTCTTAATGCCTGTAGAGTTGCTCTGCCTGAAATAAACTTTCATAATTTTTCCAATTTTCTCTGCAGAGAATGAAGATAATTTCTTCACAATGCATAGTGTTTGTAAAGTGGGTGCAAGGAAATACTGAGGGAACCTCTTCAGCAGATGTTAGAAGTAGAGAATATTTTGAATGATGGCTGTTGTGCATTCTTTGTCTCGTTTATTGAATCTAGTCTCTTGTGTTTGCTAAAATTCAGCAAAGGGACCACTTGATGTGGGAAGATGGACCTTTAGGGAAATTTGTGGTTGAATCAGAATTTTTGAGAGTGCATCCTGAGCTCAGTATTTCTTGTTTCTTTTTGTTGATTGCTCAACATCCTGGGCAGGAGGGATCATAACGGGTGAAGAGAAAGAATTGAGTACAGATTTCTATAGTAACAGATCGTTCTGCAATAATGTCCCAAATTGCTTTTATTGAAAACTGTACTGGAAAGTACTATAACTGCAATAATACTGAGCATTTCTCTACTGTTGTGAAAGAGGCTGCCCTGGATTCCAGCCTGGGTGGAAAATGGAGGGAGTTCTGGTCAGACCCTGTTCAAGACCTCTGGGCAGGTTGTATGATGGCAAAGCTTTTGTGTTAACCAGTGAAATCAGGTGATGCCAGGTCAGATTACTCTTTCCTTCCATCAGGTTGTCCAGGTTCCAGAATCTCTTCAGACTTTCCCATATGTTTTAGGTAATGTGAACGTTTTTCCAGCTTTTCTTTTGAGATGCAGTTTAATGGAATGCCACTACTAGGTGCATGGTTTGCTCGGCCCTTTCCTAAGAAGAAGCAGGTTCTGCCCTCTCTATGGAATTTCTTTGTCCCTGCTGAAGCCACAGGAACCAAGTTCACAAATTCACCATGGTTTTTTTGCCATCATTTAGGAGGAATGAATGTTCAAAATATCTGTGTGAAATTTGGCACAATTCAGAAAAACTTTCACCCTAACCTTTGGAAACACTTAGGATAAAGGTGAACTGCTAATAACATTATAGCAAGGATACCTGGCAGGGACCTATCCTGAACTCCCATTTAATCCTTGCTGCTGTTAATTTTTTTTTTTTTTAAATTTAAAAATGAAGCTGAGCTGTTTCTGAAAGAAAAGATAAATGCTGCTTCCATATAAAACCTTTAGATGACTAAGCAAGGCAGAATACAGTATCACATTTAATGATCAAATGTCAATTCCAAAATATTGAGGACATTTTTAAAAATAAAATTTGAAAGCCAGAAACAACAAAGAAATTGTTTTCCTTCCTGGTACAGTTTTATTATGTATGATATCTGAATCACATACTCCATGTTTCTAGTAAGTTAAATTTGCTTTCCAAAAATTTGGGTAATTGAATAATTGAAATGTATTCTTGTTTAATCATAGAGAGCGGTGCTGTTTTCACACACAGCCATGTGTACATTTTTCTTGGGCAGTCATTTGGGCCACTTCACTCACCTATATTTCCTTGTTTTCATTGGAGTCCTTTTCTGTCATCTGAATTTATTTCTAAATTTAACATGTATTTTTGCCCAGTCTTTTTTTCTACAGGTGTAATTCTGAAAGCTATACATCTTCGTAATGACTCAAACCAACAAAATTCACAGGAAAGAGAAAAGATGTCATTTTCCCTTTCACAACTCTATGTTTGCTTCTCCAGCTTTGATAAAATGCTGCTTTAATACTCAGATTTGTGTTTACAGCCCTGTGTGGTTGGGCATCTCTCTGATTATGTTCAAGTGCATGATGTTTGGCCAAGCAAGGGCTGTAAGTACTCTGTGAATGAGCATTTATTATACTCTGAAAAATAGAGTTCTTACTGACATTTCTAAAAGTTCAAGCGTTCTCTTGATGCAGTGCATGACCTCCTCTTGTACACATGTGTCATTATCTGTATCTTTGAGCTAGATGTCTGTTTTGTCTTTAGTTATCTGTGTACTTGCAGTAACAACAATGTATGCTTTTCATGCATTCAGCAAGTGCCCATAGAAATCCAGCAGGTCGGTATGTTTCCTGATGCTATGCATGCTGTAGTTTGAGAGCTGGTTGGGAAACAGGCCTCTCATCCTATGAAAAGTGCTGCTTCAATGGCAGAAATTGGAAATCTGAGAACTTTGAGGCTATTTCCTTGATGGTTTTGTGTTGGCACAGGCTAAAAATGAAATAGTTGAACAAAGTCGAACTGCTCTCTAGGAAATTAAAATATCAAATGTACTATAGTTATAAAATGAAATATTGAAAGTTCACTTAGATTCCAGAGCACTGCGGTGTTGTTTCAGTGCAGCTGGCACACGTGTTCTGTCTTTGATAGTGTTTGCATTCACAGGACATCGTTCTTATCACCTGTCATTTCAGACAGGCAATTACTTTCCTTCTGTCTGTGTAGCTGCAAACTCATGGGAGGGTCTGACTGTGCAGTTTAGTAGCCTCTACTGACCAGTGGAGAAGGATCCTTGCCTTATAACAGCTGGCAGCTTCTGCTGCAGCATGCAAAACCTATTTGAATATAAAGCATGCCTTCTGTAAGGTGCAGGTATCTTCTCTAAAGGCTTCGTAGCTGCAGCTGGCATAGGCAGGAATGCCTGGCTTTTATTCAACGTACGATGAAGAGGCTGCTGAAGGACAGTTTGCAGTCTATGGATGTCTTGTTTTCATTCTTCGTGTTTGAGGGTACCAATAAAACCTCCACCTTGCTGCAGTCCAGCCTTCAGAATTTGTTGAGTTCTGATGTAACAAGACCAGATCCTGACATAAAGTAATTTCATTGACAATTTTAAAGCCGGGTTTAAATCACACCTTTATAATTTACTGTCTACGTATGTAGCTTATGATTTATCTTCTAAAGATGTCACATCACAGCTGAACAATTCTGGTTTGTTTAGTTTATCCTTAGTCTGTTTAATTAGTAAATATATGTTTGCATGAATAATTACCCCTGAATAAGCTAAACCAAGTAGGCTGGCAAATACAGATTGCTGTTCCTTCTTCGGAAAGTATGATCAATGTGACTTTATGCTTTAGGGACCAACACTACTAAATATCTTAGCAGTTAATTCTTATAAAGAGGGGGATATAAATAACGTTCAACACATATAAGAAAGAGTCATTAGTAAAAATGAGGTGACAAATAATCAACACTGCTCAATGAAAGTTAGAAATAATGAAATTTCTGATACGGTTTTAGGCATCAAATGATAGGGTGTTCTTCAATATTTCGTAAATTAGCATTCGTAGAGATTTAAAAATTATTAAATATAAAATTCATATGATTGAAAATAAGTGTTTTATTTCAGAAACCCTGCAAAACTAGATTTGCATTTATATCTAATTAGAAAAGATGACAAAAATAGATTTGCTCTTTGGATAGCTTGAATTAAGAAGTTATATTCAAGTATTATTTTTGGCTTCTGCCAAAGGGAAACTTGAAGAATGTGATTTGGGATGGGGGGAATATGAATGAATAAAAGAAGGAAAAATAAAATTGAAAATAGATATAGAGGGAGGAGTCTACAGGATGAGCATTATCAACAGGGAACTGAGCAATGTCAGCTCAGATTTATCTGAGGCTCTGTAACCATAAAACACAGAAGAGGTTCTTTTCTGTAGGCTATAAAAAGGCTTCAATCTTAATTCAGTCTCCCTGGGAGTTGGTAGGAAAAAACCCTGCTATAAGCTGTGAAAAGCAAGGCAGCAAACAAGTTAAACCCCAATGTCTTTCTACAAACAATACTGGAACAGCAAAAGCAACCTGTAAGAGCAGCTTCACTAGAGCCCTACCTGGAAGGGAGCTGTGTCAGCAGGACAGAAGGGGAAGAGGGAGCATGTAAAATGTGCCTGGTACAGAATTCCATCTGCAAGACCAGACTCTGTGAGAGGTTAACGGATGTCTCATCCTGGTTCCTGTTTTGGTACAAACTACAGTTTTAACTGTCATTGTAACATAATGTGCCATTTTATGTTGTAAAAGCTAGACACAAAGAATCCTTTTTGACTGCAAGCTGACACTCAGTGTCATATTGAATTACTCTGGAATTTTATTGTATGGATAAGAATATTGAAGTAAACCTAGAAAAATGCTAAGGAAGGTGCTAACAACCCTGAGGGAATGTCATGTATCTGTTTGAACAGGAGTGCTTGTTGGTAAAGCCCAGTAGTTATTCAGTGACCAGCTAGTTATTTAATGACCACACATACACACATATCTTCCTTTATGGAGCAATACTGAATTTCTTTGATTTAGATCTACCCAGAGATTGTTGGTCAGGTGCATCTCTTAATATAGTAACAGAGAAAAATCTGTTCCAGTTAATCCAGGTATCTAATGATTTGCTTTTCTGGGCTCAGGCAGCGTGTTCAAATTCAAATTGTACAAATCATCTCTCTTTGGCTTGTTTATGTAGTTGCTTGGAAGACCATTAGGTTGTTACTTTTTCAAGGTAAAAGATTATTTTTCTCGTTTTAGTTTCCAAAGAAGACATAAGAAGCTCAAGGATAGGGAATCCTGTGCTATAGAAATATGTTTTGGATAAGTAGTGTTCAAATTTGGCCAAGAAACGAGAGGAATTTGCTTTTGAATATGCAATTTAATTATTCATAGGATTTCACAGAGACATTTCTGTGTAATTATTCCAAAACTATCTACAAGCTTTCCCAGCCAGTTTGGGAATGTCCAAGTATTACCGGACACACAAAACTTTCTAAGTGCTATTTCCTATCAGAAGTCACAGAATCACCGAAAGTCAGTGTGACCTATACCAAAATTTTCATGAGGTAAATAGAGAATGGGAAGCTGACACAGGGATTTCATGGATAGTGCTATTTTGAAATTGAGAATGGTATTTGCATAAAAAGTGACTTTTAAAGATAGGAATTTTATAGCAAATTCAGCTCTAGCTCTTTCATGTGGGGGTTGGACTCGATGATCTCCCAAGGTCCCTTCCAATTCCGATCATTCTGCAGTTCTGTGAAAGCATTCCCCTCTCACCCCAAAAATTCCCTTCTTAAAAATTGCTCCGCCATTTGCCTCAAATGCACAGAAGGTCTCTTTTTTGCCCGGAACCAAGTGAAGGACAAAATTTGAAACATTCTTTTGGATATTAACATTTCTGTAGAGAAGATGGCTATGGCTGTGTGTTTTGTCTCTGGTGTGTCAATCGGACAGCGAAGGAGGCTTGGGTGGTAGCAATCACAAGGCGGCAGCTGTGCTTCCCTGATTATTGGCGGGATGCTTTTGGCTGAAATGGGAGCAGCAGCTCCTGTCAGAAAGCCTAGCAGAATTTCCACCACCAACGGATTTGGCATACATGGGCACAGCTTTGTTATCTCCTCTTTCTTCCTCTTCTCTAATTTTAGAGAAGAGCTAGTTTTATGTTTGCAGCTTTCTTTGCGTTTGTTGATGTCCAGCTTTGATCTACAGCCAGCTTGAGTTTACTTTTATGCTCCACTGAATGCTGCCTTCAGCCTCAATTTCAGAGCTGTGCAAATAAATTATAGTGAAGTGTTTAATTAAAGTTAGCCTCATGTCCTGATTGCAGACTACTGTCTTCTCAGATACAATTTGCAAGTATATTTTGGAGTTTTCACTTTAGGTGGGATGACTTGTTGAAGGTTATTTACGTGTGATTGATCAAGCTTTGGATGTTTGTTACTTTTGTTTTGTGAACAACCTGAAAATCGTAGGTGAACGTTGAAGGACAAATAAAGGGCATTGACTTGAATTAAAGGACTAAGAGTAAGCCTGAACAGTCACAGAACTGAGGGCATGATACTTTTTGGAGAAGTTGTCTTAATTCTGAGGAGTAAGCAGTCCTAAACGTTTGCATAGCATTTACTGTTCCATTTCCTTCAACACTTGGAATTTCTGACACTTGGGATGGGTTGGTCAGAACTGGCAGGAATATGAGTTTGACTGTGCTACTGGATATGAGTCATTTTCATAGCTTCAGTTTCTATGGTCCTGACCTCACAAAGAGTTTGTTTAGAAGCAGTTCGTTAATATGAGTCAACCAATTGGTATTTGAGCAAATATATTAATAAACTGACATTACTGAACTGTGACAGTAAAAAAATAGGTAAAATTAAGACAAGATTTTTCACCACAGCCATTCTATATGCTACTTTTGGGTTTGTCGTCTTCAGAAGTTTACACCTTGCAGATATGATTTCTTTTGGATTTCTCAATACGAAGTACACTTAATGTATTTTCTTAAGAAATAATAGTAAAACTATTTCCTTAGGTGTAGTGCTTTTCTACCCGGGATTCCCAGCCTTGATAGCTGGAGCAGATGCATTTATGAGCTACCTTCTTATCTGCACTGACTCCATTTGCATTTTGGCGGTGGTGAGAGATTTCCCTCTGTGCACTGGCTTGGAGGTTTGTTTGTGTGGGTTTTTTTCCTGTGGGTTTTTTCCTTAATCTTTTTCCTGTCTTACCTGCCCATGACAAATCAGCCACAACATGCCTCTTAGCCAGGGTATTGGATGCAGATGTGTGATGCTGTTATTAAATTCCTTTCTTCATTCAAGTGGACTGAATGCTAACAGTGTGATATGAAAAACATGTTTCCATTAGTATTTTTGACCTATTTAACTTTTCTTTTTTGGTTTTAGTTGCCACAGCATTTGTAAAGAAAGTGAGGTTTTAAAATGGTATCCAGCATCTTCAAAGCCCCATCTGCCACCTGCATCATACAGTTATTCATACCTTTCCTCTCCAAGACCGGTGTTACCCTTTTTCATCTATGCCTGGATGAAGTATTCTCATTTATTCTCTTTAATTTTGGAAATAAATAGACGAAATTGGGAAAAGATCCTTGACTGTCTTGATTGTGGCATTTTCAGAATGCTTATCTTTTCTGTTTTGGGGGGATTTTATCATAGTTTTTAAGATAGAATGTTTACAACTCACCGAGAATCATCTTGGGACTTAGAAACTAATAAGTCTAACATAAAATAATTACTTTTTCTAAAAATGTTTTGTTTATTACCTACCTCTGCTTCATTTCATGCATGGGGGACTACTACTGAACTCCATATTGCACACAGCAATTTGTTCCTAAATAGTTGTGTCTCTGAAACAGCATAGCACAAAACAATTTGAAGAGTAAGTACCTGATTCAAATGGATAAACCAACCCATTCTTTAGGAGTTTCCCAGTTTTAGGGTAAGAGAATTTGCTCTTGCATATCTAAACCAAGTGCACAAGTGTTCTTTTTCAGCACCTGATAAAAGGATGAGTTCTCTTTTCTTTTTGAACAGAATTACCCTGCCACAAGAAAGGAGTTTATCAAATATGAGCAGTTGAGGGTGAGGTATTTGCTTTTTTAAAATCTGGAATTTGTAAAGTGAGGATTACATAATGATGTTAGCATGTTTAAAAAAATAGAAAATTACATCTTTATTCATTTTTGGAGGTGTTAGGAATGCTGTGAGGCCTTCATTGCACAGGACTTTGTGAAACATAAATGGACTGATTTCTTGGTAGATTATTGAGAGTTCTAACATTCGTTGGATTCAATAGGATTCTTTAACATTATTTTAATGGTATTTTTTCAATATACTATTTAATGCTAGAAGTAAAAGGTCCAATTCGTTGAGCCCCAGTACAGTAAACAGAAAGCTGATTACTCCCAGATAATGTTTCTCTACTGTGTTTGATGAGATGTTGTTATTAAGTAGTGAAAAAGATTTTGCTTTTTATTAAAAATCTTATTAAAGTATTCATATATAGAGTAAAGGAAGGGGTAGGTTTTATTTTTAAAACTTTTTATTATTTACTGTTTGCCTATCTGTTTATGGACTGTACAGCCCAAATCTTGTGACTTTGTTGTAAACTCTCTCAGTGGGTTATTGTCTTTGTTTGGGGGGGAAGAGTCATTTGTGGTTTACTTGAAGTTTTTATTTCCATCTTTTTGTCGTTATAACTGAAGCTTGATCTGAGATTAGCTGGACAAATCACCAGGTGCCAGACTATACGTGATGTCACCAGGATGTGATAATACACTTTGGTAGATGTGTGCAGTAGTTGTACCCACTGTTCTTAAATGGGTAGAATTAAGGGTCAGAGATGTGAGATGTGAAGAAAGCCACTTCAGAGTTACAATGAGGTATAAGTGTGCAAGTATCCCTAAAGTTGGCGTGGAACAAGAGGCTTAGGTCATACTTATTTTCAGTCAAGTGCAAAAGAAAGACTTCTCATACCTTGAGCTTTGACATACCCTTCAAGTGGAAGACGTGTAATGAAAGCACATGTAACTGTTACGTTATATCCAGCTGCTCTTTCATTATGTAATGACTCCTTACATTTACTCTTAGTGTATGTATGTATTTAATAGCTTTGGCATTGGGTCTTACTTTTAACATTTGGAGCAATGAGCATGGCTTGCAGAGTGTTTGGGGCAGCAGGGAGTCAAGGTCTGGTTCTCACATAATTAAAAATTGATCTGTGCTTTTTGTGGGGCTTTTATTCAGCCTGCTGTTGTTGAGCTCATATGTTGCCTGGAAAAAACTGGTGAGCAGCTCTTGAAGATGCAGTTTACTTCCATAAATTAACTAAGAACATCCAAGGGCAGTTGCTAAATGCATTAATAATTGTGCAAACATGTAGTTTTGTTGTTTACAGAATGGTGGATAGCACCCTGGAGGAGCAGCTAGCAAAAATGATGTGAAGAGAAGAAGCAAACAAATGTAGATGGTCAGGGATCTCATTTTCACACAGGCATACTGTAGAAACGAATGGTTAGAGACTTCATTATGTTATATCTTTGTGTATTGATTTTGCCTCAGGAAAATTCAGTGTAGTTTCTCTCATATGAATGATGAAAGCTGTGATTTTTGGTTTGCTTGAGGATAGGTGGGAAAGACATTGGGTCCAAAGGAATCAGATTTGAGGTCTCCCCAGAAATCAGGCTAGATATAACCTCTCAAGTAATAAGACTTATGAGACTGTAATAAATTATCGCACTAAAGTGTATCTATTGGCATGTCTGTAGCTACAAATTAAAATAAACTTAAGATGTACAGAATGGCATAAAATCTGTGTGAACTTCAAGGAAGTCCACGGGTTAAAACCCTTTCCTCATTTGAAGTGAACTCTTTTTAACTAGAGGCATCCTGTGAGGGAAAATATAAAATAGCGTATTCATTTTATTTTATCATACTTTCCAAATATAATGATCACACAGGGAAAAAAACATATGTTGGATTTTAGCCTGTAGTTGTCATTTGAATTTTTTTATGAAATAATTTCTGAAGAACTTGAAAACTAAAACCCTTACAAATTTCACAAGAAACGGTATGAAAATCCAGATTTTCCGTTCCTGCGTTTCAGTATTTGGTGTTAAATCTGGTTTGCCTGTTCCAGAAGTGTTTTATAACTTTGGCTGATCTTTCTAAATACTTTGTTTAAACAGCACTGATGACATATTACCGACATAGAAACTTGTTAAGTTGAAATTCTAAAGCAATATATTTAAGATGGCAAGAACCTTGGCAACTTTTTTTTTTTTATGAATTCAGCTCCGACAAAATATTCAGATAAAGTTATCTAAGTAAAATGCCGTGGTCAGGAGTCTAGTAGAATTTCACACATCCTACATATCCAGAACAACTGTTGCTCTAATTTGCACAGTTTATGTAATGGTGCCCGAAATCAGAACTATTGCCTTTGGCAATGAACCCATAATTAATTTTCCAAAACTGAACTGCAGAAGAAAATTTTCCATCTTGTACCCTGCTCCTCTTATTTTCATCTTTATAAACCTCATATAATATTCTTGTGTCATCTTGTATTTGTGTTTTATGTGAATAGTGCATAGGTATTTAGAGGTTCCAGCATGTCTTTGATGGTATCCTGAGAGCTTCATAACATTCAAAAATAGTAATGCACAAGACTGATTATCCTCATACCTGGTCTTCACCGGAATTTATTGTTGTAAACGTATGAGAAAAATGCCCTTGGTCAGTCTTTAATTATATATATAAATTTAAAAAAAAAAAAATCCTTTAGAGCATGTATTGAAATATTTTTCCATCATTGCCAATGCTTGACATGTAGTCATAACGTAGACCTTTACTACATATTTTTGTGGTGTCCTAACTGAAGAGCTGAATCACTTTTAGTTGGAAGTGGCTATAAATAATTTAAAAATATCTATTAGTTGAAAAGTTTACATGTCAGAGCACTGTAAGCAGATATCACTATGGTTATCTGAGTGTAATGCTTGGATAACTGATGGATTATAAGAAAATGCCTCGTTAGGTAAGGTAGGTTGCTCAGCAGTTATATGAGACCACATAATAAAGCTGCATGTTGATAGCATATTATTTGTATATTTTCATAAGTGACTAGTACAATCATTCGCTCATTTTATGGAATGCTTTACAAGAGTCTGAGTCCTTTTAAGAAAATTAACAGAAGTGGGTTAACATCCCTTACATGGATTTAAATACATTTCTATAGCTAACGAGGGGAAGTTCTCGTCAGTCAGCACCAGTTATTACATCGCTGAGTGGGGGGTAAGGGGGCATTTTATCACAGCTGATGAATTAATTATGACTGAAAACTGCAAAGATATAAATTTACCTGTCAGATAGAATTCCCAAGCTCTGTGCTGTTACAGGTATTGCTGATTAGGAAGTAGGGGGAAGGTAATTACAGATCTCTGCTCAGGTACATCAGCTTGTACGTCAGCTTTGTTTCTGTGGCAGGAGCACCCTCAATGATCCATGGTTATAGCTATAGCCTGAACATTGTATTCTCTTTGCAGGCAGAACTTGTTGATATACAGTATGGGACTGTGGAAGACTTGATCCGGATTCAAACCATTACCAACGTAACCAAAAAAATTGCACTTTTGAAGTTGGGACAATCGCCTTTGCTTTATAAGGTTAGTCAAATGCTTTCTGTGCTGTGGCTGAATTATTTGTTTCTTTCAGTTTCTAAATACCAAACGGAGGACATTCCCCTTCTGTCCCAATAAACCAGGATTTATTGGCATTCAGATCCTTTCTTAATACTAGCCACTTCGATCTGTGGTGCCTTTTATGTCTCACAGTTATTTACTTTGCTGAATATCTTACAGTGCCCTAGTAGTAGGCCATATTTTCTCTGGGTGTACTGTAAGCCTTTTGGCAAATAAAGAAATCTCTAAAAGAAATAATAATGCATGAAGTGGTGGGGGGAAGGCAAGTGAGGTCAGGAATACTTGGATCTGTGTCTGCTAAAAATGTACCTATAACGCTGCACTGAACTCTTTTGTTTCTGCATAATTGCATTCAGTACTTGGCCTGCAGGCTGTAGTTATAGCGTGTGGTGAGGGGAGGCAGAGCACAGTGTGTGCTCACCTGGCCTCAGGCTTCTGCCCGTCTTTCCAGTCCCACCGGGCTGCATCTGCATTCTGGTCCTCAGATGGAGACTGTGAGGTAGTAACTGACAGCGTACACTATTGGAGGACCAATGCTATTGTTTGTGCATTTGTTTAAGAAGTGACAGTAACTTGATTTCACGATGACATGATGTAGCTTTGCTCTGTGGACAATTTGCCTTTGTCATCTTGGTTCTTTCTGACACCGTTACCACCACAGAGGGAGGAAAGGTACCGACTGTGAAAAGAGCATCAACTTTCTGTGGTGTTTTTGGCTGTGGCAAATGTGTTAAGCAGACTACCCTGGGATACACGGGCATTTATTCCCCCCTACCCCATTTGTGATCATTTCTGTAAAATCACTAAGAGCAAATAGGTCTATGGCTGGGTTACCACCAGTTCAGGATGAGAACCATGCTTTTCTTCCGCTCCCTCCTCCCTGGGTTGCAGTTACGTGTGGGAAGGCATCTATGTGGGTATGTGCATGTCCATTCTTTCTCCTTCACAGCGCAAAAATGGGGCTCACTAGTCCTGTACATTAGGCATAATAGGCTCAACACATAAACCACGTTTAAACTCTAAATGTCAAGTAACTGCCTTCTATTGCAAATATTTTATAAGCAAAAATGCTGCTTTGCCTTTCAGAAAATACACTAGCCCAATAAATATTTAAACAATTCATTCCCAATTCACAAAAGCAATTATAAAAGAACAGTAACTCCAGATCTTATAATTAGGAGAATCAGGATCTGCTCTGTCAGCCATAGAAAGCACAATCGGGACTACAACCCAGGTTCAGAAAATAACCACTTAATATTTTTTCTATAGGAATAATATTTGTCTCAATAAAAATGCCATTTTCATGTGAGTAGCTTTGGCTGTTTATGTAAATTATTTAGATGCAATCTAATTACGCCCATGAAAGGTCAGTTATCATTGTTGGGACTTGGCTGTTGTGCATCATTTCCACCAATAGATCTTAGACCGTGTTTCCCTGCTAACTGACAGAAACAATGAAATAGCAGTTGGGGCTTATAACGAAGGAATTTGATAAAGATGCAAAGTCGGCTGTAATAGCACTGTCTGAAATGTCTGGTGAGATGGACTTTTTGCCAATTTAATTTGTGATCCTGTAAGGACTTGCTGTGTCTAAATTAGCAAGTAGTGCAGTGGAAGGAGCAGGGCAGAGCAGTCGGCACTGAGGACAGAGCACAGCTCAGGAACTTTCCCTCAGGGTCTGCTGTAGCCTGGTCCCAAGAGGGAAACGCTAAGTGGTGGCTGAGGTGGATTAGCTGCACTTCTGGTGCTCATCTGCTATTCCCAAAGAATCCATTTTGCACATTCAGAATCAGTTATGCAATATGAACCAAAGCGTGATGTGATGAGGAGATTGACATCAAATGTGCACCTAGGACATGAACTAAAAATACAACTCCCCAAACCTACTTTGTGCTCTGCTCTCACTGGTAGGAGTTTGCCCTTTATTTGTTACTCTTTTTGAGAGAGTAAGCTGTCTTCTTTTTTCAGAATATAAATTGTGTGTCTCTGGTTGTGTAATAATTGTAAGCAATGGAAAGTATGAGAAAATATGTAGGAAGATATCAGACATATATTCTTTTTCCATATGGAATATTTGAAGTTAAAGAGAAAGACTGCCTTAAAAACAAGTCCTGCTGGTTTAAATGGTCCCAGTACCTCACTACTGAATCCACTTTTTGTGTCATTTTTCCCCCCAATATTTATGTTTCTGTACTTACTGAGTCTCACATTTCTGTTTCAGCAGATACTTCCCACTGACTGTATTTTCCTTATCTCTGTCTTCCACGTGCATGCTTTTACATTATATTAAAACAGAACATTAGTTCGTAACAGAGCTATTGCTATATATATATTGTACTGGTTTTCTTTTTCATTTTCTGCATTTAACATATCTTTTTCACATTTTTATGTGCTTTAATTTCTCATCATTATTACTTTATAATATAAAAATATCTCATTCTGGATTTGGGTCTTATTTTTATAGATCCTGCACCAAGGTTTCACATTCATAACAGTTTCTAATCATGTCTCCTCCATTTTTCAACCTTGCATTTTCCCTTGCATGGGTATGCTTCTTGCCTGGCTTTTATTGCTATCATCAACTGATGGTTTTCATGTGTTTTTCCTGTTTTCCCCTTTTGTGTTTTTAATTTGCTTTTTTTTTTTTTTGTTTCAACTGTTCTTTCCATATTGAGCCCATTGGAAAAAGCCTGAAAGAAATAACAAATGGCTGCTGGCAGAAAACGCACCATGAAAACTGAACAACATTTCTTTAGTCTTCACATCACATTAACAGAAAGAAGCATGTGCTAGTTGAAAACAGCTTGGTGTACAATTGGATAATTTATTGAAAGAAGCCCAAGTGATGGAAATTTGAATATTTTGAAAAATAATTGTATTACAATACTTTTGCTGTAGATGTTTAGTTTGGTGTTTTAGTTTGTTTAATCTGAGGGGGGATCAAGGTTGAAAATACTTTGGAGCTTCTACTTTGAGTCTTTCAGAGCAGTCTCATCTCCTGTATCTTCAGACACATTGAAAATAGCAGAGAGGGTTCAGGGTTTGGAGTAACTTGGAATTGAAACATACAGGGAGTTTGGAGCATGTAGACAAGCCTGAAGTTAACATGGTGTCAGAATATGCAGTTGAATCCTTTAGATGAATAATTCTAATTAAATTTAGTAAGGTTCATAAATTTTAGCTGCTTCATGAGATCAAGATTTGGAGCAATCTGACCTTAAGTTATTTTTGTAATTGAATATGAATTTCAGATGTTATTGGGAGTGCTGTGTTTCTGTTCCACTGAAAGAGAACATAGTGTCTGATCAGGGCAAGAGGGATGGCAGCTATGTCAGTAAGCACATTTCCTAGAGCATCACCAGAGTCACACGGACACATCTCCATCCCTGAAGTTGGACCTTTTCAAGTAAAGAATATGTTACTACAGCCACATCCTAAATTATACATGGAAAAAGAAAGAACATGGCTCCTACCTTTGTGTCAGGGTAAGGTATCAAAAAGAGCATTAACTCTGAGAGGCGTGAAAAAATAGCTAGAATGTATATTGCTGTGACTAAATAGAGATAGTATTAATGTATACATAAACAAGTAAGAGCTGGATTGTTTCTGAATAAAGAGGGAACTGGATTAAAGTTAAAGAAAAACTCTTAAGTGGAAAGCTGAAATGAAACAAATGTAGAACAGAAGTGAAACACAACTTCTGGAACTGACTACCGTAAATAAAGGCAGAATAATTGCTTCCTCACACATTCAGGTGGAAAGTGACTGCCTTCTGGTGTTTTGATGAGAAAATTCGTGTTTTCATGGAAGTCAGGTTATTGGAATAGCTGGTAAACTTCAGAGGCCAGCTACGTACAGCGGGTGGTCAGGGCAGCATCCCTGATGTCCTTGAATCAGGATACATAAATGAGATTAAGCAAATCACTTCTGTGATGTAGAACCCACCTTGAAAAAGAGCAACTTGAGTTGTCTGCTGTGTTTATAGACATAAGCGTTCTCTTCAATAGTATAAAATGTGTGGTGATGGAAAGATTGATGAAAACCACCTCAATAGCACCTAGCTCCTCTGCCCTAGAGCTCATCTGAGTATATGTCACCACTGTGAGCACATAAAAGAAGCCAGAGGCAGCTTTTATTTTAGGGAGAACTGCACAGTAGTTTCAATATTCAGCCTCTAGAAATACCATCGCCAGATTAATTTTTTGAAAAATGTTGTGAGTCTTGATCATGATTTAATCTTTTGGGGTTGAGATTCAAGAAAAAGCCATAATTGCTGTCCTAAATTAACTTTTAATAGAGTAACAAAAGCCCTGAAGGCCAAACTACTTCATCTTTAAAATGTTCACATATTAACATTCCACATCCATTAAATGAAGATGTTGTTCTAATGTGTAAATATCTGTATTTCTTTTAATAATTTACTGCCTTCATAAATATTCATAAAATTGCTTTTTAACTGTCATAAAGTTTAGAAATGTGGATGCTTGCATGTTTATGATGAGGTTATTGGCAGGCACTTATGGATGAGGATTTACGAAATGGAAAATATTAGAGTCCCAGAATAAAGGCAATTTGCAAAAAGACTTCTGTTTAATAATGGCATTAGTTTTAAATAAGTTTACGCTGGAAAAAGTAATTTTACTTTTCTTGTGTCTACATTGTTCATTTCCTTCCCTCGGGTACTTTTTATGGCCAGCACATATAACTGTGAGGATCACATTTTAAATCTCCATTTAACTAGGACTCTGTGTCTCTCCTTCCATCCGTTTCTCCCTACCTACATATAGACACGTATATGTGTGTGCATGCGTAAATACATATGAAGATGTATTTACATTATGCATGTAATAAGTATATATACAAACTATATTGAACAAAATGCCTTTCAGGGAACTTCACCACCATATAAATGTTCCATTATTAAGGATGCTGAGATGTGGGGTTTTTGTAGGATGTGTTTATATACTCTTTCCTGTGTGAGTGCTATGGGATTGTTAATGGTATGGTATCATCTCCAAAAACCTTCCTTGGAAATTCAAGGCATACGTGTAGGCAGTACGGGTAGAATTTATAGAAGTGTGTAAAACTAGATCTGGAGCTGAAGAGATTATCTTATAACATCCACTTGAATAGCATCCAGTTTCTCAGCTTTTCTCTAATTTATCATCCTTTAAGAAACTTATCTGTATTCCCAAAAATTCTGAGCGCCCCTCTCAAATAATCCAAGCTGAGTTCAGATTGATAAATCAGATTTGTTGATGCAGAGTTTGCTATTTGGCAAAATTATTTTCCTACAAAATCTGCTTTGTCTTCAATGAAGTACTATTTGCTTTGTGGTCCTTTTTCCTTAGCCTTTGTTTCCCCTGAGTTTGTAGGAGAATTCCCTCTCTCAAGTCAGTTTCTTTTATTGCTATTTTTGTCCTTTTTCTTCCCCCCAAAGATTAGGTTTGGTTGACTTGTGTTCTTAACCTTCCCCCTCATCAAAAACCTTCTTTAATCTGTTAGATACAATCTAGTCTGAAGAAGGCCCCCTTTTAATTTCTTTCTCTACTTCCTGTATGAAAGAATTCTGTGCCAAGGGCCTCAAAAACTTTGCTGGACAATAGTCTGTACCAAAAAGCTGTTTATATAGTTGAGCTTTCATATGGCCATCAGTCCTGTGCTTTGAATGATTTTTGTCACCTGTTTACCTCTTCCTGATTCATGGAATGATGAGCAAGCTATTTTGTTTTTCAGTAGTTACTGAGAAAATTTATATTTGTTTTGAAGATCATGGGCTTTCCTTCACCTGAAAGTGTATCGAATTTAAGAGATTGATAGGCATACTTCTCACTTATATTCCTCCTGCTTTGACTGATAACAGTTCTTCTGGTCCCTTGGATCAGGAGCAAGCTGTAACAGCTAATTAGAGAAGCCTAGAGACACCTTGCCTCAACATCATAAATCTGTTCTGTGTTGGGGTGACTGAGAAATCCCCCCCCAGCCTGTTGAGTGCATGGACCCAGGTTAAGGCAAAAATATGTATCTCTGCACAGATTTATCACTTCAAGCGTCATCCCGAAGTCATATTTTAAATTTTTATTAGTAAACTTAGTTTAAAATGTAGCTTTTAAAATAGTGAAAGTACCCATTTTGATATATTTTTTTCCTCTGTGTGAGGTCCTGGGGGAAGAAAATTGAGAAATGATACTGACTTGAGAAATCTGTAGTTGATGTTTAAAAAAAAGGCAAAAGAGTGTTTTTGTATTGCTGATTGGAACCAAATCATGCTGAGCTCTATTGTGCAATTCCTAGAAGGCTGTTACTACCCAGAATAATTTAACTTGATCATGTCCATTTACCTCGTACTTAATCCAGCATTTGAAGCATGATGTCTTTTGACCTGTACCCCGCCTAAAAGCAAAGCAGTGCTGCACACTTATAAATCCAATCCACATCTGCCCAGATGAATATGAAATAGTTGATAATTTTGCTCTCTTACCCCCATAGAGCAAGTGTGCTGCAGTAAATAAAAATAGTGAGAATTCATTCTTTATACAGTATAAAGACAGGAAAGTCATTTAGTCTTGTAAGCAAGGAGAAGAATGTGTTGGGGTGGGATAGGAGAGAAGCAATTTATATCTGGAAAGGAGCATAATTGTAGCACAACTTGTCAATATTCTCAAGTAATTAACATTTGGTTGCATCAGTAACAAGACTTTTGGTTATTACTCATTTCCTTTTCGATTAAGAGACCCCGGATTTGTTGAATGGAAGGAGAAATGTTCTATTAGCAGAGTAAACGAGGGGACATGT
>VZTU01027518.1:440-12459 GCA_013400835.1 Zapornia atra | reverse complement strand
CTGCGCTGTCACCTGCATCCCCTGTGCTGCCTGCATCCTGCATCCCCTGTGCTGCATCCTGCATCCCGCATCCCCTGCGCTGTCACCTGCATCCCCTGCGCTGTCACCTGCATCCCCTGTGCTGCCCGCATCTTGCATCCCCTGTGCGGCAGCCTGCATCCTCGGTGCTGCCGACTGCATCCCCAGCACTGCCACCTGCACCCTGCATCCTGTGCCACCTGCACCCTGCTGACGGACAGGAGCACGCACCATTTCTCCAGGCACACCAGCCAGAGCGCAGCCGCCGTGCAGAGCAGGAGGGCAGCTGGGGAGGCACAGCCGCAGCGTCCCCAGGGCCAGCGTGTGGCCACCGGTCACCAGCCACATCCCCGGGTTCCCTTGTCACCATCAGCATGAGGCCACGTGCTATCTGCTGATGCTCAGGGCCAGACCCTGCGGGGCTGGGCAGGGAGAGGCTGTTGCCACAGTCACAGGCTCTGGGTTTGCTTTTGACCTTCGCTACGCCCGAGCCCCGGAGCAGAAAGGTCTCTTCAGACACAAACCTGCACGTGTAACGTGGATGTTGGTACAACTGCAATGGGAGAGGTTGTTTTGCCTTGTCTCCCTTCTATGCACGTGTCCCACAAGAGGACAGGCTGTAGGGAGCAGGGTGAGGGCTCCGTGCCAGTGTTAAGTGCTGCTGTACTGACATTGCTCCTTGTGGGAAGAGATGCCCCAAGGCTGCACGTGGGTGGGAACAAGGGGATTCACTGTGGTTTAACTCTCCTTGGCTCACCCTGCAGCCAAACCTCTCTGGCCAGCCCAGAGAAGCCCTGGGAGGGTTTCTGTGTGCATCCTTGCTGCCATCACCCTGCTCCCAGGCCTGCTGCTGCCGCCTTGGGCGTCCACAACCGATGCTGCCTGCCCTCAAACTTCATTTCCCTTGCACCAGCATGGCTGCCCAAACCCTGAGATGCTCAGGAGGCTTCCTCAGTACTGCTGATGGTTGGTGTGGTCTCTGGTGGGGCTGGACCAGGAGATCTCAGGCGTTCCCATCCAACCCGAGTGATTCTTGGGGACCAAAGGGTCCCCGCTTCGAGTCTGGATGCCGAAGAGCAGCCCCTCACCTTGCACCCTCCGGACCGTGCCCCCATTGTCCCCAGCCTCTCCTTGAGGACCAGCATCCCAGGGGATGCAGACAGGGATTCTGTTTCACATCCCACAGCACAGGGACAGTATCATCTGTCCCCAGAGGGTGACTTTAAGCGCTGAGGTAATTCTGCCTCCGAGAGCCGGCTGGGAGCTGCAGTTACTGCAATTACTCTGAGTGCCACCGGATGATACTTGGCAATTACGTGGCGCTTTCATCTGGGATCTCGGAGCACTTACTTGATCAATTAATTAACATTTGCAGCAGGCTTTCAGCACAGCACAGGATGAGGCCGGATCGATAATCCCTCTCCAGAGATGCGGCTGGCTCCGAACAGCGTGGCCGTGCTGGCACGACGCTGATCCTAGAGCCAGAGGGCAGGAGAGGGATGGGGACACGGAGGGTGGGGTGTCCAGGCTCCCTAAGGAAGGTGGGGGACAAGGCCGTGGAAAGCTCATGGGTGGGAAGTGCCAGGGGGAGCGGTTTGAGTGCCTGGCTTTTCTGCCAGGGAGGAGGGAAAAAGTTGGGAATTTTTGTTGACTCGTTTGTTTGCAGCTTGGGCTGAGGCTGGAAATGTCCCCTGAGCCTGAGCCTGGTCCTGATCCTGGTCCTAGAACTTCTCCTGGTCCTTATCCTGGTCCTGGTCCTTATCCTGGTCCTCATTCTTACCCTGGTCCTGAGCCTGATCCTGGTTTTCGTCCTGATCCTGGTCCTCATCCTTATCCTGGTCCTGAGCCTGATCCTGGTTTTCGTCCTGATCCTGGTCCTCATCCTTATCCTGGTCCTGATCCTGGTCCAGATCCTGGTCCTGGTCCTGACCTTACAGCTCCAAACAGCATCTGATCCCACATTCCTTTCTGAACACCTTGCCCATCCCTGCTGGAAGAGCTGCAGGTTGGCCCATCCCCATAGCAGCTCGCCAGCCGAAAATCGCCCCTTGCAGGCAGGGACACTGTATCCTCCCCCCCAGGAGCCCCCACGGCTCAGCTGAGCTGCTCTGGTCCCCGTCCTGCTCTGGCTGAAGGACACACATCGCTTCCCAGCCTGACATCACTCTCCTGGCCACCCTCCCTGGCTCCCAGCCCCCTGCCCCACGCCTGTGGGGCGGCCAGCAGCCCCCCGTGCAGAGGGACAGGAAGCAGAGCCGTGTTGGGGGGGGCTGGGCTGGGAAGCAGCACAGGTTTCTCTCGCCCTGGTACGGTGCCCTGCGCACTTGGCTGTCCTTCCTTCCTTCCAGGCAACCTCTCAGCCCAGATGGAGAGCGCCATAAGGAGTTTTGTTTCCTTCCCCAAACACTCCACACGTTCTCTGCCTGTCTAACAAGGTGTCTGCGCGGCGCCGCTCGCGGTGCGAGGCACAACCGATGCCACAGGGATCCTTCCAGCTCCTTCCCCCCCACCCTGCGGTGGGGAGCCATGGGGAGCCCCCTGCCCCCCCTGCGTGCTGCGTGTCCACCCAGAGCAGAGCCACACACCGTGTCTTCACTCAGGGAGGGTTTGTGGATGCCCAGAGGGACCCGTGCGTCTGGTCCGCAGCCAGCGCGGTGCCACGCTGTGCCAAGCACACAGGGGGCAACTGCTGCACCAGTGTTAGTCTGAGGCTGGTGCAGGTGGGCATGGTGAGGGGCTGTGGGGTGGTGGGGACAGACTGTGCCTGCCTGGGCTGCCCTGAGGGGGGGATGCCACCTGCTCGCCCTCACCTTGGCACCGGGCAGCATGGAGGAGGCTCTGGAGATGAAGGGCAGGGCTGGGATACAGCCTGGCTGGGGATGCTCAGCCCCACCTGGGGCTTGTTACTGGGAGCCATTGAAAAGGGCTGGGGGCCCTCCTCCTAGGAGGCTGCTGGTGTGGAGGGGGCTGTGTGTGAAGGTGGGCTGGGGAGAGGGGCTCTGATCAAAAACAGCACAGGGGTTGGTGTCCTGCAGTGCCTGCGTGTTGGGTGCCGTTGCCAGCTCCCTGGGAAGGGGAGTGGGGAGCTCCTCAGCAGAGCTGAGTGTGGGGGGCTTATGCCAGGCTGGGACCCCCTTGATGCTGGGGCCTGTATGGGGGGCTCTCCTGCCTGGCCCAGAGCTGTGGGCTTTTGGTTTGGTGCTGCCTCTTGGAGCCATCCCTCCCTGTAGATGTGTCTGATGGTGGCTTGTTATAAAACACAGCTGCAAGTGTCTTAAACTTCTCTTTTCTTTCCAAAACCAGTCCTGCTTGGCTCCTGGGATGATGTCCAGCTCCCATCTTCCCCCTGGATGGGAGCTGGAGGATGACTCACCCCCTGGCTAGTCCCTGCTGCTCTCACCAGCCCAGGATGGACAAGGCAGCATCTTTCCAAGGTCAGATCCATCCCATGGGAGAAGTGCTTGTTTCTGGGGGGGGGCCTTAGGGTCCTTGCAGAGTGATGTGTGTGTGTGTGTGCTGTCACAAGGTGCTGCTTGCAGAGGTGTGTTGTCACCGTGGCTGCTGCATTCGAGGTGCAGTGCCAGGCTTGGCACCGCAGAGCTGTGCTGCCACCAGCCCTGCTCCGTGCGCGCTTCCTCTCGGCACCCAGCCACGTCCCACACCTCCGTAAAAACCAGTCACTCCTGGCATTTCCTCCCTTCCACAAGCACTTTTCCACTCCAGGAATGGAAAGAAAAGGTCTCCATTTACTCATGGTTGCTCTAATCCCCTCACAAGCTGCGGGCACTGAGCGGTGGGTGAGTGAGAGCCGGGGAGGGCTCCTTGTGGGACGGGCAGTGGATTCCAGCAGGAATGCCTGTGTGTGCTGGCTGGGATTGATTTCACGGTGCAGGCAGCCCCTGCCCGTGCTCCTGTGGTGCACAGCACCATGGAAAATGCACTTACTCGCATATTAAGCTGATTCTCTGCTGCTCAAGCCTTCCAGGTACTCCTGGTCCCTCCCCATCTCACCATCTGCTCTCATCCCCCCCTCCTCCCTCTGCCCTTCTGCCTTCCCAGCTCGGCTCGGTGCTGCTTCCCTGCCCTTGATGTTTTTCAAGCGAGAAGATAAACAAGCAGGGGGGTGGTGTGGGGCTGGGGGATCGTTTACCTGCACCGTGGCGGCCTGACCGTTCCAGCTCGCAGCCTCCAGCAGCCCCAGCAGCAGCTGCTCTTTGCTGCACTCAGCTTTCCCTGCACTGGCACTGCCCCAAAACGGGGTGCAGCCAGGGGGTGGCCCATGCTGGGGGCTGTGGTAAGGGTCTCCACTCTGGAAGCGCCGTGGTGCAGCAGCAGATGCTGATCTGGGATGAGCTGTGCTGTGGGTGGGACAAGGCACTGTGCAGCACCCTGAGTCGCTTGGGGGGGGCCCAGCACAGTGCTGTGCTGGGTGCCAGGGTGCCTTCGCCTTCAGATGCTGGCAGGTGCCTGTGACTGATGCGGAGTCCTGCACCTTGCACCACGCTGAGTGATGGATGGTGTCATTAGCCAGGGGTGCACCCTGAGGGAGAGCAGCAAATGCCTTCCTGTGCTTGCTGTGGGCTTTGCTGTTCCTCCTTCACCAAAACTGGGAGGGGAGGGAACACCCAGGACATGGTTCGTGGGCACTGCTGGCCTCTGCACACCGGGGTGGAGTGAGAGATGCCAGGCAGGGGCTGGGGTGCCTGCTGCAGTCTCACCACAGCACCCAGCCGTGCTTCATCCCCGGCTCCCATGGGCTGTGTGACCCGTGCTGGCCATGGCTGCCACTGCTGCAGACCCACTGCTGCTGGGGCCTGAGCTCGTGGGGGCTGGAAACGTGCCTGTGGCTGGGGATGAGATCACACTGTGCTGGACAGCTGTCCATCTCCACGCTCAGCACGGGTGGCTCTCCCAGAGCCGTGTGCTGGCAGCGTGGCTCTCTGACCAGGTGATGAGCCAGTACAGGAGTGGGAGGTAGTTGGATGATTTATTTTTTTTTCCCCTTTCTGGGGTTGTGTTTATTTTCCTGACATGCCTGGAGAGTTTCTGTTGTAGGGGTGTGGAGGGTGAGCATCCCCAGGGGTGTGCAGATGCAGGCTTTGGCAGGTGATGGGGGCTACAGAGACTTGGTGTGAGCAGCCCCTGAGCAGGGATTGACTCTGCCCAGGGATTGTCACTGCCTGGCATCCCAGCTGGGATGCTCCAGGGCTCTTGGCCTTGTTGGACCACAGACGCTGCTTTGATTTACTTGGTTTTGCTTCATCTTGAAATGAAAAGCTAAAGGGAGAGGGAGAGCTTGAGCAGGGAAAGGTTCTTGGTGGTGCCAGAGGGAAGACTCTCAGTCTGCAGCTGGCTGCAGGATCCAGCACTGCATTAACATTGACCTCAGGTAGGGCGAGCAGCAGAGACTTCCCAGCTCAGCACAAGGCTGCCCTCGACTCAGCATCCCCCCAAGGCCGTGTGTGCTGACAGCACCTGCCTGGCAGGGGTGGTGAGGGGCCTGATTCATCAGCGTCTGCACCAAGGCGTTTGTACCCAGCGATGCTTCCTCGCTGTGAAGCACCATCATGACTGTTAATTGTGCATCACACACAAGCCTGGCACCTGTCATCATCTCCTGCAAAGATAAATGTTCTGTGGAGCAGGGTGCTGGCTCCAGTCTCAGGGAGGGAGTGAGGGGGCTTGTTCCCAGCCTGGGCTGGGGCAAATAAAGCCCCCCCTGGTCCCTCAGCCTGGGCAGCTGATGCTGTGTGTGGGGGGCAGCAGCTGTGGGGACCCCGGGGGGGGTTCCCTGGGGAGGGTTTCTTGTGGCACTGAGCAGCGTGTCCAGCCCGTGGCTGCACTTCCCAGTTCCCTGTGACAGTGGGGTCCTGACCCTGTGGCTCTGCCCCTGAAAAGCATTTCATCCTCATGCTGGGCTTCAGTCCAAAAGAACAGGAGCCGGTTGTAAAGCCTCGGGCTGCCTGTGGGAACGAATTACCCAGGGAAACCACAGGCTCTTCCCCTCTGTGGGCTCCCAAGCTGCTGTTTCAGCCTTGGTAGGCTTCTTCCTGCAAGTGAGCAGAGCCGAGGTGAACCTGGAATCGGCACCTCCCTCCCTGGGGGCTTCTCTCTCTTTAGGCTTCTCTGGGTGCTGTAGCAATCCAATCGATCTCCGCAGCCTCCAAACGCTGATTAATTAATGCACCCATTGGGTGATTTGGCCGTGGCTGCAGCTGCCTTTCACAGGCAGAGAGAAAAGCGTGTTCCTTCCCTATTTTTTCCTGCTGCCTGGCTTCCTGATGGCACGCTGCTGGGCTGTGGAACACAGTGTGAGCGCAGGGTGACTCACAGTCAAGGATTTGTATTCAGCGCCGGTTGGGATCGCATTAGCTGTGCCTAATGCCTTGGCAATAAAGTGCCTCTTCATTGTATGGCTGCAATTTATTTCGGCTCCTGGGCTGGTGCAGAACAAACATCAGTCATGCTGCAACACGTGTGCCCTGCGATGGGGGGGAGGGGGGGAGCTCTGCCGGGCCTGGATGCGGTGGAGGATGCGGTGTGGAGGATGCGGTGTGCCGGCAGGAGCTCTGATGGCAGACAGGCTCCTCAGCAAGGGCAGCTTTTGGAGCCATCATCACTTAAAAGCCAGGATGGAGATGTCTCTGGAGGAGGCTGGCCAGGCTGAGTCGCGCTGGTGGTAACACCCTGTGTTATCCCTTCGGACCAAGAAGCCCGCCCCGGGATGCAGGCAGGGATGCTGTTTCAATGGGGGCAGTGGAAAGTGGGGGGTTGACCCCAGCTCAGCCCTGGTGCTGGGTGCTTCCCTCCAAGGGCAGTCTCTTTAATCCCCTGGTGAGGAGCTGCATGTCCCAGAGCAGGATTGCAGCCCCTGGCTGTGCCAGCGCTGCCCAAGGGCTGTCCCCAGGCTCTGGAGCCATCCAAAGCCCCTGAGCCCCACGTTCCCTGCAGCGTGCTGTTGAAGGAGAGCAGCAGGTCCCCAAGCCCCTGGGTCACATCCCAGTGCTGTTTCCTGGCCCCTGCCAGCCTTGCCTTGGGTCCTTCTCCCGCCGTGCCGGTCCCTCCTGCGCAGAGGCTGTTGCAGAGTAGGGGGAGTGCAGCAAACAGCCAAGAGCACAGCTAACCCTGTGCCTCTGCACTGCCTGCAGATGCTTGGCAGAGGCTCCTTGTGCCTGGCTTTGGCAGCTCGGCACCGCTGGCAGAGCCCACCCAAGGGCAAGGGGGCAGCCAGGGGGTCTTTCTTTAGCGGGATGCAGAGGGTGAGGGGAAGGGAGCATTGGGCTCCATCAGCAGAGGGGTGGCAGCAGGGACAGGGAGGGGATCGTCCCTCTCTGCTCTGCCCTGGGGAGGCCCCAGCTGGAGTCCTGTGTCCAGAGCTGGGCCCCCAATACAAGAAAGATGTGGGGCTGTTGGAGAGGGGTCAGAGGAGCCACGAGGATGCTCAGAGGGCTGGAGCAGCTGCCCTACAAAGAGAGGCTGAGGGAGCTGGGCTGGTTCAGCCTGGAGAAGAGAAGGCTGTGGGGGGACCTCATTGCAGCCTGCCAGTCCCTGAAGGGAGCTGATAAGCAGGAGGGGATTCAACTTTTTAAAAGGGCAGAGAATGGCAGGACAAGGGGGATGGAGTGAAGCTGAAGGAAGGAAGGGTTAGATTAGATATTAGGGGGAAGTTTTTTACAGAGAGAGTGGTGAGGGGCTGGAACAGGCTGCCCAGAGAGGGGGTGGGTGCCCCATCCCTGGGGGTGTTCAAGGCCAGGTTGGATGGGGCCCTGGGCAACCTTGTGTAGCTCCAGGCCTGGAGGTTGGTGGCCCTGCCTGTGGCAGGGGAGTTGGAGCTCTGTGACCCTTGGGGTCCCTTCCAACCCAGACCAGTCTGTGATTCTATGATTTCCCTGTGGTGCCCTGGGGAGACCCAGCGGTTGGTGACTCACGTGGGCAGCAGTGAGGAAGAGTCTGATGCTTAAGAGTCTTTTGTTGGGGGGGGGCTGGGCTCCATCTCTGGGGGCCCCTTCCAAGCCCTGCAATTCTGTCAGTCTGTTTATTTACGTGATGCCTTCTTGGTGCCAGTGGGGTAGCTCAGGAGAAACAGCTCACCTCTGAGAGGGGAGTGATGGAGAGGAAGGGGAGGGAGAATGATCCGGAGGTGCCTCAGGGCTGTGGCCATGGCTCTGTGGCTTTGGCAGCAAGACAGAAGCTAAAGCTCACCCAAAGGGCCTGTGAGGGAGAGGGGTGAAGGGGGTGAGCGGCCATCCCATGCTTTGAAGCCCACCAAGAGGTTATTGGGTGAGGTGGGTGGGTGATACCGAGCTCTCCATTAACCTCTCCTTGGAAACCCTAGGAAGATGCATATTATTTTATGAGTATGCCTATATGGCTCTATAGCAGCTGTGTAACTGACCCTGGCATCAGAGGGGGGGGGGGGATGCCCTGTGTGCCCAGCACTGCCATAAAGAATCCCTGCTCCAGAGCTGCTGGGGTGATGGAGCTGCCACTGCAGCTGGTCACAGCACCACATCAGATGGGAAAATAAGGGAGAGGCTGTAGGAAAGCAGCGTCTCAGCAGACACCAAGGGCTGTGCTTCGTGATGGGCGAGCCATGGCCAGGGTGTGTGCGACCAAGGGCAATGTTCCAGGCAGGTCTGGGGGCTCTGGGTGCTTCCAGAGGGGTCTGGGCAGGGGGAGAGGGTCAGTAAAGCAGGCAGGAACGTTCCTTGAGGTCTGGAGAAATGCCTCTCAGGGGGAAGCGTGGTCCTTGTGGTTTAGCAGGAGGAGGATCCTGATGTGCCTCGAATCCATGGTGCAAAATCCTCTGCTGCTGGATGCAGCATTCTCTGCTGGGCCCTGTGATCCAGCACGAAGCATAACAAGGGCTAATGGCTGGGGGCTGGAGCCAGGCACGCTCGAATTAGAACAAAGGACACGTTTCTAATAGTGAGGGTAATTAACCACTGGAACAAATTATCTGGGGGAAGTGGTGCTTTCTCCAGCTCCCCGAGCTTTCAAATGAAGATGGGGTGTGTTTTCTGAGCAGCCTCACTCCAAGGGCTGGGCTCTGTCCAGCAGCAGCCAGAGGAATTGAATTGCCCATGCTCGAGGGTCAGCCCAGACCCCCCAGCATCCCTCTGGCCACCGAGTCAGCGTGGCTGTGACTTGCTGAGACTGATGGAAGCTTTGCAGCAAAGCAAGGCTTGGGGCACTCCAAGGGCTTGGGGAGAAGAGACAGTTCCCAGTGCTGTCCCCATCCCAGTGAAACTGAGCTGCTGGTCCCACCAGTGTCCCTGCGTTGGCACTTGCTGCTCACAGGGCGTTTCCCTTGGCTCCTGTAAAGCGGTGCCCTGGACAAGATGTGAAGTTAGGGGGTGGTCTGGATGCATCCCCAGTGTGTTTCCTCTGTGTGAGGGGCTGATATCAAACTACCCTGGAGCACAGCCCTGGCTGAGCTCTCCTTGCAGCTCTATAGATCTGTGTGTGTGCATATAAATAAGTATCTATAGATAGATATCTATATGCAACCCAGTGAGCTCCTTGGCCATGCTGACAGCCCTCCAGCAGGAATGCAGGCAGGGATGCAGGCAAGGCTGGCAGCATGTGGAAGCCTGGGAGGTCTCAGGATGCCCCTGGCAGGGGCTGCTGCCCCAGAGCCACTGATGCTGAGCCAGATGTGAGGCCGTCCCTGTGTGTGTTCCATGTCAAACAGCTGAGTCCCTCCTGTGAGCTGGGGCTGGTCTGGGCAGGGGCGTCAGTCGGAGCCACTCTGAGGAGCCACCATCCTGTAATTACTCCCTGATTAAATAAAAGCGTAATTCCTTCAACACCTCCACACTCCTGCCTCATTGCAGGAGAGCCCACACAAGGAATTAATGTTTAGATAATGGCTTTCCTCCCCAGGAGCAGGCTCCAGAATAGGTGGGAATGTACGTTGCTGCTCCATCCTGCTCAGGGGAGCGAGTGGCTCCTTGCTGGGGGGCTGGGGGGGGTGCAGGGGGGTGCAGGGCAGCCCTCACCAGGGGTTCCCCACCATGCCTATCTCTCTCTCCTGCCCTCTCTGGACACGGCGAGGGGTCCCTGTGGGGTGCAGCCCACCTGTCTGCGGTGTGAGGTGCCTTCTGCTGCCCTGGGAGCTGCCCCATGGTGTTTGCAATGCGGGTGTGAGTGCTTTGGCTGGGGGAGCACAGAGCCTCTCAGTCCCTGCCCACGCTGATGTTCTGCATGGTCCAGCTCTCCCCATCAGCCACCGCCAGCCGAGCACGGAGAGCAGCTGCTCCCTGTGAGGGGCTGCAGTGGAGGTGAAGCAAAGCTCCTGGCCAAGGGGGTAGCCCTTCCCCCGAGCTCCCCATCTCCTTGGTTACAGTAAGTCCACACAACGCGTGGTGCTACCGTGCTTATGGAGAGCCTGGGCTGGCAGCAGCAGCTCCACAGCTCAGCAGTTTCACTCCTGGCTCAGAGAGGTTCCCCACCTGGCTGCCAGCGGGATGTGGGGGGGGTCGGTGAGGGTGCTGAAGGATGCTCTGTGGGGAGGGGCTGCTGCAGGTGCTCACAGTGGTTTCACAGGGGTGGCTGAGCGCTGGAGCAGGGCTGGTGGTCTCCGTGCCATCCCAGTTACCACCAGTTGCTCTCGCAGGTGCTGCGTGGGGTTGGTCTTTGGTTGACCTCAGCCATGCAGGGGGGTGGGATGGCCTTGGGCAGAAGCTGCTCTCGGGGGTCTCAGCACTCTGCTCCTTGGGAAGAGGACCCTGTGCAGCAGGGAGGCTGCGGTGGGCTCAGCCCTTCCCCAGGGTGGGAGCTGCATGGCTGCAGCAGCACCGCTGGAGACGCTCCCCCAGAGCCCCTGCGCCCCAGGGTGAGGGTTGGGGTTGAACTGATCCCATCCATCCGTGCTGCCCCTGAAGCTGGATCAGGCTTTGCCAGGAGACCACCAGTCCCCAGTGCCCCTTTGGCTGCATCCCAGTGCCAGGCCTGGGCTGCCAGCAGCACTCCCAGCAAGGTGGGATTTAGGGATCTGTTCAGATTTCACAGACTCTGCATCTTCACTGTCTGTTAAAAGTGATCTACTTTATTTTTACCACTGGAGCCACTGCCAGCAAGCCCCAGTGTACAGCTGAGGCTGGGAGGCAGTGTGGGAGCAGGATCCAGCGAGTGTTTGAAGCCAGAGATGCTGGGAAGGGCAGTGACTGCTGCAGGGCCTCTTTCACCTGCCTCCCCAGCCAGGAGGGGAGTTCTGCCCCAGCAAAGCCTGCTCTGATGCCCAGCACACAGACCCCTTATCCCTGCGCTGGGGCAGGGAGAGGAGCTGCAGCCTCAGCACACACCGGGAGGGATCTGAGCACAGAAGCCCAAAGCTGGCAGCTCCTTCCTGGCCACTTTCCTGCTGGGCAGGGATTTAGGCTAAGCCCAGCAGCAGCAGGAGCTAAACTCTGTCCTGTGACCAGCTTCCCCATGCCTCCAGGGCAGCAGAAGCACCCGGACCTGCAAAGTCAAAGTGGTCACCCCTGCCTGGCTGCTGCTAATGCTCCTGATCTGCCTGAAATCCGCAGGGATTTGCTCGCTGGGCCGAGGGGGTGGGGGTACCACCACCCTGCCAGCATCTGCCCCGGGGGCCCTGTGATCGCTCATCCTTACTGTGCTGTGGTCCAGAGCTCGTCGTGGCATCGTCCCTGGGATGCAGGAGCCCAGCACCTGCACGGGGGTGTCTCCAGAGCCAGGACTGGGGATGTCTCCAGAGCTGGGATCTCAGCTGTGCGCCCCCCCCGGGACCGTGCCTGTCCCACTGCCCTGCCCTGGCAGGGACAAGCCCTGCTCTGAGTGGCTCAGCACAGCCCGAGCAGCAGGATGGGGCACCTGGGGCACTGCCAGGGGGGAGGCGATGAATTCCCGTGTGTCCCTGTGTGTCTGGGGCTCCTGCTGTCAGGGGCTGGAGGAAGAAGAGCAGGTTTCTGGCAGGAACGCCCCTGGTAGCATCCCATCCCATCCCACCCCATCCCACCCCATCCCATCCCATCCCATC
>VZTU01027517.1:0-20490 GCA_013400835.1 Zapornia atra | reverse complement strand
GGTTGGACTCCATGAGCTTAAAGGGCTTTTCCAGCCTTGTGTCTCTGTGATTCTGTGAAATGACCGAAATAAGGTAGACGTCTTTTAACCTGCTAAAATTTAAGGAGTTTAAATGTTAGTCACAATCATAAAAAAAATATTGTAACCATATACAATCTGATTAAACTACCAGAGACTTCCCTTTGAATGTAATTCTACCATTAGAAAAATTGTTTCTATATGGATAGAAACTGAAAGGCTTTTCAGGACTTGAGATTATGGACAAACATTGCATGTAGTTAGCTGTCTTACGTTGATAAAACATGTATTTCATGGTCTATGATTCCTCATGTTACAAAATGTGTATTTACAGCTACAGAGATGTATATTTTTCTATTACTTAAAAATGGCAAACAAGATACCAGCTGCTGAGATTTCTTGTCTTGTGGTGAAGTATAACATGCTAGACATTGATAAAACAATTGTTTCTCTGCCTGCCAGAGCTTAATCCACAGCTGTGTCCCTCATGAACTTCAGGAGGCAAAAAGGTAATTCATTAAAATGCTCTGTGAGCTGGTAGTGAGGTATTGTATTTTATTTAAGCGAATGGTTTCTCTACCCATTGCAGCTCAGTGTAGGGAAGACTACCCACTTGCTTGGTGGTATTTTGTAATGTTGATTGTATAGGCTTATTTTGGATCAAAATAAGTACTTAAATATAAATTTTAATATGCTGGTCTGTTGTAAGAAATCTCAAGAATTATACAAAATTACGAAACTCCACCTGTTCTCCACCTCGGGTATAAATATGCCAATATAGCTGGCACAAAGGGATAACAGCAGCCTCAACCAAAGGTGTTTGAATTCAGTAAAGGTCCTGCACAGGTATGAAAAAAGGATGTCTGACAATGGCCTGTGATGAGTGTGGAGGTTACAAAAGTCAAAGACCAAAGACTTGCCTCTCCTTCATGCCTGCTCCATCACTCCCCTCTTGCTCTGCCGAGGGCCAGCTGAAAAATGGTCGGTCCCATCTTCATTGAGCAGCAAATAATATTTATCACAATTACATTTTACGAGGACCCATGCGTAAGGACAAGAATGCAGATGTCTTTTGGGGGAAATACAATCATTTCATATCTGATCAAGATGAAAAGGAAGCACTTGCATGTGAAAAATAACCCTTAAGCACAAAGGGATCCCAGAGCCAACTGAACTGGGAGGGCTCCACAGCTGCAAGCACACAATCATAGAATCACGAAATCACAAGGTTGGAAAAGCCCTTTAAGCTCATGGAGTCCAGCCGTCCCTGTCCTGTGCTAAACCATCTCCCTGAGCACCTCATCTCCCTGCCTGTTAAACACACCCAGGGCTGGGGACTCAGCTCCCTCCCTGGGCAGCCTGGGCCAGGCCCTGACAACTCTGCCAGGGAAGAACTTTTCCCTCTCATCTGAGCTGACCCTGCCCTGGCACAGCTTGAGCCCATTGCCCCTTGTCCCATCTCCTGTCCCCTGGCTGAAGAGACCATCGCCCACCTCTCTGCACCCTCCTGGCAGGGCAGGGGAGGCGGGGAGAAGGTCTCCCCTCAGCCTCCTCTTCTCCAGGCTGAACACCCCCAGCTCCCTCAGCTGCTCCTCAGAGGATTTGCCCTCCAGCCCCTTCCCCAGCCTGGTTGCCCTTCTCTGGACACGCTCCAGGCCCTCCATGTCCTTCTGGTAGTGAGGGGCCCAGAACTGGACCCAGCACTCGAGGTGCGGCCTCCCCAGTGCCCAGCACAGGAGCATGTAAGATGTAAGAGAATATGCCACAGCTGGCAGCGCATAATAGGGTTAAGAAAATCCATGCCTATCAAACAATGGTGATGAATTTCATCTCAGTTTCAAAAAAAAAATTTACACCAATTAGCAGTTCATGCACAAACTGCTGCTTTCTTTCGCCTCCTTTGGCTTATAGTGTTGTTTGGAAATAAAAGCTTTCAGAGAGAAGCCTGAGAATTACAGCAAAAGAGTTTATTGAGGAAATTGAGGGTGAATATGGGGGAAATATTTTCATTTAAATTACGTGTAATGACTCTTGAATCACATAAAGGTAAAAGCGAATCTAAGTAGAAGTTTAAGCACCTTTTCTGTGTTCCGTTCTCACTCTTGCCTTCTTACATAATACTTGGCAAAAAAAAAGAAAAACAAAGCCCAAACCTCTCTCTACCTCCTTGTGCTCTCTGTTTTTATCAAAATTCCTCTTGAAAATACTATGTCTGTAAAGCTTTCCAGTGGTAATTCACCACATTAAAAATAGATAAGCTTAAGAGCTTGCGGTGCTTGAAGTCTGAATATTTACCCACGTTAGGATGTTTGAATGGCACCGTGTCTGATTTAGATTAGCTGTGAATTATGTCCTCTTCTTAGCTCAATATCAACTGCATCGCTATTTTCTGATATGTAGCAATTATTAAATATAGCTATCATTCAGTATGGAAATGCTTGTTTTCAGCTGTCTGATGTACCGCTGCACCGTTAGGTGTTTCATCATATCCCAACACTTCCTTGCAACACGATCTGAGGTATCAGCTTTGCCACAGGAAACGGCAATTTGTCAGCAGTTTATTCTTCCTCTTCCTTCCACAAATTTACGTGTGATGTAACATTTTTCCAGCTGTCAGGAAATGCAATTCCAGATCCTCCATGGGCACTTTTACCAACGCGTAAAATAACACTAAAAATTTGTATTTATGGTGGCCCTTTTGGTAAACCGTTCTCTTTTTTACACACTGTTTTGTAGGATATTTAGAAAAGGGCATGGCTGGTCTCTGAAGTGATACAAATAAGGAAATTCTTCGAAGTTCAAAATGCTTGATGGTCCATATGGGTCCCTTCCAAATCAGTACGTTCTATGATTCTTTTGATTCTTAGTCCATCTTCATCCTTGTAATTTTTTTACATAACTTTTCCCTCTAATCTCTACACTCTTGACTTGTGATAACAAGTCAACTGTAATAAACAAACTTTGTAACTACTCAGAGAGTTTCTACTGAAGTCCATTTCTTAATGAAACTACTTAAAAAGTGGCATTCTGCTACAGATGAAATTTGTGTCGCTTTTGGTAACCCCTATATGCATCCTACAGTGTTCAGCTACTATGTGCAGTTCTGGGCCCCTCACCATCAGAAGGACATGGAGGTCCTGGAGTGTGTCCAGAGAAGGGCAACCAGGCTGGGGAAGGGGCTGGGGGGAAATCCTCTGCGGAGCGGCTGAGGGAGCTGGGGGTGTTCAGCCTGGAGAAGAGGAGGCTGAGGGGAGACCTTCTCCCCACCTCCCCTGCCCTGCCAGGAGTGTGCAGAGAGGGTCTCTTCAGCCAGGGGACAGGAGATGGGACAAGGGGCAATGGGCTCAAGCTGCCCCAGGGCAGGGTCAGCTCAGCTGGGAGGGAAAAGTTCTTCCCTGGCAGAGCTGTCAGGGCCTGGCCCAGGCTGCCCAGGGAGGGGGCTGAGTCCCCAGCCCTGGGTGTGTTTAACAGGCGGGGAGATGAGGTGCTCAGGGAGATGGTTTAGCACAGGACAGGGACGGTTGGACTCCATGAGCTTAAAGGGCGTTTCCAACCTTGGGATTCTGTGATTCTGTCTATGGTTTATTTCTGATTTAACACACTGCTGCTTTGGTACCAACTGCACATATTTCCTTTTGATCTGTAACAAGCACCTAACGTATATTCCTATATGGTGTTTAAAAAGAGCCTTCATAGGAATGCATGTAGAATTTACAGTATACATGCAGCATGGCAACTGAAAATCAATGCAGGAAATGTATCACCCTGCATTAAATCCAGCCCTGCTAAAACACCCTGCATGCTTTCTGACAGATGCATGGGAAAAGGCTTTTCTCTGCCTCTTTGCAGACGAACCTACTGTTTCTTCAGCTTTTAGATTTCAGTCCAGCCAAGATGAAAGCTGCATAGAACACAGTCCTGCCTAGCCATTTATATAAATGGCTGTACTGGTGCTAATTATGAGCACGGCTAGGATGTGGGTACATTGCTAAGGAGACCTGAGCTGGATCTGCTGGAGCATACTGCTCCCCTGGCACTTTGTTAGCTTGTGGATGTCCAAGCCAACACTTCTTCCTCGCTTACCTCCTATTTATGAGGAGAAGTAGAAGCCCTCCCAGTGCTAGCTATCCTATTTGAACTCATGATCTCATGGTCTGGGCTGACCAGCAGAAATCTTCACTGATGTGCTGATGTGTTTCGCTGCATCTTTCTGAAAAATATACTGCTAGGTTGGCACTTTTTGGGGGGCTTTGGGGATTTTTCCCCCCTTGATTAGCCACATGCAACAGAGAAAGGAACAGCTTGTAGTGAAAAGCTTTTGGGCATTTCACTCCAGGCATGCAGAGCATGTCACCTTACATTACTTGGTATTTCGGCATTATTCTGAAAATATATTTCAAATGCTTAATTCTGTTAAGTACACAAGTTGTACTAGCCTGAAAGCTAAAGATTACAAGGGGGATGGCTTTTTATTCTAAACACATGCTTTCCTGTAAATATTTAGAATAAAATATACTGGAAGCTGTTTTCCTGGACACTCGGACTCATCTTAGGGTTATATGGAGTCTAAGCGACACGTGGATGGTGATGTGATGGATTGGTTTGAAATAACTCCAGTTCCTTTTTATAAATGCTGATTTTATTTAATATTCCAAGATATAGCCAGGCTAGCAGGAAATCTATGCCAACTCTGTGTTTGGAAGTTGTCTTGAAGAGCTCCATCGTTCGGAACACTGTGAGCAAGCAGAGGTGTGCAGGTTGGCGGTTCAGCTGACGGAGCTTCGGTTTTCCAAGTAATTCATGATGGTAATTTCATTCACATCCAAGTTACCCTGAACTGGCTAGTTGGATTTGTCCCAGCTACCATTGCCAAAACAATTGTCACACATTTTAGACATGCTAGTAAAAACATGTTCCGTTTTGGGCAAATTTTTTGAATAGTAAATGTTTTCTCAGGGTTGTTTTTTTTTCCCCATTTCTGACAGAAACACCTGTTTTCTCTTCCCATTTATAAGCTAAAAGATCCATCGTGGCCTTTTTTCTTACTGTCCAGTCATCTTTTAAACAAAAACCAGCATTGCCCCCCAGACTTTCAGCATAAGAGTGGAAAAATGTCTAAATTAGATGAGAGACCAGGTGTTTGTCAAGCTCATTTCATAGCTCTTTAATTCATGGATACAGTTAAGTGAATGCATAGAAGACATTCTTATCCTCATCGGACCTGCTTAAATGCTTTAAAAATAGACCACTTTCTGATAAAATGATAATGTAATGTATTAGTAATAACTTGTTATAAAGTGAACGCTAAAGAATGTCCAAACTGGATGACATTGAAGATTTTTACCAACAGTAACGTTTAAGATTCAATGAAATGTGCTGACAAGTATGAAGTCACTGTCTTTAAAAGGAATCTGCTGATTTATTGTTAAGCTTCCATTAGCCAAGACAGCTCGATTTCTGTGTTACACCTCCAGCAATAACTGTTTTGAATGTGTTCCATTCAGCATTTTCGGTTGCCGTCCTTCCCACCAAACAGCTCCCCTCCACTTAAAAATATGCAACAAATCAAATTAATTAAAATGAATCAATTCAGCTGGTAAAGTGGTGTTCCGGAATGACTCCAAGGACCATAAATTCAAATTAAGGGTTTCACGACTTCTTCCTAGGTTTGAAGAGGCTCCTTGGGGCAAAAGGGAAGAGGGAAACCAGGCACCCCGGTAGCAGCTGGCAAGAGTAAATGCGCCGAGGGCTCATATGGGCAGAACTTATAAACATATCACAAACCAGAGAATATTAGCAATTAATTGTACCTAATGTTGCTCTTCAGGTGAGGTTAAGCGTGGTAGTAGTGCTCATATATGAGTGGTGTGATAGCAGGTTTGTTATTGCAAAGCTCTGATGGCGGACACAGCGTGTTCATGGTGGTTTTCATAATATGCTTTGCTTGTTACAGTGCTTCTTCACTGCAGGTGGCAACGGGGGGTCATCAGATTCAGGTTTTAAGGTAAAGGTGTGATGGATATTGTGTCCAGTTCAGGACTCCCTGGTATAAAACAGACAGGGATCTCCTGGAAAGAGTCCAGAGGTGGCTATGAAGGTGATGAAGGGCCTGGAGCATCTCCCCTACAAGGAAAGGCTGAGTGAGCTGGGATTGTTCAGCCTGGAGAAAAGAAGACTAAGGGGGGACCTTATTAATGTTTATAAATATCTTAAGTGTGGGATGCAAGGGGAAATCGCCAGCCTCTTTTCAGTGTCTGTGGGGACAGGACAAGGGGCGATGGCCTCAAGTTGGAGCACAGGGAGTTCCCCCCCAATCTGGGGAAGAACTTCTTCCCGGTGAGGGTGAGGGAGCCCTGGGACAGGCTGCCCAGGGGGGTGTGGAGTCTCCTTCTCTGGAGAGATTCCAGCCCCATCCGGACGCCGACCTGTGTGCCCTGTCCTAGGGACCCTGCTTTGGCAGGGGGTTGGACCCGATGATCTCTGGAGGCCCCTTCCAACCCCTATGATTCCATGATTCTATGATATGTGCTAATTTATACTTTTCATTTAATAGACTTTTCCTAAGTTCATTTCAACAACCAGATTATGCTACAGGGCACTTGTTCCTTTTCAGTTTTCAGTAAACTTCTAAACACAGTTGCAGAAAACGCACACCATGCTCTCTTGCCAACATGGATTGTCCTCTCTTTGCACATATGATTAATGCAATGTACTCCTCCCACCATTTGATACTGTATTTAATTTACACACTGGTTTACGTGGTCCTAATGAGGACCTAACAAGTGTTGGGACAGGATTTAAGCACACCTCCTGACATTAGTTCCCCAAAAGCAGTCATTGTTCCACTGCTCCTTGGCATTCCTCCTACTTCATAGGATCATCCTATGGCTCGTTTATAATCTGTGGGATTTAATACTTGAATATATGATTTCTGTATTCAGTATTCATGCTTTACCTTTTGTCTTCAGCTGGTCTGAACTGGGAGCCTGCACTTTATTATCTACTTAGAACAGAAAAGAGATTAATATTAAAGGGATATCAAGCACTTAAACATCCACAAAATTTGTAAGGGAGATAGAGCCACGTTACTGAGCACTATGTAGGCATAATTAGAGTGATACAAAGTTTAGCTGACTATGTTTCAGCACTATTTCTGCAGTTACTACCCTGATTTTCTGCAAGGGAATACTGTGTGACTCTTAAGGTTTTATATATTTAATTAGCTACTAAAGAGAAGTGAAATCATCTTCATATTATTTTATTTTTTTCCAGGTCTTCAGTTTTAATGTCATTAGGAGTACCAATGAGTTGACAGTAATGAGTTTTGCATTGACTTGCTTGTTCTAAAGACTAGCCTAAAGCACTTAAAAACATAAATTAAAAAAAAGTTGTTTTTTCTTTCAGGTGGGAGATGAAACCAGGTGCAGATCTTGAAGATGAGGAGAGAGTTATGGTGGAACACTTGAAAACTGTTTATTTGACACAGAGCACTCCTACCTCAGAGGATAAAGAAGAATAATTACCTTGACAGGCTTCGGGTTGCACCTTTTTTTTCTGAATTCAACATGATTAACTTAATGGCTTAGTTATAACTGACAGGACTAGAAAGCTCGGGAATATATATCTTGAGTAGGAGTGTTAAACTAAAGAATGTTCCCCTGTTATTGTCTAGTCACCCCATCCAGGCAGCAATTGTTCGCACATGCATCAGGCGAGCATCAATGTCACAAAACAAGGAGGGTGTAGCTCAACCCTGCGGAGGCACAAACCTGAATGACAAACCAAGAACTGCTTCAGAAGTATAAAAAAACCCCACCCAACTCCAAAAATAATGTGGCTTTGGACACGTGCTATGTGTATACCCGTGCTGTGCTGCCATCAGCCGTTCCAGAGTTGCTGTCCTGCCCCTGATTAATATGGCTCTGGGGTCTTCTGTCTCCTTTGGTGCTTGTGTTCTAATTAGTCTGGCACTCAGTCACCCAAAAGTACAGGGATAGGTCATAGCTCTGCAGTCCCCTGAGAGTTGCTCCTGGATGAGTATGCTTGGCCATGATTCCCAAGCGAAACTCCATCATCAGCTTCCCTGCCCTTGCAAATCCTGTCCAAACACCCAGGGTGTGTCATGGCTTAAAAGGCACCTTATAGCAGAAGCTGGTTAAGTGGCTTTTAAAGTTTTGAGAAGCATCTTTTAACTTAAAAGAACCACTCACAGGCGGTGCTGAAAGGATTGTCTGAACAGTGAACTGAGAGAATTGTAGAAATGCAGTATTTATTTCTGATAAATGCAGTAAAAATCCATTTTCAAAGTAACCCCTGACGCTCATATTTTCCAAATACTGAAAGTTCTTCGTGTCAGTAAAAGCCCTTCCTCAAAGTCTAAAAATAGCTGGGTCAGATGGGTGGCTACCGTGACACTGTTTTTTAATACAGAAGGTGTGCTTAATATTTCCCTAGCCCCACAGAAATAATCCATCATTTCTTCTACTTGCTTCTTGTACTGGAAGTTCAAGGGAAATATTTCCTCTGCCAGACGAAGGAGCCTGGCAAGGGCCTCAGCTGTAGCTGCTCCTGCTCCCAGCACATCTTCCCAGAGATGTGACTCTGGGTGTAACTCAGGCCATTTGAGTGGAAGGAAGCCATGCTTTTTTCTTTTGTTTCCTAAAGACTCCAGCAGCATCATGGGTGACCAAAACACTAATGCTGCTGCAGGGTCCAATCTGAACTGCAGTTTTGCCTCCTCTTAGTCGCTCTTTGTTTTTTATCCTGTCTATAAAATACTGGACCATTTAAAACAAAAACGGGGACCTGCTGCATCTTACAAATCTCCAAAGGTCTTGTTACAGCATCAACAAAAGGGCTGTGAGGCACCAGCACTTCACAGAAGCTAAAAGTATGATTTAAGGAATAGAACAGAGCTTCCCCTCCACCACTGATGCAGCCATCTCAGATCATAAGGAGGTGATGAAGTGTAAAAACAACTATTGTCTGCTTGGCATTTCACCTTTGAAGACTAGTTGTGGTCTTAAGGCTTAAAACACGGCTACAGGGAAAGCCTGTGGTGGCAGGGATGGTATTGTGACACATGAAGCACAAGCTCTACACCATACCAATGATGTGCTAGCACATGTAGAAGCTGGAGTATTCTTTCCTGTTTTATTGATCTGTTGTAGATGGTTAATTTTTTGTACCAGCAAATGAAGGGAATTTCTGTCTGTGTGGTGAATCTGACTGAAATACTTCTTGTCAAAGAGCTACCCTTCTGGGAAATGCTTGTTCTGGACAGGATAGGCTTTGTGAGTGAAATAAGCTTACCCAGAATAAAACCCCTCACTTACTCTGTCCATACAGGGAGTTACTCCAAACTGGTTATCAACCTTTAATTTCACCCCAAAAAAGTGGTTCTGGGATAACCTGTAAAAAGCCACATTGAAAAAAAAAAATTAAATCACTCTTTATGTCCTTTCCTCCCTCTCCCTGCTGAAATAATTCAGCTGTAGCCCACTGGGTAGCACTAGGACAATTTTGTCTGTCTTAGCAAGAATATCTATATAATCTTTATTAAAATGGAGCTGACAGAGAGTAACTCACCTGAATAAAAGCTGAACTTCTCCAGTATATTTTATTTGGTTGTTTTTGTTATCCAAAGCTCTCTCTCTATATATATATACACACCTTTTAGAGCATTTGAATGCAAGATAATGTGTGTTTGAAATGGAACTTGTCCCTCCATCCTTGCTAAGAAACAGCAGGGCTGTTGTTGGCATGTCGTGATCTGATTAACTGACCTTGAGGGTATGAAAGTAACATCATCTTGGCAACATCACTTTGTGCTGCATAGATGCCTCTGCAACGTTCACATTTGTTCAATAAAATTACAGTAATAAGATTGTTAAGACTGCTAAATAACATACCATTAATTTATCAAGACTGCTTACTTTAAACTTAAACCCTTAATTGAAGTAAAATGAAAGACACCTGAAAGAGCTGATCGCTTTTACATTGTAAGGTGTGTAAAATTAGGAGTGCTTGTATAACAGATCACTGCTTTCTTTGGCTTTTCTTAATAAAACAATAGTTCTATATTTGTAAAAAAGTTCTGCTGGTTCCAAACCTGACTTAAGATTCATTTCATTTTGGTGGGTTCATAAAGCTGCAAAGTTTTGCTTTTGTATTTTATGTCCTGGCTGTTTGTTACTACTTGTTGATCCAAGAACATCTCACATTTATGTTTAGCCTCAATAAAAGAAAGCTGCAGGAGCCAGATTTGCTGGCTGCACTATGGGCTCTGTCTTGCATGACCACCACACCCTGATCGTACCAACTGCCCCCGGCCTGNNNNGAGTCCAGAGAAGGGCAACCAGGCTGGGGAAGGGGCTGGAGGGCAAATCCTCTGAGGAGCAGCTGAGGGAGCTGGGGGTGTTCAGCCTGGAGAAGAGGAGGCTGAGGGGAGACCTTCTCCCCGCCTCCCCTGCCCTGCCAGGTGGGTGCAGAGAGGTGGGCGAGGGTCTCTTCAGCCAGGGGACAGGAGATGGGACAAGGGGCAATGGGCTCAAGCTGTGCCAGGGCAGGGTCAGCTCAGCTGGGAGGGGAAAGTTCTTCCCTGGCAGAGCTGTCAGGGCCTGGCCCAGGCTGCCCAGGGAGGGGGCTGAGTCCCCAGCCCTGGGTGTGTTTAACAGAGGGGAGATGAGGTGCTCAGGGAGATGGTTTAGCACAGGACAGGGACGGTTGGACTCCATGAGCTTAAAGGGCTTTTCCAACCTTGTGACTCTGCGATTCTGTGGAAGGTAGTCAAAAACCAGGATCCATGTCCTCAGCATACAGCTGACCTTTCTAGATGGATAAAAGCTGTCCTCATTGGCTCTGGTGAGTTAGCCTAAAAAGAAATATTTACATTAATAGCAATGAATTGGATCAGATAGCACAAACTAGCAAAACATGCCTTATGGTAAGTGGGAGACTTGATGGTGTGGTGTATCTCTAATTGCATCTGTCTGGTACCTAGTCCAGGGCGCTCCAACCCATAACCACAGTTAATACAGTCATCAGCAGGGCAAGGCTGAGGTAGCACAAATAGTGACAAAACTCGAGAAAGATGGGAGAGGGAGGGAGGGTTTTGGGAAAAGACAGGCACGGAGACATAGCCCTGCCTTTTAGCAACGGCCATCCTGACACACAGCCCCCCCCCCCGTAGATCATGCTTTATTCCAGGAGAGGGCTGCCTCACAGACCACAGGCAACAAAGCTATTTGTTCTGGAAATACGCACGGCGGCACATGGATGTTCTCTAATTCATCTCTACATCCTCACAGCAGCGCAAGGTAGGCATGAGGCTGGATCCTTCCAATTAGCTTCCTCTGACAGAAATATTCCATTTCCCTCTCAGCTGGGAAGTCTTCGCAAAATACTGCTGAATCTTACCTACAGTAAGATACCAATTATATGCTGATACAAAACTATTTTATGGGGCTCCTTAAAAATAGGTGCAATCATTTCCAGAGGCAGACGCTGCTCAAACTTCCAAGGCAGTAGTCAAACGATGGAGGAATTAGACCCATTGCCCAATTAGGCATGAAATGAAACGGTAACTTGATGGCAACAGGAAGATGTCTAAGGGAGCCTATAGATCTCGAGTAGGTCCTGGCTGGTGCAGAGGTGCTCCTTGGTAGTAACCATCCATGATGTAAATAGTGGTGTGAGAGGAAGAGGAAGCTCTAAAGCAAGATATTGTAAAAGGTACAGAGAATGGGCAAGGGTGAGGTGGCTTCTTCCTCTACCTTTGGACTCCAGCACTTGGGACCAACTGGTAGTGACAGGTCATGCAAGATCTAGAGCAGGATGGGTATCACCAAGGACCTTGTAAAACTCATTAGTAAAATGAAGGACGCCAACTATTCCTCTCTGGTGACAGCATTTGAGAATAGGCTGTTAGTGAGTGAAACAATGATATAGAGATGACAAAAGTACTCTAAAAACCCAAGAATCGTGCATACAAGCACAATTACAATGAAATAAATAATTTAAGAAAATAACATTTGTGTTTATATGTATACCAATATATTATTTATATATTTTATTATTTATATCTATGTTAATTACATCGTTATATAATGTATAATAATTTATATTTTATAATAATAATTAAGGTAAATCCAAAGCCTGGTTTTTTTCCTCCTGAAAAAGTGATTCTATAACAAGCATCTCAGGGCGAACTGGCAATTACCAAGTACTAATGACATAAAGTGATCACCTGAATGAGGACTTACACATCTACATTTAGTAGATAACTGTGCCTAAGCTGACAAGAAGCCACTCGAGTGATGGCTAGTGAAAATTTGAAGACTGCCAGATCAAACCCTTTAGATCCATGACAGCTTCAGCTGCTTGTAGTTTACAACCACCTGTGAAGGGTTACCTTATCATATCTCCTACTGAAGAAGGTGTTTTAATGTTGAAATAGCTCATTAGGCAGTTTCTGCAGTAAATCAGTCAGGGCTACAACAAACATCAACCTCAGTGTCTACACAGCCCCAAGTCACATCAATTCTCTATCTAGAAATGGAGCTACTCAACAGGTATGATCTTCTCCAAGGACCAGCTCAAAGGTGATGCCATGTCCACTCTGACAAACTCAGGTTTCAGACTTTGTTTGTGACGGAGGTTTGCTGCAACAGCAGGTAACTTCTTCCTATCAGGACAGCTCCTTAGAAAAATCATCTCTCTTCCCAGCTCTCCCAATAAATATGTACATTAGTTAAAACTGCTCTTGCAAAACAAGCACTGATGCATTAGACAACACCTGATTACCAAGTCGCACCATGTGTGTCCCTTAAGAATACTGTTTGTGACATGGCCATACATATTTTGCCCCCAGATGAATTCACTAGAGGACAGAAATATGGTTACACAAGCAACTTTGGTAAATGTTTAATTACCTAGTAACACATGATTGTCTTTTGTTGTCCCTTAATCTCTGCTTTCTGTGTAAAATGCCTAATAACTTTTGGGTGCCTCTTCCTTATGAGGAGAGGCTGAGGAACTGGGTCTGTTTAGCTTGGAGGAGACTGAGGAGTGACCTCATCAATGTCTATAAGTATGTAAAGGGTGAGAGTCAGGAGGATGGAACCAGGCTCTTCTCAGTGATGGCAGCGATAGGACAAGGAGCAACAGGTACAAACTGGAACAGGGAGGTTCGATGGGAACAGAAGGAAAAACTTTTTCCCTGTGAGGGTGACAGAGCCCTGGGCCAGGCTGCCCAGAGAGGCTGTGGAGTCTCCTCCTCTGGAGACATTCAAACCTGCCTGTACACATTCCTATGTGATTTAGTTTGGGTGAACCTGCTCTGGCAGGGGGCGGGACTAGATGATCTTTCGAGGTCCCTTCCAACCCTGAGCACTCTGTGGTTCTCTGTGATCACCATACAGTATCACACAGCTGTTCATGTCTTATCTTGACTCTCTTTTGTTTTCCACCTCAATATTGGCTTTCAGGCATCCTTGACAAACTGACTGGTTAATGTTTGTTACAATTTAGGATGTGGGTACCATTCGCACTGGGTTATACTGGGGTAAATAATTCATCTTCCAGTCTAGTTTCACACAGGCTTAAAGTAGTGGAGGTCCTATATGGGTAGTAATTTCAGGTTTAAGGCTGTGTGAACACTTCTGCTCCTGATGGTCCACATGAGTTTTGTAGCATCTTATGTTTTCCCATTGCTCTAAGCTACCTGTGTTACCTGGGATAGTGGGAGCTATATGTATGCATTGCTGTGTGTAACTTATTTTGTTTATACTTAAACTAATGTGTTTTTCCCCAGGTTTCTGCACTTGGAAATGCACAGCACATCTGTTTTCACCACCTACAGAGGTGTAAAGACATACCAATAAAGCCTATGTCTTCTCAAACATCATAATCTTAGAGAACCAAGAATTTAACACAGGTAAAATTGAAACCAACCACCTGCAAGGTTATCATTCCAGAAGTGTGGCAGTTGTTATCACTTCCATTTTCTCCACTCTGTATATGCCAGAAACAACACCAGTAAGGATCTGTGTGCTTATATTCTGGGCACTTTGCTGATATCTTCCATCCCATCTAAAGCCTATGTCTTAAATAGGTTTTATTATATAGGGTAAGACTATGTTTTCCCTCTAGAGAATGGAAGGAACGTTGGGGAGGTTTGAGGATGAGATAGCAGGGGGTTTCTGTTTTGGCATGTGGACTACCAAGCAAACAGGTGACTTTCTACAGTAAAGCAGATGTGCCTTTGGGAATGAAATAATCACAGCAGAAGTCCTACTTGCAGGTATGTATGAACTTGTAGAGGACAGGAATGGTTGGACTCGATGAGCATAAAGGTCTTTTCCAACCTGGTCATTCTATGAGTCTGTGAACATCAGGGAACTGATGGCTGAGTGATGCTATGAAGAGTTTTTTTCAGAGGCAAACCACAGAATCACAGAGCTGTCGGGGTTAGAAGGGACCTCCAGAGCTCATTGGGTCCAACCCCCTGCCAAAGCAGGGTCCCTAGGACAGGTCACACAGGTCGGTGTCCAGACGGGGCTGGAATCTCTCCAGAGAAGGAGACTCCACACCCCCTGGGCAGCCTGTCCCAGGGCTCCCTCACCCTCACTGGGAAGAAGTTCTTCCCCACATTGGGGGGGAACTCCCTGTGCTCCAACTTGAGCCCATCGCCCCTTGTCCTGTCCCCACAGACAATTGAAAAGAGGTTGGCTATTTCCCCCTCTGTCCCACACATTGTTAGGTCTTCTCTAACAGCAACAGTTTCTAGCTCCCCTATTGCAGTTAAGGCTCCCAAATTTCACACGCGCCCATCCACTTCATGAATGGACAGATTGAGGGAGGCTGCTGCACTAATGCAACACAAATGTGTAATGTTAATCATCTGGCCTCCTCTTCTCTCCAGGCAAATAATTAATGAGAATGTGGTAGACTCTTCTTGATTTCTGACAGGGTCTCTTGAAGTCTTCAGGGTTCTCATCAACATTCCTGAGCAAGGCAGAACCTCTGCCAGGCTTTGGGATCGCAGCACAGATACATCCAAGCAACGTGGTTTAATTTTTCACATTTTAAAGGTGTTGTATATGCCTGGTGTGGTTCTTGGACTTATAAAACAAAACTGACCAGTCCCACAACCCTTTCATTTCTATGCCCTGCACCTTCTCCCCCTTCCAGTTTTGGCTGTACTGTCAGTTTTAGGAATCCCTCTGCCATTTCCTGATGAGGCTGCAACCACACCTTACACAGCAGTGTACAAAACACATGCAAAGTGATTAACTGTCTCAAAGAGGATCCAGTTCATACAGATGAGTGGTTCTCCAGCCCAGTAGTAAGGAACTTTTCAGGTAAAGCTTTTGCATTTTAATCCTACGCTCTGCAACATTTCGGCAGACCTCCCATCTGACAGCCTTTGAGGTGAGATGTACCTAGTTATTTTGTAGGAACTTGGTAGCTTGGTTTTGGCTTTGTTTACAGGAGAGAAGAGGAGAACAGAGGAGAAGAGAGGAGAGGAGAGGACAGGACAGGACAGGACAGGAAGGGATCATTTGTTTATTATTATGTGTATACTGTTATGTTAATTGTCTTGCTTTTGTTGTTTTGGTTTCTTTCCCTCTGGACCAATGATTGGTCAACACATGACAGCCACAATTTGCACAAGTAGACTGGGCATTGATAAATCACAGAATCATTGGGTTGGAAAAGCCCTTTAGGACCATCAAGTCCAACCATCCCTGTCNCAACTCTGCCAGGGAAGAACTTTGCCCTCCCAGCTGAGCTGACCCTGCCCTGGGGCAGCTTGAGCCCATTGCCCCTTGTCCCATCTCCTGTCCCCTGGCTGAAGAGACCCTCGCCCACCTCTCTGCACCCTCCTGGCAGGGCAGGGGAGGTGGGGAGAAGGTCTCCCCTCAGCCTCCTCTTCTCCAGGCTGAACACCCCCAGCTCCCTCAGCCGCTCCTCAGAGGATTTGCCCTCCAGCCCCTTCCCCAGCCTGGTTGCCCTTCTCTGGACACGCTCCAGGCCCTCCATGTCCTTCTGTAGTGAGGGGCCCAGAACTGGGCCCAGCACTTGAGGTGCAGCCTCCCCAGTGCCCAGTCCAGGGGCACAATCCCCTTCCCAGACCTGCTGGCCATGCTGGGTCTGGCACAAGCCAAGATGCTGTTGGCTTTCCTGCTGCTGTATCTGCCAGGAATAGAAGTAATCTGTGAGTTTACTCTTTGTAAAAAGCATCTGTCTCTGCAACAGGCACTATACGACCTCATTCAATCTAAACCTCTCTAACAAAACAGTCTATCATTAACATAATTCCCTAGTTCCACTTCGTCAGGTCTCCCTCTGATAATCAGGGTATTCCTTCCATGGTTAGGGGTGGGAAGAGCAGAAAAACTCTGGTATCTTACTTGCTGTGCCTTTTTAAGGTACTCACTTTCCCAAGCCGAGATGCAAAAGGTGCACTTAAGCCACACAACAGAAAAGCTGCATGTAGTTCCCTTTCCACAAATTGTTTAGATGACAGTTGTACAGGGTTGGTTTTTTTTTTTTAAAGTTATACAATACCCCGGAGCAGTCATCTGCTTGAACATGCATAAATTTATTCAGAAATCGTTTGTGGAGTTGAGGGATTGATAGTTTGGAACAGAAAAATTATAGGCATGCTAAGTACGCTCTTGCAAAAATAAATCATGCAATCACATATCGAGACCCCATATTTCAAAATTCAAGGTGCAATTAAATTGTTTGCCCATGTAGCAGCAGCGAAATAGCTCGGTGAGGTTTACCTCATAAACCCATATATTTACAGGGTAAGTAGTAGAACACAGACCATAAAGTTCTGTCGATGGTGCTGCTTTCAATCTTCGTTTCGTTCCACCAAAACTTTTCATACCAGCCTGGCTGGTATCAACAGCCACACACAGGACCAGAGAATTAGGAGTGCTAACTTGAAATAAGGATCCCATATATTTAATCTTTACAACAAATGCAAAGGCAGTAAGTGAAAAACAAAGACATAACAGACTGTGAAAACTCTCGAGAACATATAATGAAGCATAAAAGTGAATGCCACGACAGATTTATGTACGTTCTAGTTTCAGCAAAAACTGCTGAAGACAAATTTGAGAATATTTGTGTATCGTACTTTTGGCACAATGGCAGGAACCAAAATAAATTATCCAGGAATAAGGCATAAAGAAGCAGATTCAGGGCGTAAACAACGAGCCGAGTCAGAATTTCGAATTGAGGAAAAAAAAAAAAACTTTCAAGCCAAAGGGGAGGTTTTTCAGCCTTGCAGAGCACTGAAGAACAATGTTGGGTTTTCATGAGTTTTCAGCATCTTGCCTTTTTTTTTTTTTTTTTTAAAAATANTTTTTTTAAAAAAAAAAAAGTTTCTAATTTAATTCTGGTGAAAAACGTTTCTTGAAAGGTAACACATCATCTTCCTTGGGAAAGCTAGCATCTTTTTCATGAAATGCATTCGCTGTATTTATATAGTGACATACACAGTACACAGAAAGCCCACTCCATCAGTGCCAAGCCAAAAGAACAAATGAAAAGAAACTACAAAAGGAATTCTAAAGAGGTTGTTTTGGTTTTGTTTTGTTTTTTCCTGGGTTGTTTTTTTTTTTCTCCCACTACCTTTCCTTTTGGGCTTAGCCTCATAAGGAATTGTTGGGTCCCAAAGACATGGGATAATTGTTTCCCAGAACAACATGTCCTAAGTGTTGCTATTCTTAAATGCAACTGCTAGATGACAGGGCTACACTTTGGGTTTTTTTTTTTCCTTTTAATCTCTGGAAACAGAAAGTGTCATTGACAAAAATTTTAAGTTTAAAAACATGTTTTCCAGATCTGTGTGCAGCAAGAGCTGGGTTGCCCAGCAGTGAGGCCTCCACCGGGCACACACATTCTACAGCATTAAGTGATATATTGTAATTTTCATAAAATAGGTGACATGAGATGGTCAGTAGGACAGAGGAGAAGTGCAGTCGAACCTTCATGTGCTTCCTCTCTACTCTAATACCCTTCACATCTCTTCGCTGCAGCAAAACATTCCTAAACTGAATCACAGAATCACAGAGTGGTCTGGGTTGGAAGGGACCCCAAGGATCACAGAGCTCCAACCCCCTGCCACAGGCAGGGACACCAACCTCCAGGTCTGGAGCTACACAAGGTTGCCCAGGGCCCCAGCCAACCTGGCCTGGAACACCCCCAGGGATGGGGCGTCCACCCCCTCTCTGGGCAGCCTGTTCTAGCCCCTCACCACTCTCTCTGCAAAGAACTTCCCCCCAGTCTCTCCTCTAACCCTTCCCTCCTCCAGCTTCACTCCATCCCCCTTGTCCTGCCAGTCTCTGCCCTTTAAAAAGCCCATTCCCCTCCTGTTTCTTCTCTGCTCCTTTCGGGGACTGGCAGGCTGCAATGAGGTCCCCCTGCGTCCTTGAATTCCAGGATCAAGAGCAAAGCTCAAGTGGTATGAACAGACCACTTCACATTTATTGCAAATGTAAATCCAACCCATGCAAAATAAAAGTGATCACACTGGGGTGCCCCTGCTGCCAACAGCATTTGCGAGGTTTAGAGTGCTCTTAACCAGCCATAATCTGACTGGGAACTAAAGATGTCAACACTTGACACATCAGGTGCTGGACGTTTAATGGGATCCTGGGGGGCATCAAAAGGAGCGTGGCCAGCAGGTCACAGGAGAGGATCCTCCCCCTCTGCTCTGCCCTGGTCAGGCCCCACCTGGAGTGTTGTGTCCAGTGCTGGGCTCCTGGTATGAAACAGCCAGGCTTCTCCTGGAGAGAGTCCAGCGTAGGGCTACAAAGATGACTAAAGGCCTGGAACATCTCCCTTACGAGAAAAGGCTGAGTGAGCTGGGGCTGTTCAGCCTGGAGAGAAGAAGCCTGAGAGGGGATCTGATCAATGGGTATCAATAGCTGAAGGGTGGGACACAGGGGGACATGGGCAGCCTCTTCTCAGGGTCTGTGGGGACAGGACAAGGGGCGATGGCCTCAAGTTGGAGCACAGGGAGTTCCCCCCCAATCTGGGGAAGAACTTCTTCCCAGTGAGGGTGAGGGAGCCCTGGGACAGGCTGCCCAGGGGGTATGGAGTCTCCTTCTCTGGAGAGATTCCAGCCCTGTCTGGATGCCGACCTGTGTGACCTATCCTAGGGACCCTGCTTTGGCAGGGGGTTGGACCCCAGGGGCTCTGGAGGCCCCTTCAACTCCTACAACTCTGTGAGAGGAAAAATGTGGGTACTTCTGAAAAGGGCTGTGATGCTCTACCAGCACTGAACGAACCACAGGAGGATTTAACAACTGCTTGTGAGAGTTGTGTTGCAGGATAGCTATTAAAATCAGACATCCTACTTGCTACCATCATCTATCAGCTGCTTCTAAAATCCTGCCCACCTTCTGTGTGTCATCTGGAGGAGATAAAGTTTTAATTGTGAGCGGGTGGTACAAAGAAAAGAGGGGGGGCAGGGGGGGAAGACAAGGCGCCTTCTGTCATTCCAAATTTCTTGTCCTATCTTGCTTTATGTTTCAGTGCCTGTGCCAGTTGAAGTTTTGCAGGCAGCTTTTTAAAAGACAAAAAAGATAAATAAAATCAATGGAAACAAATAAAATCTAGGACAGCAAAGAGCAAAGCAGAGAATAGGGGAGAAAAATGCTGCATTTTGCAGTTTTTTCCCCTTTGTGCTTTGGCTCTTTTCTCACCCCAGTTTCAAATAATTCCTAGTTTCCTTGTTATTTGTTACCAAATTCCCTTTTTGTCCATTCATGCTGCATTCATATTTATGATCTTCAGAGCTTCTTCCCTGTTTCCACTCAGCTCCAGTACTGAGGAGCAGAAGCCTGCGTTTTGGGGTTCAAAGTGGTTTTCATTCATATTTTCATTCAGCTTTTCTGTTCAGTTTTTTGAGTTGATGAGACTTGACACTTTTTCAGCCATTTGAAATAAGCCTTGTTAAAGCAGTATTTATGTTACTGTAATAAGAACTGTCTTCAGACCATGATCACTTGTCAGAGACGCCACAAATATTTGGTTCCCCTGGTGTGCTCCTCTTTAGATATGATGATGAAGTCTTAAAATAAATTCTCTCGTGTTTGATACAGCTTTGAGTCACATTTTTTTGCCTTGAAATTTAAAAAAAAAAAAAAAAAGGCAAACACAAACCCACAACAAAAACCCCACAGTATTTCCATATTGAGGGCACCAAAAATTTCATGCCCTGTCATGCGACATGAGGTCAGTGCCTCCTTCATCAGCTGGACGCGCTGCTTATCTCATGTTCCCAGGGCATCCCAGGCCCCTTCCTGACAAGGTATTTTTGCTTTAGTGGCTTTCTTGAAAGTTTCTGGGACTTGTTTCTGAGCTTGATTCTCCCCACCCCTCCATCCCCATGGCGTTTTCCTTGCAACCTTACTGCTATTTCACATATCACAGCATCCCAAGGTTGGA
>VZTU01027516.1:64526-93050 GCA_013400835.1 Zapornia atra | reverse complement strand
CACACTGCTGGCTCATGGCCAGTACTCCTACACAGTACTTGAACTTCCAGGTATTTCGCTGCTCCTACTGCATCAGCCACACACACTGGGCTGTGACACCCACCAAAGGAGGCTGGGTTCAGGACACACGTATCTCCCTCTTGCTGAACTGTTTGGGCAGTGGGAAAGAAAGATGCTGCAATTCTGCCTTTCTCCATCTACTTTTGTTTTACCACCTCGGCAGCACAAGAGGAATGACACCTTCAGCCACCAGCCTGCTTGCACCCAAAACCAAGGCGCACCCCACAACCCAGGGGCCACAACTGAATGTGAAATACTTCTCATTCACTGTTTAACTCTGAGGGACAATGGGCACCAGGACTGTCTTTCATGCAAATCAAAGTGAGAAAGGTAAAGGAGTTACTTACGTAGATGTGGATTTACTGGAGCTGGAAGACAGAGAAAAAGAAATAAAATTACCACAAAGAGGAAATTCTAGTTCATCAGCATTCAGATTACCTGAAATTTCCCATTTTTCCCTGCCCACAGGCCCTGGATCACAGCTCCTACACCCAGACAGCCAGCAAAACCGATGCCCTCCTTTGGGAATAAAAGTTATGGCTCCCTGGCAACGATTTCAGTGAGAAATGACAGCCTCTCCCATCCAGGATGTGCATGTCCTTTCCCTGGCACCTGCAGCTTGGGGAACAAGATGCTGTGATGAAGCATCAGACCTAGATTACTGACACAGATACAGCAAGGATGGGGCCAGCTGCACAGCAAAACTCCAGGGCAATTCCTTTGTACAGGAATCCAACATAAACTACAAAGGGGATGGACTCCTCACCAGGGGAGGTCCTGCATCAGGCCTTCCTCATCACTTCAAAATTAATGTCAGTGTTGCTCAAAAATACTTAAAATAAGGAATTATCCTTCTACTCAAGAACTATTCTTCAATTTAAGATGTCTGTGTATGCAGGAGTCCTAAGAAACAGACAGCACTTGTGTTCTTCTTGGAACAGCCAATTTTCCTTTCAAATAGCAGAAAACATGCACAGCAAGTTTGTGAGAAGATCTTTGATGTCATTAGAGCAACAGACACAACTGAGAAAAAACATGAGAGCTTTCTGGCACATAAACCCTCTTCTGGGGAGGATACATTTGAAAGAAATTTAAGCAGACAAAGGCAGATGAGGTGTGCTGTCCTAAAGAGCTGCCAGCAGTGCCAGCACACCCTACTCATTGACCACAACAGGGACCTACCATCATGGCTAGATCTTGGATGCTGCTCTCTTGTGGCTGTGCTCTCAGAGGAGCATCCCTGCAGCATCCCACGTCTCCATCCCACCTCTGAGCATCCATGCACCAATATGAGGGTGGTAGATCGCTGGCACAGGTTGCCCAGAGAGATAGTGGAGACATCCAAGGTCAGGCTTGATGGGGCTCTGAGCGACTTGCTCTAGTGAGGATGTCGCTGCTCACTGCAGGGGTGGGACTGAAGGTCCCTCCCAACCCAATACATTCTCTGATTCTATGACCCCACCTCTGCATCCCACCTTTGAGCATCCGTGAAGCATTTCACCTCTGCCCACTCCTCATCCCATGGCAGGAGCAGCCCATGCTGCTCCCCCCTCCCACCACAGGAAGCATCAAAACAGTTTTGCCCTCAGTGCAGAGAAGCCTTGAGATAACTTCATCAAAACACATTCTTTGTGCCTGTTCTTTCAGGGCTCTGTGCAATGCTCCCCATGGTGTGGTGGCACAGCTGGGTACTGGGAATCTCTGGGGAAACGGATGAAACTTGTACTCTGATGTCACAGACCCCTGGCAAAATAACCAGAACCTCTCCAGGCAGCACTCTCTAATACTGAAGTTCATTTACTTATGCCTTAATTGGCTGAAACCTACAGATATCTTAACGCTGGGGATAGCTACCCAGGTCAGGGTCCAGTGCAACCTGTACAGTGCTAAAGAATGGAAACTGGGTTTGAATGAGAAGTTATTCTGGAGTCCTGAGCTGCCTGTTCACAGAAGGGTAAATCTGAGGAGGGATGACTGAGGAGACTGGGTCCTTCAGCTATAAGCCTGTATACAGGTGAGAACGAGAAGGACACTAAGCTCACAGCTGGAACTAAGAGCATGTTATGAAAAGAAAAATTGAAACCCAATTTCCTCTTCAAATATCAGGTACATCCAGCAATGCCAGAGTCCAGCATGAGTGCTGCTCCCTGCTCTCCTGCTGCTCTTCCCACGCCACACTTCTGGACACTAACTCCCAGCTTGTGACCCCAGCCACGGGTTCTACATCACTCCAGATTCAACCTGAAGTTTCCCAAAACACCCCTGAATTAGCAACTCTGCCATTCTGCCTTGCCTCCACTGAGACAAATGAAGAGCGATTTGCCCCGCTGCAATCTTCTTAAGAAACTTAGTCATTACATTATATTAGATAAGCCTCACAGCTTTTACCAACAAATTACCTTTCATTCTCCAAGAAACATTCACTTTGTGAAATCCTTGAGTGACTGAACTTGGAATGAGCTGAAATAGCTGGGAACTACATTTACTGATGCTTGATTTGTAACTAACTCTACTGGCTTTTATGGAAACTAGCATCAGCGTGTAACCTTGAGTCATGTTATTCACACTGTTCACAGCAGAGCAGGGGAGTTGGGGGGTGGGGGGTTTGGCTTCTTGCCAAACCAGCTTCAGTTCACACTGATTGACAAAGGCAGAAAAACAAATTAAAGCAGTTAGGCTGAACTTATCTAGCATCATAAACTAGGGAAAAAAACCCAACCCCAAACCACCAGAACTGGGGGAAAAAGCCATCAGAAAGTTCAGTCTTTAAAGTCAATCAGAAATTTCAGTCTTCTCAGTAATTTCACTCCTCTTCTCCCCTGTGCTGCAAGAAGATGCTCTGTAACGGCTCGAGCCCTCGCTGTGGAAAGGGAAGGTTGCCATGTGCATGACACACAGGTAGCGAGTTAAATTAGCCAGGAAGGGGGATGAATGGATGACTGAGGGAATAAATTCCCATGGCTGACACTGAAACAGCTGGAAAACCTGTGCACCTCCGAGGGTTATCACTGCTTGGCTGGCCCCGGCTCACGCTGGGAGGCACAAGGTTTTCCTGGAGGAGAATCTCAGGGGGTTCAGAACAAAGTGTCACGAAAGGTTTGGGCTGAGTTAGAGCTGAGACTGATGATTCCTTAAGCTTCCTGGCTTTCCCCCAGCAAGCAGAAGATAAACCCTCCTGGAATTTCAGTTTGGGGGATGACTTCTGCTTGTGGTGATTTGTATTGGCGCGGCTCAGAGGGGAAGAACGTGGGCTAAGCTGGGATTCTTAATGCTTGTCCTTCTGGCAGGTGCCACTGCATTGATGCCAAAACATTTCCTACAGATCCTTCCCAACAGAAACTCTTGCCCAGCTTACAAGGATGGGATACCTTGTTTAGCTCCAGGCCTGGAGGCTGGTGGCCCTGCCTGTGGCAGGGGGTTGGAGCTCTGTGATCCTTGGGGTCCCTTCCAGCCCATGCCATTCTATACTTCTATGATGGTGGCCTTCAAAGGCTGTAATGCCATGTCCCTCCTCTAAAAGCCCAGCTGCACGCCTAGCTTTCTTAGCCACAACAAGCAGGAAGGCAGAGGTAAGCAGCAGCATGCTGGCTGACTGGCTGCTATGTTTTTTACCACCAGAAACTTGTAATTGCTGGTGGTAATTACAGCCAGCAGTTTAAAGCTTTAATCATGAGCAGAAGTCCAAACATCCAAGCACTTGGTTTGCACAGGAGAAACAATATTCACTGTAAATGCCAGTGCTCTCCAAGGACGAGGCTTCCTTCCTTTATAAACCTGGAAACCTATTTTGGTGCAAATGTATCAAATCCCACCATTTATACCCTGCTTAGTGTCGACTGTATTTTTCTCAGGCCCAGCAAATTAATGACACCAATGGCAGTAATAATGAGAGCCACAATTATACACTCTTCTTCCCCAGAGAATCTGGGGAGTGTCTAAATCTCACGTGAAACTACACAAGCTGGACCACCAAGCGACCGGCCACCATCGCCTGTCTGCTGCTGATTCTACTTGCTGAGAGCAGTACTGGGTAGCAGGAGCTTGGGTCTGGTAGTAGTGCTGGGTTGGGTTGTTGGTTTTTTTCCAGAGAAGGGAGCTAAACTTGCTTCTTTAATTGTTGGTTGGCTTGAAAAAAAAAAGAAAGGAAGCATCGTTGCATCTCTAAAGCAACAAGAGCTGAAGCTTTAATTGGAGCGGTTGGGGGACGTTACAGCCAGCTCAGATGAAGCAGCCTGACACAGATTTATGTGACGTGGTGGAGATTACATTTACACTGTTACCACCAGACGTATCTGCTTTGTATTAGCCCACAAAACCCTCATTAGTGCTACTTAAATCGCCTTGTTTGTATTTACTCAGCAGACTGTGTTCACTAGCAGAGTAACATATGTATCTCCCAAAGAATTTGTCAAGTGCTGTTTGGCTGTAATTATCAATGCTGCTCCTACTGTGATGATTGCTCTTTTCTCCCATCCTTTTGTCGTGCAGAGGAGAGAATAATTCATGGCAGGTGAGGGATTTCCCTATGAAAAGCTTCTGCCACCGGTAAGTTTTTGATTCAGGGGATGGGAGGTTTTATTCATGGGATGTGGAGGTTTTATTTTGGATTTACAGGGGATCACAGGGTAAAAATGAGCTCATCACTGAGGTTATCCTGCTTTGATAGTCTCCTTATGTGGGACATTCAGATGGCTACTGGCACTGGAAGCTGTTACCTGTGGATATTAGCAGTTTCCACAGTAATCTCCCTTTGTAGGTTTTTAAGAGGTGATGTGTTCCTCAGCCCATACACAGGAGCCTAACCCAAAGAGAAATGGTTTCAGAGGTAGGATTCATGTGGCTTAACTTTAGCAATCTAAAAAAGTTAGCCACCTCATCAAAGAGCATCACTGGAGCATCTGTAAAGTGACTGGAGACACCTGGGCATGTCCAGAGGGTGATACCTCCCCTGGAAGAAATTGGAGAGACTTTCTCCTCTCTAGTAAAGCAGCCAACACACTAGAAATGTCACGTTGATCCTTACACACTGTGTAACTATTCAGATAACTAAGTTCTGTGGGCTACCAACCCAAGATTGTTCTTCTATGAAAAACAAGCTTAAGCTGATGAAGTAAAACATGGGTAGTGCATGGCCTATCTATCCTAAATCTGCACAAAAGTGCTACTCAAATGTGAAGGTTAATGCATTTCTTAAAGGCAGAAGGCACTGCTAAAATTCTAAGCAACTCCAACTACATGCCCGACTCACCTTCCACACTGGCTGTATTTCTTTAAAATGGGGTGAAATGCTATTAGCCTGATTAATGTTGACAAAATCAAGGAAAAAATACATTTGCACTGGGAATCCTCACTAGCAATACAAATATATCTGTATATTTTAAACCCAAGAAAAACTTTCTTGCTCTAAGGGTGACCGAGCACCAAACAGGTTGTCCAGAGAGACTGTAAAGTCTCCATCCTTGGAGGTATTCAAGACCTGAACGGACATGGTCCTGGCTACTTGTCCTCCAAAAAGAGTATTCCTAACGGGGTGGGATGAGAAAGGAGGGCTGGCATTGCCAGAGGCCAATGTGCTTCTGGGGTACTGATCAGAACCAAGCACGCAGAGGCACACGTGCACACAGAGAATCCCACTGAAAATATGAAAATTCAAATGTTTTCCTCCTTGCCTGGGGGGGGGGGGGGTAATGGGAGAAAAATGTAAGAAATTATCCCAGTTCTCCTTTTAAGAAGCATTCACATGATGTCTTTTATTTTCTGGGTAATGTTTAGAATTATTCCTTACACTGATGAAGGCCTGCTGCTGTGCATCCTGCCAGCCCATTAACCACTTTTCTAAGACTCCAGCATTTCAGACTCTTAAGTATCGGATTTGCACTGTAATAATGTATGCAATATCATTACTTTATAGCTGAAGCTATAACATCCTTAAAATTAGCCTGGCAACAGTTAGCTGACACTATAGTCACTGGATGAATGCAGAGAGAAAATGCATATTTGAAGCACACAAAGCCCCAGCAGTTTGGGGATCCCTCTTCAAAGGGAAATCACTTTAGGTTTATCTCATTGATTAGCATCTGGCTTATGGTTTCTGAAGCTGTGACTTTGTCAGCCCTGGAGTAATAGCAAGGAGTATTGCTCCAAAAGCATCCCTCCATCTGGGACATGAGGCACTGGCTTCCTCTCTCCTGGGCGGCTGGGTTTTGCAGCGGCCCCTCATCGGTGGGTTTGAAATGGGATGTTATTCACATCCACGCTGGTGGATCCTAGCAGAAAAAATTGTAGTAGACAAAATAACACCTTTATGCTGCTGGGGAATGTTCCTCCTGCCAGCCAGGGGCTAGAAATGTGAATCACAGAATGCTTCATTAAAACCTCCCGCTCGGCACGGTTGTGAGCTGCAGCTGAGACCTCAGACAACCTCCTGAGACTTGCCAGAGTACAACCACCACCACCAAAACTGAGCAGTAGTGACTGACTGACTGAAATGGTGGGGTTTTTCCCTCCTCCAAGGAGCACTGGTCAGTATTGAAGTCATTGGACAAATTTTGAGGTCCATGGAAGCGGGCAGAGGCTGCCTGGCACGAGCTGGGTGTGACACACATGTGTCCCTCTTACAGCTGGCACAGAGCGATTGGGATTGATATGGGGAAATCCCTAAGGTTGGAATGAAGCTTCTGCTCCTGAGCAGCTTTGGGAAGAGCCTGGGATCCCCAAAGGGACTGGACTCCCACCGCTAGTGTCAGAAAACAGGTATCTGTTGGGGCAAAGAGACCCAACGAGGAGCCAAAGTCCAACAGGAACTGCAGGAGAGTGACCATCTTCTCCTCATTTGTATGCTCCCAGCTTTAGTAATCAAGCCCTTCTTTCAATTGAGATCTTATTCTTGTGAGCCTTGGGTAAAAGTAGACTCTGCAAACACTCTCCTGTAATAGTCAAAACCTAAGGTTCATCTATCATCATCGTTAGAGCTGGCAGTGGAATCTGCTCATACATTCTTTAGAACAGATGTTTAAGATTGCTTAAGGTAATTTTTTTCCCTTGATATTAATACAGTGATAAAAATAATTTATGAGATTGAGTTGGGCTGAGCTAATCATTGATCATAAAGAATTGCAGATAAGGTGCACAAGACATTTAGTATTTTTTTTCAGATTTGTTCACTACTTTATTTGATAAAGATTTTTGAAAGTAATTCTTGATCTGCAGGTTGCTTTTGGAACTTCTACTGCATGTGATTTCCTGCTTTGGGTTCTCTTAGGTATCTGTATGCAACTAATTACTGTTGGATCCAGCTCCTGGAGCAGTTGGAGCTACAGGGTTTAGCTGTGACTTGATCTGTCTGGCACCTGGCTTTTGTCCTGTGGGAATTAGTCACGTTCCTAATGATGCAATTATCACAGAGTCACCAGGTTGGAAAAGCCCTTTAAGCTCATCAAGTCCAACCATTCCTGTCCTGTGCTAAACCAGATCCCTGAGCACCTCATCTCCCCTCTGTTAAACACACCCAGGGCTGGGGACTCAGCCCCCTCCCTGGGCAGCCTGGGCCACAGCCCCACAACTCTGCCAGGGAAGAACTTTGCCCTCCCAGCTGAGCTGACCCTGCCCTGGGGCAGCTTGAGCCCATTGCCCCTTGTCCCATCTCCTGTCCCCTGGCTGCAGAGACCCTCGCCCACCTCTCTGCACCCTCCTGTCAGATAGCTCTAGGCAGTTTGGGCTGGAAGGATGGTTTGAACTGGAAGGGCCCTCAGACATCCCCAGTGTCCCCCTGCCATGGGCAGGGACACGCCCCCAGCCCAGGGTGCCCCAAGCCTCATCCAACCTGGCCTCGAGCTCTGCCAGGGATACAAAGGCAGCCTCAGCTTCCCTGGGCACCCTGTGCCTCCACACCCTCATCATAAAGCATTTCTTCCTTCCACCTAGTCTGCTTCTATGCTCTTTTCATTTAAAACCATTAGCCTTCATCCTATTACTACAGGCCCTGCAAAGAAGCCTGTTCCCAGATGAAAACCACCTACTTTCCCAATCCCATGTGTAGAAGTCTCTCCCCTGGCACACTTTATCAATCATAAAGACTTTCTGCTCAGCACATCCTGCTGCTGGTGCAAGCTGCACGGTACCTTCAGCAGAGCTCCCTTCTCTCCATGGTCCCTCTTGCCCATCCAGGGTCATTTTTACAGAAGGAAGCTGAAAACCTGATGCAGTTACTCATGAAAGATATTTTGAGGGATTTTTTTCAGAGCCCTGGGAATTCATTCCTGGTAACGCTGGGAGGCTGAACAGGGGGATGGAAGAAGGTTGCACTTTTCTTGTTCAAGTGGACAAATCTTGGTCACAGCATCACCTTTTAGAGGAAAATGTAGAAATGCCCTTTTCCACTTGCATAGGGCTAGAAACAGGCACTTGAAAATGAAAATCATTCATATTCAAATAAAGGCTTCTCCAAAAGTGCTCATTCTGGGGGAAACTCACTATTTTGATGATAGCAAATCACCATTTTGACCTCTTTAGAATAGTCCTTGTTTTGTAGATCTTTCTTCAAAACTCATCACCCTCCCAAGGAAGAACAACCCCCTGAAACGAGCTATTCCATGAAGCTAACATCGATTTAGTCTATTTTTTTCCCTTCATTTCACAAAAACCTTAATAAGATTTTGCATTTTGGCTGTTGAGAGGGATTTATATTTTTTTTTAGGGAGTTGGTTTTTTTTTTTTGTAATCAAGCAACTTTCCCAAGGGAGGAGACTTCCATTTCTACCCAGAACCCTCCTTCCTGGAAGCCCACGCTTATCCCTCACCGTATTATTTGCTGGACCAGCAATCAGTTCACACCACACATCCCAGCCCAGCCGTGCCCTGTCCAGCAGCCCAAACCAGGCAGAATTCACCACAACACACATCCTTGTACATGAAGGTCTTCTTACCACTATACTTGATGACCCGAATAGTTGAGTCCCCCTCCCCAAATCTGGTGATGGGCGTTAGACGGACTTCATACGCCTCTGGCTTGATCAGTTCAGTTAGGTTGTAGGTAATTAATTCTCCCTTTTGAATATTTCCATTCACTGTAATTTCCTGTTCCCACCAACGCTGTTGTCCAGCCTAAAATCAAAAGAAGGATGCAAATGTCAGAGCTTTTGGGACAGATGTTGTCTTCACCTTAGAAACAAATGGGAGCACGTGCAGATCTCTGCTTTCTTCCACCCTTAAACCACCAGTGAGGATTAGAGACACAGCAAGGACACAAACCTCCCTGACATCACCTGCTACTCAGCATCTCCATAACAGACAGGTGAGGTGACGGACTGCAAACCCATTGTATCAAGAGGCCACCCCTGCCTGCTGTCTGCCTGTCCTCCTCTGCCCATACAGGTCCCTCACTGAAGCTCGGCTGCAGGTGCTGGGCAGCGCTCAGAAGCTTGCTGTGTGCAAGAAAATTGTGGTGTTAATTGAGTTCAGGAGGGTTTCTGACACCCACCAGGCAGCCTACGCCACCGGGTGCTGGTGGCATGTAAATGCCCAAGCATCCAGGCAGATGCTGGTTCCATCTTTTGGTCCCTGGATTTGTCTGCAGACCCACCCCTCTGCTTCAAACACACTTGTTAAATTATTAAATAACTTTTTCCTTCCTAAAACCAACCAAAAAAAAAAAAAATCCAAACATTTATTTCACTTCATCTCATCAGCTACCTGGAGCTCTCACATGCTAGCCCCTTTAGACCTGACCAGGCACATTGGCTCCTCGTGTCTGGTAGCATCGTTTCCCCAGTGATTCTGAAGGAACCTTGGCCAACTGCAGTGGCAGACGTGGTTTGTGTCACTGTGCCCACCGGGCTGGGGCAGCCGTGGCTCCCTGAGCTGGGTGCTGCCTCCCTCCTCCTTAGGCACAGCGAGGTTTCACTGCCATGGTTTGGGGCATCATTTGAAGCTAAGAAGAGCACACTGAAGGACTGAAATGGAGTCTGATTTCCAAGCACTTACCGCTTTCCTTGACAAGTGAGAAAGAAATAGGCCAGCCATTAACGGCCTTAGTGCATAATTATCAGCAGTCCTTGGAGTCTCAGAGATGGATGGATTTCAGAGAACAATGAAAGTCAATATGAGCAAACAAGAGGCTGTTTTATTAAAAGAAAAAGGCAAAGCATAGATTTCTGTGCTTTATAGAGCGCACAGTGTTTCCAACATCAAAATCCATAGTTTCTTTTATTTATATGCCTTACCAAGAAATGAAAAGAAAAAAAAAATCTAATTAAGAAGAAGGCATCCCAAGAAGAGAGTGCCACATTGTCTCTATCATTACTTTAATGAGTTTATAGATAAGCAGAACCCATACACAGTCTGGGCAGCAGCGTGACTTGATGCTGCTGCACTTCTTGCTGATACCCTGCCTTATTACAGCCACTTGCTGCAGAAAACAAAGGGAAAAAAAAATCATTAAATATTTACCACTCATCCCAAGACAACTGTTTAGGTGCAGAACTTTCACTAAACTTACTACTACCCCGTCCATGGGCTGAAGCTCTCCCCTATATTACATGGTCACCAGCGCAGAGGTTATTAAGGAGAAGCCCTTTTATTCCAATACTTTAATTTGCTGAGGCAATAAAAATGTACAGTGAAATCCAGGGCTGAACCGACCACATTTCATCCAAACAAACCACGTCTGTAGAAATATGATCAGAGTCAGACTATCAGATTTACAGCAGTGGGACGGAGCTGTCGATACTTCGATCGCTGAAGCACGTTGCACCAGCACAGCTGAATGCCCAGTACATAAAACTCAGACTGCAAAACCAAAAACCAAGAGGAATTCTTAAGGAAGTTGGGACTAGGGTTAGAAAAGGCCTCCAAGATCATCCAGCCCAACTGTCCCCCTACCACCCATATTACTCACGAACCCATGTCCCTGAGTACCTCACCCAACCTTCCCTTGAGCACCCTGAGGGACGGTGACTCCACCACCCCCCTGGGCAGCCCCTTCCAATGCCCAACCACTCTTTCAGAGGAGAAATTTCTCCTCATGTCTAACCTGACCCTCCCCTGGCACAACTTGCAGCCATTCCCTCTCCTCCTGTCGCTGGGTATCTGTGAGAAGAGACTGAGCCCAGCTCCCCACAACTATCAAGTTGAAAACAAGCAATCTTTGCAAGGAAGATAAAAAGCATTAACTATATCCCAAAATAAGCTGAAATAAACACATCAAAAATGATTTCATGACTGTGTCTGACCCTTTCACAAATATTAAAAATCAGAGAAACAAAAGAACTCTGGAGAAAGTGTCAAAAGCAATTAAAAATCAACATAATCAGTATTTTTTTAAGCCACTTGTTTGATGCCATCGTGTTGGCTACCAGTTATGTTTGTGAGTACTGTAGTATCATAGGATCCCAGACTGGTTTGTGTTGGAAGGGACCCCAAGGGTCACAGAGCTCCAACCCCCTGCCACAGGCAGGGCCACCAACCTCCAGGCCTGGAGCTACACAAGGTTGCCCAGGGCCCCATCCAACCTGGCCTTGAACACCTCCACGGATGGGGCACCCACTCCCTCTCTGGGCAGCCTGTTCCAGCACCATACCAAAGCCATGCGAGCCAGGACAGACACACAGGCAGGGAATACTGAAACAGAGACTCCATCAAATATTCTTGATAACTAATACTTCCCATTTAAAGGTTGGAGTTCCCAGGACAGTCATGGATTTGTATCACATCCAGCCCTTCTCTACAACCAGCTCCATTATGAAAGCAAAACAAATGGATTTTTCATTTCAGTATCATGCATCCTGAGCTGATACTGGCTGTTGGTATTTCTCCATGGGAAAGCAACACACATTTTTTTGCCTTGCAATCGACAGCAGCTCTCTTCAATTCTTAATTTTAGCAGGGAAACCTCCAAACACCTCAAATCTGTCACTAGGTTTGACCCAAAATTCCCCTCACCTGATTTCTGGGCTCAGCTGTTGAACAAATAAACAAAGAACAACAGTATCTGCACAGCTTTTGCCACATTCAGCTTTCAACCTTCTCTTCCTAGGAGGAAAATAAGCCCAACAATCGAGCTGGAAGTGAAGCAGCTGCCTGGAAGCATCACTCCCAGAGCAGGGGACATCCCTGCTGGACCACCACCAGCCTGGGCACCACCACGGAGCTGCTTCCCAGACCTGGTAGGAAACAGAATCAGCTGAAAAATATTAAAACCACTGAAAAGGAGTGTAGCAGTTGAACTTGCTGATGGACAAAAACGAAGGTCAGCTGGAGAGCTGGCAACCAGCAACCAGCTGGAGGAACAAGGGTTTCTAAGACCACACTGTGTTTAAAGCTCTGCATGATGCCAAGGCACCAAACACCAACACAAATGCCCCAAACACCCTAAAAAGTAGGATACAGATTCCTGCAATGCTTCCAGGCAATTTAAACTCCTTGCATGGGATGGAGGGGGGCTCGATGAATCTAGACCCCTCGTAGGAGGCAGCCAAAAGCTCATCCAGGCCATGCCTTTTAATACTAAAATCAAGACTGATGCTTCAAAGAACCATTACATAAGCAGACACATCTGTAAAACATCTGCCTGCTTGTCACTTTGTACATCTAGAGCTTTATGCTCAGTAAGAATCAGGATTTGCTTGAAAAAAGAATTTCTGAAGGAGAAAAAATGCCTTTAGAAAAATAAGGATGAAATAAATTGTTGGAAATTTTCTTTGACCAAGCTGGAACAAGAGTTTTTCCAATGGTCTGTGAATAGTTGTAAAGCACTGAGGATGAATCAGTTCCTGGAGCACTTATTAGCGTTATCATTTGTCTGACCTGTAATTAATCTAGCGGCACGTACCTACGCTCAGTCAATCCAGAGAACAGAAGGATTCAAAGGAGACTCCTTTCCTCCTGGTTATTCACAGAATCACAAGGGTTGGAAGGGACCTCCAGAGCCCATGGGGTCCAACCCCCTGCCAAAGCAGGGTCCCCAGGACAGGGCACACAGGTCGGTGTCCAGACGGGGCTGGAATCTCTCCAGAGAAGGAGACTCCACACCCCCTGGGCAGCCTGTCCCAGGGCTCACTCACCCTCACTGGGAAGAAGTTCTTCCTCACATTGGGGGGAACTCCCTGTGCTCCAACTTGAGCCCATCGCCCCTTGTCCTGTCCCCACAGACACTGAAAAGGGGTTGGCCATGTCCCCCTGCATCCCATACTTAAAATATTTATAAACATTAATAAGGTCCCCCCCTTAGTCGTCCTCTCTTCAGGCTGAACAGCCCCAGCTCCCTCAGCCTTTCCTCACAGGGGAGATGCTCCAGGCCCTTCAGCATCTCCATAGCTCCTCTGGACTCTCTCCAGGAGATCCCTGTCTGTTTTATCCCAGGGAGCCCAGCACTGGACACAACACTGCAGGTGGGGCCTGACCAGGACAGAGCAGAGGGGGAGGATCCCCTCCTGTGACCTGCTGCCCACACTCCTCCTGATGCCCCCCAGGATCCCCTTGTCTCTCCCCAGGGCACACTGCTGGCTCATGGCCACCCTGTCACCCACCAGCACCCCCAGGTCCTTCTCCACAGAGCTCCTTTCCCCAGGTCACCCCCAGCCTGTCCTGATTCCAGCAGTTATTCCTTCCCAGGTGCAAGGCTCTACACTTGCTTTTGTAGAGCAAACCTCCTCTGCTTTCTCCCTGCCCAGCTCTCCAGCCTATCCAGGTCTCGCTGAAAGGCAGCACAGTGTTCCTGAACATCAGCCACTCCTCCCAGCTAAATAATCTTTGATTGATTATTTAGTTCCCTAAAGCCAACAGAAAAGCAAAATGCATTTCCCTGCCACTGGAGAAAGGGGACTGGGAAAGTGTGGCAGCATTTCATGGCAGCAGGCTGAAAGCATCTCCTCCGTGTTGTCAATGAAAGTGTATTTATTCTTTGCCTGTTGTCCAGAAACACTATATTCTCTAAAAGACTGCAACATATAGATTTCCTGAGAAATTAATCCTATGGGATGATTAAATATTGATTGCCAATATGCACAGTTATGTTTATAAAAAATAAACACATCCTCACTCCATTGTACTTGGCCTATTGATTCCAACCATAAATTTCTTCATTGACTCAAAAAGGCAGACAAGCATCCCTTTAATTAATGACAAGTAAAAGCAATGTAAATTATTCTACTGTACATGCCTATAAAAGCTCTGGCGGTCTTAAGACTCATTTCTTTGCAATTTATAACAACAATGACAATTGATTTTCCTTAATAAAAAAATAAAAAAAAGAGAGAGTTTTCTTCTGCAGTTGGATCTGTGAAATAGCAGTGCTGGGCTCAGGGCACACAGCTCTGAGCACCTTGTTTCTGCTACAGAAATCCAGGACCTGTTCTTCTTTAAAAAGTTTGCCCAGCAATATCACAGAGTCACCAGGTTGGAAAAGCCCTTTAAGCTCATGGAGTCCAACCGTCCCTGTCCTGTGCTAAACCAGATCCCTGAGCACCTCATCTCCCCTCTGTTAAACACACCCAGGGCTGGGGACTCAGCCCCCTCCCTGGGCAGCCTGGGCCACAGCCCCACAACTCTGCCAGGGAAGAACTTTGCCCTCCCAGCTGAGCTGACCCTGCCCTGGGGCAGCTTGAGCCCATTGCCCCTTGTCCCATCTCCTGTCCCCTGGCTGCAGAGACCATCGCCCACCTCTCTGCACCCTCCTGGCAGGGCAGGGGAGGTGGGGAGAAGGTCTCCCCTCAGCCTCCTCTTCTCCAGGCTGAACACCCCCAGCTCCCTCAGCTGCTCCTCAGAGGATTTGCCCTCCAGCCCCTTCCCCAGCCTGGCTGCCCTTCTCTGGACTCGCTCCAGGACCTCCATGTCCTTCTGATGCTGAGGAGCCCAGAACTGGACCCAGCACTCGAGCTGCAGCCTCACCAGTGCCCAGTCCAGGGGCACAATCCCCTCCCCAGACCTACTGGCCACACTGTGTCTGACACAAGCCAGGATGCCACTGGCCTTCCTGGTCACCCTGACACACTGCTGGCTCACATTCAGTCGGTAGTCACGCAACACCCCCAGGTCCTTCTCCGCCTGACAGCTCTCCAGCCAGTCCCCCCCAGCCGGTAGCACTGCAGGGGGTTGTTAACCAGAGCTCTCCAGTTTTGAACATCAGCCTCACCAGGTAGGTAGCTCCTGTGTCGTCATTTCAAAGGACAGTTACAGCCCTGAAATGACTCATGGTGACAAATACTGTAATTCAGGCAGAAACAAGAGGGCCAGCTGCACAGCATCTTCTGCCACACTCAGCATCGGTCTCTCTTCCACTGCACATCACAGGACACTGCTCTTGGTGACATCTCTTAATCCTTTCACACACAATCGGTGGAGCTGCCCAAGCCTCACGTCTGCTCCTGTGCTGAGCTGGTACCTGCTGCCCTCGAAGCAACAGGGACCAAGAGGTCAAACACAGCCCCAGGCCAGCAGACTGTGAGGACATACCATAAGCCAAAATGCCTTGCATGAGGCTGAACACCATGATCACAGAGTCATAGGGCTTGGAAGGGACCTCCAGAGATCATCGGGTCCAACCCCCCTGCTAAAGCAGCTCCCCAGCTCATATTGCACAGATGGGTCTTGAATACCTCCAGAGAAGGAGACTCCACACCCCCTGGGCAGCCTGTTCCAGTGCTCAATAGTGTGTGGAGCTGAAGATGTTCACTGGAGGAGCCCATGGCAAACCCAGTGCTGGGCAGGTCCCACTCCTAGTGCTCAGCCTCCCTTCACCAGGAGACAAGGCTTATGGGAACAGCAGCAACACAATAAACCTCTTCTTTCCCTCTTTTCTTCCCAGGAAAAAAAAAACAACCCAGTACCTAAAGCACATTTAACAGCAGGCAGAATCTTTTCCAATTAGCTACCTCCTAATCCATAAGAACAATCACAGGCACGTAATCGACTTTCTTCTCCCAGGATTACATTAACAATCACTCTGCACTTGCTCCTGTCATTCATTTTACTTGTTTTTGTGTTTACAACATTGTGTAATTGGTTTTATTTGGTGCACACAAAAGCATAAAAGAGTCTGTCTGTCTTTTTACCTTTTTCTCTTTTTTTTTTTTAAAAGAAACTAAAAGTCCCCCAGTCTTTAGTACTTATGAGCTTGGGGTCCAAGGATGCAGAATGGTAGAGATGCAGGGGGGTTTTTATGGGCTACAAATTGATGGATGAGTGGTTCAGATGTTAGAAACATCTGTCCATGATCCAAATTTATGACCTGCTATTGGAAGAAGAAAGAGATGGAAACAATGTCAGGAAAGTCAGTATGCAAAGGCTGGAAGTTAGATGATCCAGCAGTTAAATCCTCTTCATGAATGCATCACGCCTCAGGTTTTAAAGGTAGGGTGGAGAAAGGTAATGAAGGAGAAGAGAGAGGTCATTTTTTTTCCAGAGTAAAACCAAAATACAGCACAAATTTTTGCTAAAAGCATGTTAATTGGAAGATAAACACAACTGTGAATTGGAAGATACACTGCCTTCTGCTTTTCCATACATGTGAATGACAACAAAAAGATTTAAAACGTATGAATTGGGACATTTGAGTCCATTTGCTAACTGTGATTTCAAATATTTCCTAGCTGGAAGGTTGTTGGTTCTCTGCTTTTAACAACCTTACCCAGAGGGACAAAGAGAAACCTCTGCAGCTGTAACAGCTCTGCCTTTTGTTCATCAGGGAGGCAGGAAAATTTATCCCCTCTCACTTTTTCCCTTGCAGCAGATGTGATGCCTACCTGTACAGGCAGGGGTAGGAGAGCCCTGCTAGGGCATGGACAGAAGATGACGTACCCCATTCTGCAGCCAGGCACCACGAAACCTTCACAGAAACCCCTTTCCATGACCACATACTGTGCATTTGAAGACATCTGACCCTGTATGCTGCTGAATGAACTCAGGCCTTACAAATACAATAAAGCCAAACGCTGACCAGAAGGAAGCGTAGGGAGAAGTGACCTGCTCCAGGCTGTTTGAAGAGGCTTTCTCTTTAGCAACTGACTGGGACCACAGACATCTGTAGACTGAAAATAAAGGAAAGGTGGGGACTTCACTCTTTCAAGTGACAAGCTTGAGCAAGTTACTCTCTGGTTTACAGGTACTGGTTGAATTTTTATTACTTTGTCAAAGTGGACCTGTTTGTTTTGCAGGTCCCTGTGGCTGCATTGCTGCTGGTGGTGCAGGGAAGGTGGCTGTCACTGCTGAGAATCAGAGTGGCCACCATGGAGATTGGAGCTGCAGACCCTTTGTGCTCGCTCTGGGAAAGTCTCCTCTGCTTCATTTGCTTTCATCCTGCAAAGATCAGGGAGCTGGAAGGACTCACTCATCGCTGCCTGAATGTCGTGCAGCTTGGGACTCACTGTTACTATTGGTAAAAATCTACCTGAGGTAACATGCCATGGACTGGAAACACCTCCCCATGATACCCAGACAGCCCCAGAACTGTCCTGAGCAGCGCCAGGCTGCCAGCACAGAGCTGCACCAGGAGCTGCGGGTGAAGCCGCTGCTGCCACCCACTTAGGAGCAGGTACAGAGAAGCACAAAAATATCCATGGCCACCCAGGCAAACTGAGCACGTGCTCAGTGAAGTGAAAGCTTGAAGGTGAGGTCCAAAAGTGGGTCTGTTCTGGGTGGATGAACTTCCAGGAGTGTAAAAACACTCTGAGTGATATACCGTACTACTGTCTGCCTGGGCTACTGTCTTCTGTGTGGCTTCAGAACTCTTCTGGAAACAAAGTTATCTACAGTTTGAATAAAAATGTGAATGCTAATAAGAAGACAAGTATTAAAACCTTTTAAAAATTAATAATCTTCCTTCTTGTGGAACTTGGTAATAAAAATGCCCTCAGGGCTGTAATCCTGATCTCCCCACAGCACAAAGAGTAACAACTTCATTACTACCATCACCTACATAGTCCTAACTGCACTGGGTTCTAACCTACCACGTTCAAGTGGTCAAGGCCATGTTGGATGGGGCTTTGGGCACCCTGGGCTAGTGGAGGTTGTCCCTGCCCAAGGCAGGGGTGGCACTGGTGGGGAGTTTGAGGGCCCTTCCTGCCTACGAGCCTGTGATTTTATGTTTGGCTTGACTCACTGGAGATGGATCTGCTCACACTTCAATGGCAATAGTGGAAACCCTCACTGAAATTAGGCAGCACAATTTTGCTCTCAGTGAGGGTCACAACGTGCATTTCTCCTCCCTGTGGACTCACATCAGTCACAACCTTGAATACGATGGCGCTGCATTCAAGTCAATATTGTTTCTCTCCTCCTTACAGACAGGCTAAGATGTGATACCAACCAAGAGAACTCATTCTAGGACTTGAAAATTGGCTGCCTCCCAGATGAATTCCCAGATGAATTCGCTAAAGGCTACAGGACTGAGCAGGAGCTGTGCTGTTCCCAGCCCCGGCAGCACAGGATCTCCTGCTCTTTTGCTACTGTTAGACATCTACCCAAAGAGCTTTCCAATTTTTTTCAATCCCTGTTTCGTTAGGCATTCACAAAAGGTAGGTTAAGGCTAGTTTTCAGAGAAAGTCTTCTCATTTCTTCTCTATGACATACCAAGCCTGAAGTTTGTGTATTAGGAAACCAAGCTGGTGCCTGCTCTCCCCCTCCACAGTGCATGGCACAGCCCCATGGTGGGTGAGCTGGGCACTGCCAGTGATGTTTGTGCCAACAGCAGAACCCTGGCTTTGCATCCTGAGCAGCAGGTTCATCTGCAGTAGGCAGACCATTAATTTTATCAGGGCAACAAGAGATGCAATTATCAAAGTGGCATCCAGATTCAGTCCCTAAGTTTAAATGATTATGCCAACAACTGCATTTCCACGATCAAGAATCTATCCATCCCAAGATATAGATTGTATTTCAGCAGTGATGACGTAGTGAGCATCCCACCAGGCTACAGCCTCCTCTGGATGGACCTCAAGCATGTTGTGCATGGACAGTGCACACCTTCCCTAGCAAACCACCTCATTTTCTTGCGATTTCCAACAGCACTTTATGAATGACCATATTTTTCCATATACAGTAATTACAGAGTGACAAATTAATGACCGTATCTGCAACCAAGATGACAAACCCAACCCTCTTCAAGCACGGCACGCTGGAGCTCTGCTAAGTCAATACTGCAAACAAGCAAGGCTGTCTTGGTAAATGAACTGGAAAACACAAAAAGGGGGCTGCATTTTAAGCAACCTCCACGAGTCTCCACATAAATAGATCAAGGAGCCAGACAAGAGCACGATGCCAACGTGCATTTCCAAGGGAAGCGAACACACTGATCTGGTTTAACTTCCTCAGGAAGGATGAGTTTTTACCAACAAATAACAGCTCAACTGTCAGATATAAATGTTTCAGCAAAACATTTCTTAAATGCTTAAGACAATTGCTGCCTAAGATGAAAGGCAATAGCCACGAGATGCTTAACGAAGTTCTCAGAATGTAAATGAGGTGGTTTAAACCAGCTCGCAGATGCATTGCAGTGGGGTGCTCATTTGCTTACTGAAAGGCAATATGGTTTGTATTCAATTTAAAGATACGAGTGCTTTGGTGAATAAAGAAGTCTCTAACAGCAAAAGAATGGATGGAGCAGTTCTCTTTAGGGAAAAATCACTCTAATTCCAAAAAAATGCCCATTTTTTTAATGTACATTATTCAATGCAAGCACACACTTGGTATAGACATTGGCCAGTATGTTCCAATTTAGCTACAAACATCCCTCACACCAAGGGGCAAGTGAAATCTGTGTTTTAAGGAATGGCAAACTAACTGTGTTAGTTAAAAAAAAAAAGAGCATTTCTCATTTGTTGTCTCTCCTCTTCAAGCTGCACCTAAAATTCGCACGGGGCTTTTAAAAACCAAGGAAATTATTCCTGGCCCCAGCTGGATGAGTGGATGAACAGACACACATCACTGTGGAGCAGAAGCAGGTTTAGTTTTGTAGCAGCACTGCCTTTCCCCACTCCACCCCCCCAAAATCTTTTTTTTTTTCCAATGGTTTTTCTCCCCTAAATTACATCTATCTGTTACAGTAAGGACAGAATCCACGGTGAGGGACAGCAAGACTATTCCCAACAAGAATTACCCAACAGTCTAGCAGACATCTGGGATCCCTAATCTGCTAGCTTAAGACTGATACAAAGGTAAGACTATCCCAAGGAAATGGCTGGGGAGTAATGTTCATGGAGTCTCAGCTTTGATCATTGGTAAGTAGGCAATTAATCTCGTTTTTATTTTTCACATCTAAAGATCTGCAGCACTCATTCTGGTGAATGTACTCATTAGCAGCACTTGGGAAAATCCAGGAAGACCTCAAAGAGACTGAATAGTTCTGAGTTCACGCACCGTCTAGACATGCTGCTAGTGCCTCAACCTGAGCGGCCTCAGAAGCAGGTCAGGAAGCTCAGAAGAGAAAGATTCCCTTTGCAGCTTGCCAGAATTGCTCAGCTCAGCTTGGAGTGGAGATGCTGAGGGATATGACAGCTTTCCTTGCCACACAAGAGCACTTCCATTCGTTAGAAAAGACCAGAAACACAGCGAATGCTCACTGCTTGGCCAACAGAAAATAACACTAACGGGACTTTTCCCACTCTGAAGCATTGGGGGGTGAAACTCCACACTCTCTTTTGAGTTTGTTGAAGACCATCACCCAAGCTCTTTTGCTATGCTCTTTGCCATCCCTTCCAAGAGCTGCCACTGCCCTCCCATCACCTGCATGCAGCACTGAACTTGCCCAGGAGACCAGTTGCAAAGCCTCTGGAAACTGAAACATGTCTCAGGAGGGTAGTGAGTGCACAGAAACCCCCCCAGCACGAGGGTGACAGCATCTGCCCTCGGTGGCATGGGATGTCCAGATTGTCAGTGAAGCACCTCTGAGCACGAATCTGGATGCTGCCTCTAAATAAGCAGAGGAAAAATCCCTTTCCCAGAGCACTTCTGACCTTTATGTTTCAGATTTATAAAATTAACTCAGAGGAGTGCTATGGAAATAAGCTGATTACAGCCCATGAAGTACAGCACAGATGTCTCCTACTGCCACAGGAAGAGCACAGCAAATCTGTATCTAGAGCCAGTCTTGAGCATGGCAGAGCAAGGGTGATGAAAGGATGCATATGGATCAGTCACAGGGAAAGAGGTGGAGCTGCTGTATCAAGGAACACTTATTCAGTGGGTCAGGCTCTGTTCTGGCATTATTTAATTGTGGGGGAAGGGATGGTGTCAGCAAGTGTCCTTTGAGCTCCTTCTGTGTATGACTGCTGTGTGTTAGGGGAGATGCTCACTGGCCACGTGAGGGGTGGTGAACTCCCTGACATGGGATGATTCAAAGATCAGCAGTGCAAAGAGAACTCAACCAGTTCTGGGCAGAATGGCACAAGGGGGGACACAAAATGTCACAGTTGAGGGACAGCCTTTGCCTCAGTCACCTTCTGCCTCCATCCTTCTTTGGGTTGTGCCTCTCCTTCAGCACCCACAGCTTATCTGAGATAACCCACACCTCATGCAAGTGCAGCTACTGTTTCATCCCAACATCCCAACATGTTGTAACAAGATACCTGGAATATACTATGAAATTTATTAATGATTCTTGGGCATTGATGCTGCTCTGAAACCCTCCACACGAAAGAGGATGCATCCTTCCTCAGCATTCAGTTCCTGTATTGTTCAAAGTCCTTTTCTAATATTTATTTATGCTATATTTTACTAGGAGGAAAAGCCCACTGCACGCCAGACACACAACTCTTACTTGTCATGCAGTTGCCAAAGGACATACACCGTAATTTTTATGTACACTTTCAATTTTTCCAAGTTTCTGTGCTCTGTTTCTCTGGTAATTTTCTTTTTTTCAGCAAATCCTTTAATATTTCTGAGCAGCTGATGACAACATGTGAAATCAACACTAACCAGAAAACCACTGCTGTCATTCACAGAGGGTTGTTTGGTTTTTTTTTTTTCCTGCCTTGCATTACAGGAATTTATATAAAGAATAAGGCAGGGTAATGAAAAATACTTCTTGGTAATCATATTTTTCATTTCAAACCTGGATCTGATCAGCATCCAAATGTTGACTGCCTGCTGTTGGCATTCATTGGATGATGACACAGCAGCAGGGTGAAAAAGCTGTCCTGGAAACACACATGTCATCTTATCAGTTCTTTTGTCACATAAGTGTAGCATGTTTTCACTGAGGGACCAGCTTCTGCTGGAGGAAGGATGCTCACACAGGGCTGGCCATCCTGAGCCTCCCCAGTCCAGACTCTCCCTGCAGCACACAAAGCCAGCGCTGTGCTTCAGAAGGGGGAGCCTCCTCCCCACCTCCCCTATGAAGAGAGGCTGAGGGAGCTGGGCTGGGTCAGCCCAGAGAAGAGAAGGCTGAGGGGGGACCTCATTGCAGCCTGCCAGTCCCTGAAGGGAGCAGAGACACAGGAGGGGAATCAGCTTGTGAAAGGGCAGAGACTGGCAGGACAAGGGGGATGGAGTGAAGCTGAAGGAGGGAAGGGTTACAGGAGCGATTGGGGGGAAGTTCTTTGCAGAGAGAGTGGTGAGGGGCTGGAAGGGGCTGCCCAGAGAGGGGGTGGGTGTCCCGTGTCTGGGGGTGTTCAAGGCCAGGTTGGATGGGGCCCTGGGCAACCTTGTGTAGCTCCAGGCCTGGAGGTTGGGGGCCCTGCCTGTGGCAGGGGGTTGGAGCTCTGTGATCCTTGGGGTCCCTCCCAGCCCAGACCAGGCTGGGATTCTATGATTCACCGTGGAGTTTAAACGTAGCGAAAAGCAAATAACTCGTTTACTAAAACAAATTCCTCCAGCCTGAGTAATTTCTCTCACTAAATTGCTCTTCAGTTCAGTCCATTTTCTCCCGAGTCTTGCCCAAAGTTTGACTGATACACTGCATTTGCCAGCTGTAATCAATTCATATTGCAGACTGGGTTTGTTTTCACTGCTGCGGCAGAATAAATCACAGCTGAGTGTGACCACCACGCACAGGCTGGGGCTACAGCGTGGCACTTGATTTTGGCAATCAAGTTGGGTGAGAGCATAGACTCCTAAGTACAAATAAGTCCCTATTTCTTTTCACTGAAGGGAAACGTGCAAGAAAAGCCTCAGGTTAAATCACTGCCTCCAGCACAAGAGCTCCTCCTCCCGAACTGGGGTTTGTCCTTCAAGGGGATGGACACTCTGCAACTGTTGGCAAAAGTCAAGATGATACTTGGCAACAGAGATCTCCAGCTCCTGCAGCGTACAAATGTACAGAGCAATGTATAGATATGCCTAAGAGACCCTGAAGGGAAAGCACAGATACTGCCCAAACGTGCAAAGTATCCGGGAATGGGTTCCATGGAGCTTGCATTGATGGGATTCCCAGAATCACAGACTGGTCAGGGCTGGTAGGGACCACAAAGATCATCAAGTCCCACCCCCCTGCCATGGGCAGGGACACCTCTCACCAGCCCAGGCTGCTCAAGGCCCCATCCAACCTGGTCTTGAACACCTCCAGGGAGGGGGCAGCACCACCTCCCTGGGCACCCTGTGCCAGGGCCTCACCACCTTCATAGTGAAGAATTTCTTCCTAAATCCAACCTAAATCTACCTCCTTCAAATTTAAACCCATCCCCCCTCGTTCAAATACTCCAGACCTCCTCTGGACCCATTCCAACAGTTCCATGTCCTTCTTACACTGGGGACTCCAGACCTGGACACAGTACTCCTGGTGGGGGTCTCACAATAGCAGGAAGGTCTCATGAGGGACATAGTCCACAATGTCTCCCCCAGGTCCATGGTTTTTTACTTTTGGGTGGATGTGATCTTTCCCTTCCATTTTTTTCTGTAATTACACCACTCTCTTTCACCAGTCCCCATGCTTCCACCATACTGGTTGGACCCTCTTTGCTCGACACACGTCCCCATCAGACCTGATGAAAATGAAGACATCGTTTCAAGAAATCAACTTCAGGACATTCCTGTGTGCCTTATTTCCTTGCAAGAAACCAGACTACAAAGTCCACATGAATGAGGTACTGAAATTAGCACTGCAAGAGCAGTTTATGCTCCCAGAACACAATCGAACCTGGTCAGTCCCAGCAGGCAGCAATTGCTGGGCTCACTACGGTACGTTTGGCCTGTAAACTTTTGTGAAGAAAGGCTGCAGCTTTATGGCCCACATTTATGGTAACACGACTGGGGGAACTCTGCCTGGGATGGCTTCTGTTTGTACCTCCAGAAGATACTGCCCAGAGCCTCCAAAAGAAGCTGCTCTGGAGGCACAAAGCTCAACTCCCTGACCAGGAGAGCGGTTATAGGAGCATCTTGGGGATCCAAGGCAGAACAGCAAGACCTGACAGAGCAAGATGTGTTTATGCATATAACTTTTACCTCTGAACTCCTTAAGACATAATCAATATAGTATTTTTTTTTCAGATGGATACATAAGCATTTGCCTCATCTATGCCAAGGTTGGGAGATGCAACTTGGGTACCACTCTCAAACGAGAGCCCTCAGCTTGGAATTCTGACCCAGTCTTGTGCAAAATAAGCCCAGGAGGTCTACAAACTGAGGCTTATAAACCAGAACCATTGCTTCTCAAATTCAATTTACCCAACCCAAGGAAATCAGTAAGAATTGTACCTTCCCTCCCTGGTTTATTTGGGGATTTTTTGGGGGGGGTGGGTTTTTCCCCCCCCCCCCCCAAACTCCCTGTCTCATTTCACAAGTGCAGACTTAACAGGAAAAAAGAGTCTGGTTTAGACTTCCAAAAAGAAATGCACACTGTGAGATCTTTAGGACAGCTTATAACCCTCTGTAGAAGGCAGCATAACTTTTATCACAAAAACAACATCATAAATATTCCAATATCCATGTGAAGTTTCAACGCTCTCACTTCCTCCCCTGAAATTAATTACCAGAGTAGCAATTAGTTTTGAATGGCTCTGAATAAATTTGTTAATACATTCTGATGTATAGCTCTTTTACATCTCCTATGGTATGCCAAATGAAGATACCCAGCTTGCAAACATCTTTCCCTTAGCAGTAGATTGTGTGATGACAGCACCATGATCCCGATAGAAGGAACATTCCTACCCATCAGTGGGGGCCTTGGGTGTGCTAAAGTAAACAGATATCTCATAAGCAGCTTTCATTCTCAGCACTTTAGTAAATAATGATTTCCATTCATCCATTTCCATTTTCACACCACAGGCAGGGAAAATGACACTTCTCTATTCTTGCAACTCCCTCTTCAGCTGAGGAGACCTTCCCCCTCCCTTTCTGGCTTCCTTGGAAGCCCTGTTACATCGTTAAACCCAGCTCCACTTATTTCTCAGATAACCTCTCTAGCATTTTTGGAGCTGTTTTCTCACAGCTTCACTTTAACCAATGCTTAAAATGCCAAACACATTTCACAGAATCACAGAATTGTAGGGGTTGGAAGGGACCTCAAGAGATCATCAGGTCCAACCTGTGTCCTGCTTTCCTACAATTAAACTACCCTCTCCTGCCTGTGACATGCCTTTATCTCAACACTAGTGACAAGGTAGGTGAGGAGAAGCAGGATGGGACAGAAATGTGTGGAGCCTGGCAGCCCTATGTCAGGAATATTGAGAAAATTAAAGCAAAGAGACGGAGGACTGGAGAGAGACAGTCCCACAGAAGCAGTGGGACATGTGATGGTCTGAGTTATTGAGTACCATCAAGAAGAAGACTCTGAGCCCCTGTTGTGCAAACACATGTCTGTACTTGTGCTGTACTCACAGAACCCAAACATGTCAAAATCCTCCTATTCTTAGTATAATGCCATCCCTTCTGGTCACTGCAACAGACAACATGTGGCCTCCAGTGACCTTGGAGGTAACTTGGTCCTGCAGAAGAAGCTGTAGAACTCCTCCACAACCAGGTTGGGATTGCTGAGATTAATTAATCATAGAATCACAGAATGCTTTGGGTCAAAGATCATCTAGTTCCAACCCCCTGCCACAGGCAGGGACACCCTCACTAGACCAGGTGGTCCAAAGCCCCATCTAACCTGGCCTGGAACACCTCCAGGGATGGGGCTTCCACAGACTCTCTGGGCACCCTGTGCCAGGGCCTCACCCCCCTCAGAGTAAAGAATTCCTTCCTAATGTCTCACCTAACCCTGCCCTCTGTCACCTTGAAGCCATCACCCTTGTCCTGTCCCTGCACTCCCTGGGGAACAGCCCCTCTCCCACTTTCCTGTAGGACCCCTTGAAGTATTGGCACACTGCAATTAGCTCTCCCCAAAGCCTTCTCTTCTCCAGGCTGAACCAGCCCAACTCTTCTCCAGGCTTCACAGGAGAGGTGCTCCAACCCCTTGATCATCTTTGTGGCCTCCTCTGGACTCGCTCTGACAGCTTGATGTCTCTCCTGTACTGGTGACCCCAGAGCTGGACACAGTACTCCAGGTGGGGTCTCACGAGACTTCTCATGAATGGGCTTCACTTGTTCTTGCTCTGCTTTCAGATCTGTGTCTTCAAGCGTGAAATGTATTCCCCCATTCTCTGCCAACAAGCACCACGGACACTTTCCTGTTCCACTTGCCAGACCCTGCTCTGGCTCTATCCTCCATTTCCAACTTTCTCTGCCACACAAGACTCTGGTGGTCACACATGAGCATCGCAAACGGACCTTCGTTACATTCCAGGCATCTCTTATTTTGCTGCTCAGATCTTCATTCAGATTTCCCCTTGGGCAGTGAGAAAGGCTGCCAGCTATGCTCTCAGGTACTAGAATGATGTGCTGCCCTGGGAACAGGAGCACATCCTCCTCTCACTGCAAGTCTGGAAGAAGCTCACAAAACCCCAGGGGAAACACATGGGTTCTACTCTTTCTTTCCCTTCTTTAGCACATGGATCTGGAGATGTGCTTGCACATTCCCAGGTGTACCAGGATAGCTGTCCACCACCTTTATATAGCTTCTTAAACTTGGTCTCCATACAGGAGGATGCATGGTAGTGAGAGGAATGCTTTCAACTTTGCTGCCGTTGGCTCTGGTGGCCCAAGAGAAGAGTTGTTATAGACCTCCTGGCATTTCTCTATCGCCTTATGGCAAAGGTTGGCAGCAGGACAGGCTGTAGACTGAATCCATTGTCCTCAAGGGCTTTCCTCCCTTTGGGAAAGGGACCAACCACTTCAATTCCCTTTTACCCTGCCAAAATTGTCTGGACTGGTCTTATAAGAACAGCAACTGAGACCAGGTCCCTTCCTAATATCTCTCATCTGCTAAATGCTTTTTTTCCTAGGCAAACCACCCAGAAATTTCCTTGAGAAGACCACTTCTGAGGCCTGATGGCAGAGCTCTGTCATCTTCTCAAGACAGGCCTGAGGGGTCTGAGTGCTACCAAAGCCCATGAGCAGCAGCTTGTACACTTACTCAACAACTCAACTCTACGGCCATTCAGTTAGTGCCTCATGTTTTTGAACAGTTATTTGTCACTGTTCAATTAAAGCAGAGCACAGCCATGCATGCTGCTTGGCAGATAGATGCTCTGTCACAGCAGGCTTGGCAGATACTGCAGCTCAGCATCCTCAAAGCCGATTAAAACCCACTGCTGGGAACCCACCGTCCATGTGCTGCGGCAACTAGAAATGCAGACAAGAGAGTGTGCTCGTGAAAAAATAATGTGAAGCACAAAATGAATCCCCAACAGGCAGCTACAGCAGTGCCTGGGCTCCAGCAGAAAGCAAAGTGCTCTAAATAATGCCTGCTCCTCCTGGATTCTCCCAGGAGGGCGCATCCGTCACACACTACCACGTCAGCGGGACAAACTCCACTGAACAAACCCCTGCTCACTGGCAGTGTCCTGTCTTGTGTCCAGAGAAGGGCAGCCAGGCTGGGGAAGGGGCTGGAGGGCAGCAAACCTTCCAAGGAGCAGCTGAGGGAGCTGGGGGTGTTCAGTCTGGAGAAGAGGAGGCTGAGGGGAGACCTTCTCCCCACCTCCCCTGCCCTGCCAGGAGGGTGCAGAGAGGTGGGTGATGGTCTCTGCAGCCAGGGGACAGGAGATGGGACAAGGGGCAATGGGCTCAAGCTGTGCCAGGGCAGGGTCAGCTCAGCTGGGAGGGAAAAGTTCTTCCCTGGCAGAGTTGTGGGGCTGTGGCACAGGCTGCTCGGGGAGGGGGCTGAGTCCCCACCCCTGGGTGTGTGATGGGTAGACAATGCTCAGCGATATGGGTTAGTGGAGGATGGATACAGTTGGACTCAATGATCTCAAAGGTCCTTTCCAACTTAGTCAGTCTGTGATTCTGTATGTGCAGCTCATGGATTTAAAAATGGGTTGGGGGGACAGCCAGGAGATGATCTTAATGAAAGACCCATAGATAACATGCATACAGATGTTACAGATTTTCTATTCCCTTCCTAAATGGATTAGTTTTGCTCATAAAACATGTGTTTTCACCATTACAAAGCAACCACAGCACCCTGAAGGTCTCAACAGCACAAGAGCTCTTCCTGGCCTCCAC
>VZTU01027516.1:18065-64093 GCA_013400835.1 Zapornia atra | reverse complement strand
CAAGAGCTCTTCCTGGCCTCCACCATGGAACAGGTTGTGCCTCTTGCTTGTACCTCTACATAAACAGGACTGAATTATTTTCACCATATTCCCCCCCACTTCCCCCCACATGCCATGGCTCCTTCGCTCCAGCATCTCTGTTCCACTTGCTTTCTGCCACTTTCTACCTCTGGCTCTGGACATTTCTATTGCCAGAAATGATTAAAAGCAGGTGCTTTTTACAGTGCAGGATGCTGGGCTGCATCCCCTTCCCCCTCAACCCCCCACCCCACCCTGTTTCTGTGACGAGCTTTGGGCAGTGTTTTCCATCACTCCCCAAGGATGCCCACCCCCACCTTTTACTGTTAAATAAAACCAGCAGCAAAACCCAGTAAAAATTACATTGCTAAGTCAAATAAATTATCTCAACACAAACAGTTCAGAGGGTAATCTGCAGGTAGCAAGTACTGGTAGGTGTCAAACAACAAAAAAAAAAGCAGCTTAATTCTCACCCTTGTTTCAGGGGGAATTGCTGCAATAAAGGATGAGCATGTCCAGACAGCTCACTGGGCTCTGTATCACATGAGTTTTAAAAGTGGCTTCAGACAGATGAAAGGAAGATGTTTTGATTAGCCTGATGGAGAGTGTTGTCAGGAAAACTAAAGTAAATCTAGATAATTATATGAATAGGTAATTAAAAGTAAATTAAAACGAAATGAAAGAAAGATAACAAAAAAAGAGGCTAAAAAACTTCATGCAATTAATTTCATTATATATTCTTTGACTTCAGCAAATGATTTTTTTAATTTAATAACTCCCCTTGGGTCCTGGGAGCAACGGAACTGATTTGTGCTCAGTGGTGCAAACAGCTGCATAAACAGCAACTCAAAGTCACCAACTCTCATTTCCAAGTAGTTAAGAGTCAGGCAGGGGCTAACTCGAGGGAAGGAGAGCCAGCACATCCCAAAGCCATTCCTTGGATGTGTCCCAGCCAGCTCCACAGCTCCCACTGAAGTTCCCCAAGCCAAACCCCTGCCACTCAGCACACATCACACGCTCCATTTTCAAAGCCAGACATCTTCCAGAATCTGCCTGTGTCCCCAGTGTCTTTCTGCACAAACTATCCTTCCAGGCACTGGAGAACCCAACCTGTACCTCCTACATCAACCAGAAAAGCAAATTCAACAGGAGAATGTAAAACAAGGCCAAAAAAAAAAAGCATCTGATGGGTTCTCCAGAGCAACCAGCAAACCAGCTCCAGCCACTCGCAGCAGGTCAGAAGGGACTGGGAAGGGGATGTGGTCATCACAGCAAGGAGTGTTATTTCCAGACCCTGTATCTTAACCTGACAAAGCCCAGCAATGCCAAAGCCCAAGCTCTTGGTGTCAATCTGGCATACTGGGAGCGTTTGGCATGGATTGGGATCAAGGTACAGCGCAGAACATTCCTGCCTTCAGAAGATAAAGGTGTGGGATTCTGCCTGGATTTAGCCACAGGAAGATCACTCTGTCCTGTGAAGGGCAGTAAGCAGAGGTGTTGCCATTGATCCAGAGCTTAAGCAAGGCACAGCGTGGCTCTTTCCCTCTAACTGACTATTAAAACTCAAAGCTTTTTAGCAATAACCTTCCAAGAAGGCAGATGACATTTGTCTCCTCAAAGGGCAAATTAACAGGGATGTTAATTTAACAGTCCCTCAGGGAATGGGTGGGTCCCACAGTTCCACAGCAGTGCCCTTTCCCATCAGAACCTTCACAGCTCATCTATGAAGATGCAAAAGTGGCTTTAAGGTGGTCAGGATGTCTCAGGGATCACCACATCTTCCTCTAGGAAAACTACAGCTCTCCCTACGTTTCTCTATTTACTTGGAAGATCTAATAAAAGAAATATAGATACAGAGAGAGAGATAAAAAGTTTAATTTCATTGCCAGTTTCTTTCATGTAATCTTTCCAGCCTGTCTTGATCTGCAGCCTCCACAAACCCTCTGAGGAACAGCTCTTTAATCTCTGCATTTCACACTGCAAATGTGCAAATTAGGTTTTTTCCAGGATCTGCAAGTGGCAGAGGAATACTTGTGTGAGATGGCACCAGGCCTTCCAGGAGGAGGAGAAGAAACTACTCTTGGCTCACAGAACATGAAAAGAGGGAGAGAAGGAAAGAAAAATAATTCTAACAAACGGGAAAAGAAAGAAAACTGAAAAATAATATAAATAAAATGTAAATAATCAAATTTTAAAAACCCACAAAAAACAAGGTAATATAATAAAATAAGAATAGCATAGAAATGAAATAATTAAAAAATAAAGCATAAATAAAAAGTAAATAATAACATTTTAAAACCCCACAAAAAACAAGGCAATATAATAAAATAAAAATAGCATGAAAATGAAATGATTAAGTGAATGATAAAATGAAATGATAAAGTAAAATAAAATTAAGGAAAAATTCAAAAATACTGAAATGAAATAAAGAAAAATAAAGTAAAATGGAATAAAGTAAACCAAACCAAAATAAAATAAGGCTCAGCAAGCCTCACAAAGTTCTGCACTCAAAAGGCATGCCTTGCATGAAGGAATCCCTCTCCTCACCTGCCTGATCCCCAAGCGATAGGCGAGGATGCGGTCCACAGCGTCGGGGTTCATCTGGGTCCACTGGAGGCTGTAGGAGTAGACGCGGGGTCGGTTCTGCCACAGCGGGTTGTAGGTGTCGTAGTAGAACTCGGGGGCGTAGGCTTTGCCTGCAGGAGATGGGACCAATGTGGGGAAGGCAAAGAAAGCAGAGAACAGTCAGGCGGCCAGTTTAGGAGCCAGATGTCCATGCCCAGCCCGAAACCCCCCTGGAGTAGGCCTGTTAAATACCTTCTGCCAGGAACATATTTTGGAATTATTTCCCCCCCCTCTATTTGGGGTTTTTTTGGAGGACTCATGGCATGAGTTTGCTGCCAGCATTACGTCACTCCTCAGCAGCAGCCGCGGCCCAGGAGCGGGCAGGGAACAGCAGAAGTAACCGAGCTCCTAGAGAGGTGAGCTGGGCCGCGGCATCGTGCCTGCCTGCTAAGGCCTCACAGCCCAGCTGACTAACAGAGAGCTCGAACCCAGCTGTGCCACCCCGAGCAGGGACGGACTCCGTGACAGCTGCTGCAGCTGGCACAAGGACCACAAATGACATCCGTGAGCTGGAGATTCAGTGTGGGCATCTCCAGCCACTGCTGCCTTCCTCACAGCTTCTGCGCGGCAGCTCCCCGGGTGAGGATGTGTGCAAGCCGTCCTTCTGTAGCCATGCTGCTACAGCGCGGGATGGAGCTGAGCACGCTGCTTTGCACAGCACAGGGAAACAGACTCATGGAGACACAGAATGGTTTCGGTTGGAAAAGACCTTCAAGATCATCGAGTCCAACCATCTATCCAGCCCGACTAGGCGCAACACTAGACCATGTCCCCAAGTACGATATTGACACTTCTTTCATCACCTTTTCATCCGCTCCAGGGATGGTGACTCACCCACCTCCCTGGGCAGCCTGTCCCAATATCTGACAACCCTTTCAATAAAGAAATTGTTCCTGCTGTCCAATGGAAGCTTCCCCTGACACAACTTCACACCACGTCCCCTTGTCCTATTGCTAGCTACTAGGGAGAAGGGATCAACCCCAACCTCACTACAACTGCCTTTTAGGTAGTTGCAGAGAGTGATGAGGTCTCCCCTCAGCCTCCTCTTCTCCAGGCTGAACACCCCCAGCTCCCTCAGCTGCTCCTCAGAGGATTTGCCCTCCAGCCCCTTCCCCAGAGTGGTTGCCCTTCTCTGGACTCGCTTCAGGACCTCCATGTCCTTCTTATACAGAAGATACGATGCAAAAGCTAGAGGAGACCCAGGACCTGCTAGAGGTATAGCTGGAGCTGCACGCACCATCCTAGTGCATCTCAGGTACCACCAGGCACCTCTGTGCAGATAAGTGGGGACCATAAAGGCCATGAGCAGATGTGGTAGGACAGAAAGGTCTACAATTAGACTTGCCCCAAAAAACCTTTTGGGGAACTTTGCTCCACTGGAATACACAATTCCAACATACTCCAAAAACCCCTTGGTGGGTTTGTCTAAAAGGACAGTCAAGCAACATTAGAGCAAACACCAGCATGTGCCAAAGAGACATAGAGGGGTTTTCTGGTTTTATATCATTTGGCATTGATCTTTCTTTAGCAAGTCATGCCAACAATGCAGCACTGCTTCCATTTCCTAAATCAAAAAGGTTTGGATCGACTTGAAACAAGTTTTAAGAGCAGGATGTGTAGGAAGGGTTGTTAACCACCAGTTTTTACCCTGACTGATAAAACAGGAACAAAAACCCAAGTCAAAGACTTAAAAAAATATATCTATAAACCTCCAATTTTCTATGTATATAACTCTATATATAATATTTATAATATATACAATATATGTATAATTATATATCATATATAAAATTATACGTATATATAAACCCTAAACCATGAGGAGGAGGACTTGAGGTTTGCTCACTGAAAAACAGGACAGCCTCATGAGCAGATGTGGTCTGCCTGCTTATGTCAACCATGAGGGGGTACACATTCATTACACCCCTCCTTTAATTCAGGTACAAGGAGCCTGTGACAAAATGCATGCTGGTTTTAGGTATTTTCACCTCAAAATTCTTCTTGTCTGCAGGTGTAAATAATAGAGATGGATGCAGGGGGGGCGCATTTTGATGTAGATGTCTGAGAATTTTGATCATCAGGAAGGTAGTGAGAAGAAGGGGAAAGTGCATTAAAAAAGCAAAGAGAAAAGGAAAGGGACAAAGGAAAAAAAACCCCTGTGAATATACACCAATCTTGTAGCTATCGATCAGGCTTTGATGCTTGGGTGTGTCATCCCCTCCAGCCATTCTTTTCATTTCAGAGGATGAAAAGCCCGTTTAGCCAAGCTATTGCTGCCAATTGCCCAACAACGATGCACATTCAATTAGACTGGAGTAGAGCAGATCCCTGAGTGCTGAAGTAGCAATCAACTGAAGAAAAGCAGCAAAGCAAAACTGCTGTTGTAAAAAATGAAATGTAAGATAAATGAAAAGGGGATCTGTGGTCGATAAGATTTGTTTCCCTTATTTAGGTGCAGTGGAGAGAATGGGGGAAAGCTCACGCTGAATGCAAATTACCATCTTCTACTGCAGGTAGACATAATGGCATCTCTGAGGGTCTACAGAAAGGCTCCATAATTAGACACTATTCACAATATGGGCACTCAAAAACAGAGCCACCTTTTGAAGAAATAATGAGGACCCATGAAGAGTTGCAGTATTCTAATCCTTCCAAAGAGAAGAGCTTTCTGGCGTGAATGGAGACGCTGGAAATTTAACAACACAACATTAAGACCTTAACTTGCAAACTTCAGAAGAAAGCTGGGTGGTTTTAGAGTTCATAAAAGCAGATGTGGCCTTTGGAAGAGCAGGAGTTATGAGACACATAGGAAATCAGCCCGGGCTTGGCCAACGTCCTGTCACCGCGACCATTTGCTCTGACTCGGGACAAACACCCCCAGCCTGCCACCATCCAACTGTGCTGCTTCCAGCAGTGATGCTCTGCAGCAATGATTATCCTGCACTAGAGAAATAAAGAGATGATGAAGAGTGTGAGAGGTGTAGCAATATCCCTTGGCTTAGCATGGCTTGAGCTCACTTGGAGGAAACCAAGTTTGGCAGTCCCAGTTAGCTCAGCCACCAGCTTCACAGAAAGAATCACAGAATGATGGGGGTTGGAAGGGACCTAGATTATCCAGTCCAACCCCCTGGCAGAGCAGGATCACCCAGACTAAATCACACAGGAAGGCGTCCAGGCAAGTGTGAATGTCTCCAGAGAAGGAGCCTCCCCAGCCTCTCTGGGCAGCCTGTTCCAGGGCTCTGTCACCCTCACAGGGACAAAGTTCCTCCTGGCATTCCCATGGAGCTTCCTCTGCTCCAGCTGCACCCACTGCCCCTTGTCCTGTTGCTGCCACCCCTGAGCAGAGCCTGGCTCCAGCCTCCTGACTCTCACCCTGCACATATTGATAGACACTGATGAGGTCACCCCTCAGTCTCCTTCAGGCTAAAGAGGCCCAGCTCCCTCAGCCTCTCCTCATGAGGAAGGGGTTCCACTCCATCACCTTGGTGTCCCTGTGCTGGGCTCTTCCAAGGAGTTCTAAGTCCTTCTTGAGCTGAGGGGCCCAGAACTGGACACAACATTCCAGCTGGGGTCTCACCAGGGTAGAGCAGAGGGGCAGAAGGACCTCTCTTGAACTACTAACCACCCCCTTCTAACACACCCCAGGATGCCACTGGCCTTCTTGACCATGAGGCACAGTGCTGGCTCCATGGGAGGGACCCAATGCCCCTGAGGATTCACATATATAGAGGAGAACGGTGAAACTCTTCTGGGTCCTCCAGAGGGTGCTGGCGAGAGGAGCAGGGTGCCATGGCCACTGGTCCCGGGGTAGGGGCAGGGTGAAGGCAGGGCAGCTTCTGCAGGCACCTTCCACAGGCCCAGGAGCTCTGCATCCTGCAAAGGGGCAGCATCTTCCTGACACGCTGCTTCCACAGGTCCCAAGGGTGGAGACTTTAATGCCATGATAGGTTTTTGTGTCTGTTAAGGCAATCTGAAGTCAGGCTTAGAGCTCCATTAACATGGACCATTTTTAATCAATCCCTCCCTCTGTGCTCGCTCTGTGGGAATCCCAGTTACTGTGATGCTTGGGGCTCTGCCAGGGAGAGGATACATGGCACAGCTTGATCCTGAGTATATTGTTTGTTTTCCTCACTATCACTAGAAAAACATTTGGGGCTTTTTCACCTTCTGAATATGGAGCATGGGCAAAATAAACTTGGGGTGGGGAGGGTGGGAGTGGGGTAAGGAGAGGCAATACTGAACGTGGTCCCGCTCGCCTGGGCTGCCCCCTGCATGAGATAAAGATGCACAAACAGACAGACCAGCTGTTTGTGTTTGAAGGCTATGCAGCTAAAGCAGAGTGTGAATTCCACCCCCCCACACACCCCCAGCATGCCTACCAAGGCCACCCAGCACGAGTGGCACAATTACACATCCCGCTGCACTCGCTGCTGTTGTCCCATCAACCCGAATGCATCTGCATACGGAGCCTGCAATTATCCATTCTGCCTAACGGCACTCCTGGGTGCACAGTGGCTGTTTGGGGTTATGGATACATCACCCCCCGCTCAGGTTACCACGGGGGGGAGCAAAAAACTCCCCCAGCACCCAATTCTCCACTCCCATTATCTGGATGCAGAAGCGTGGCCCAGCCCTGCGAAGCTCCCGAACTGCAGGAGCGCTGCTGAGGGTCGTGATTTTTGGCACAGAGCAGCAGCCTGTCTTTCTTCTGTCTTTAATTTCAAGAGGCCAAGCCTCTTTCTGGTTTGTTTTTCGGTTGGTTTTGGTTTTTTGGAGGGTTTTTTTAGACCAGGGATTATTAGTGCATAGCATGGGTTGGAGCCAGACTTGCCAGGCACTCACTAACACACTAGAAGCTACAGATTATTTCAGTATCACTGCTCTCATGCATTTTTATCCAAGTTTCTCAGCAATAAATAAAGTGGAACAGCTGACAAAGCCATGAGCACACACACATGTTTTTCTGCTGTATGGCTGAGGCAACAGCAGCTCACCAGAACCAAGGAACATACCATAGCAGGGAGCATGAAAACAATTATTTCCTGATGGATAGCTGTCATCAAGTTACAAGCCTAGGTTCAGTAATTCCTTATTTCATAATGAATCTGGGGTTGGATCAGGAAGAGGAACAAGCATCATCTGTCACCAGCCCTGGTGTGGCAGAACGAATGCTCCTCTCTCTCCCAGTCCCTCACACTCACAGAGCCCTTGGGCAGTCATGAGCATCCCCAGTGCAGCTCATTGCAGGCAGCACCTGGATTCCTCCAGGCAGTGCATCCAAAACGTTATCTACTGACTCTCTACTCGTGAGGAGGGCAAAAGTGGTACAGAAGATGAGGTGGAGCCAATCTATAGAAAATGAGCAAGCAAACAGAACAGCCACTGCAAGTGCTTCGTGTTCAGTTCATGCTACATCCTACTGCACCACTGGGACCTGAGAAGATGCTGAAGTGCTGAGCTGAACAGAAGTGGATCGATGCACTTACTCAACTGGGGCCTCAACTGGTACCTAGTAGAGAAACTCCTCGGCCAGGTCCCAGAGACCATCCCACAGTGCTTTTCGGACCACCCAGGCATTTATCCCTCAGAAACCCCTCAGAAAATCAAATAATCTTCTAAAAGAGTTGTTCCCTTTCTGTTGCCAGCCTGTGGTTTCCAAAGTAACACAAGGAATAGGAACAGGCGGCGCAGATTTACATGGCAATGAGCACAAACACAGCCCACTGATTTCAAGCAACGGCAATAAACTGAACAACAGCATCTCTCCCTAATTATAGCAGCTGACTACATACCCCAGATGGAGTTTCTGAGTCCTGGGTTAGTGTTTATGCTGGCTTGTCATGCAGAAACAAACAGTAGTAACTGTGCAGGCACCGCACCAGTAACGGTGACAGATTTAGTAGACGCGCAGACAGAGCACTAAAGGAAGCGGTTTCCTTGTGCTTGTCTGTTGATGTTCCCCTTATCCTGGGATCTGTTCCTGCTAATTTGCCTGGCATTAGATGCTTTGCAAATTCAGCAGCTCTGCCATCTCTGCTCTGCTGCTGGAAGCACGTACATGCTGTCGCTTCTCATGACAAGGAACTCGGTATAAGCATCAGGAGGAGTGTGGGCAGCAGGTCACAGGAGGGGATCCTCCCCCTCTGCTCTGCCCTGGGCAGGCCCCACCTGGAGTGTTGTGTCCAGTGCTGGGCTCCCTGGGATCAAACAGCCAGGGATCTCCTGGAGAGAGTCCAGAGGAGGCTACAAAGATGCTGAAGGGCCTGGAGCATCTCCCCTGGGAGGAAAGGCTGAGTGAGCTGGGGCTGTTCAGCCTGGAGAGAAGAGACTGAGAGGGGATCTGATCAATGGGGATCAATAGCTGAAGGGTGGGACACAGGGGGACATGGGCAGCCTCTGCTCAGTGTCTGTGGGGACAGGACAAGGGGTGATGGGCTCAAGTTGGAGCACAGGGAGTTCCCCCCCAGTCTGGGGAAGAACTTCTTCCCAGTGAGGGTGAGGGAGCCCTGGGACAGGCTGCCCAGGGGGTGTGGAGTCTCCTTCTCTGGAGAGATTCCAGCCCCGTCTGGACACCGACCTGTGTGCCCTGTCCTGGGGACCCTGCTTTGGCAGGGGGTTGGACCCCATGGGCTCTGGGGGTCCCTCCCAACCCCTACGACACTGTGAGTCTGTGATAAGTGATGATCAGGGTGTCTTGTACTTCGTAACAGCAGCTATAAATGTTTAGGGGGAAAGCAGAATAAAATCAGACACTCACAAACGTTTCCCATTTTGGCAAATCCAGCTCCAGACCTTTCTATCTTTAAAATGCACAAAGGGTTATAAATCCTAAATGAAACTATATATTTAACTGTGTAGAATCCTGGGAGAGGCAGAGTTTATGAAAAATGCTGCCCTGTTTCATTACAGGGTACATATTTCAAGAAGGGTTTTCAATGTGATGGAGAAGATGCTTTGTTCTTTATTTGCATATGTGAAAGGAAACATACATCTTCTCCTCCTAGATCTGCTCTTCCTCCCAGTCCTGTAGCCACACCATCCCCTGTAATCCCACCCCTTCCAGCTTTCTGCATCCCTAGTTTGCACTTCCCACCACCACTGACTCCCCTGCCTGTGCCCATCCATCCCCAGTCCAGGCTGGGAGGTGGCTGATACACAACCAGTTCAGGATGAACAGCACAAATGAACACATTCAGACACTGGCAAAAGGCTCTCCTATGATTTTTTGGACAAAACTCCTCGTAGGAGCGAACATCCATTTTCATACAGCTTCAGTCCCGTTGGAAACTCCACCTGGTTGGGTGCCAGGGCCACCTGCCCATCCTTGTTCTCCCCAGCTTTCCTAAGAGCTTTAGTAAAACCAGCTTCCTCCTCACTGGAAGCTCGTTGTGCTTCACAGAGCAGTCCCCACTGTGGCTTCCTGAGGGTCCCCTGCTCTCACACCATTTACAGACCCCATTGCAACCCTCTTCACTGTTTCACATGCTACCAGCTCCATACCACAAGTCACCAGGGCTTTTTCTTCCAGAGCAGCCTAGTTCTAACCAAACCAAAAGCTTGGCTTATTCCTTTCTCTAGCCATGCAGCTACAGGTCCCCTCTTCCCCTGCTTGAAACCACTGTTATCCTCACACCCCTAACTTTTGGATGGTCTTTTTCATTTTGGGACTTTCCATCGAGCCTCAAGTCATTCCCACAGTTTTCACACAGGGTCCACCTGCAGTGCATCACTAAGAGCTTGCCTGGCCAAAGCTTGGAGGCTGACAGCAAAGAGTGGAGGCAGGGCCTTCCCTCAGTCCTCCTGAAGAGCGATGGTGTGGGGCTGGTACAGTTTGGAGGGTAACACAGAGCATGGGAGTGGCGGTTTTACCTTCTGGGAAAGTTAACACTGATAATTCACACCATCAGTCAGGCAGAGCAAGCCAAAGCAGGCTGCAAAGCCAAGCCTAAGGTACAGCCCAGAGCACCAGACCAGAAGCTCCTGCCCTACCAAAGGCCATCTGCCCACAAGAAGATCTTCCAGGGAATTCTTTGCTGCAGGAACAGACGATCAGGTACCTGCTGCTCCCAGCACTGGGAACTCGGGGATGCCACTTTTCATAGAATCACAGAATCACAAAATGTGTTGGGTTGGTAGGAACCTTCAAAGCCCATCTAGCCCCACCCTGCAGTGAGCAGGGACATCTTCACTAGAGCAGGGTGCTCAGAGCCCCATCCAGCCTGACCTTGGATGTCTCCAGGGATGGGGCCTCCACCACCTCTCTGGGCACCCTGTGCCAGTGACCCACCACCCTCAGAGGGAAGAACTTTTTCCTAATACCCAACTTAAATCTCCCTTTTCTAGTTTAAACCATCCCCCCTCATCCTATCACTCCCTGCCCTGGGAACAGTTCTTCCCAGCTTCCTACAGGCACCTCTCAGGGGCTGGAAGGGGCTGTAAGATCTGCTGGAGCCTTCTCTCTTTTCTCTCTTCTCTCTCCTCCTTCTCTCCTCTCCCCTCTCCATACCTCCCAGCACAAGTCCCTTCCCAAGGGATACACAGAATCACTAATATATTACAACTTGCAGGGAAAGAATGATCTGGGAACCAAACTGAACTTCTGAATGCCACACTGGAACACAAAGCTAAACGCACACACACTCTGCCCATCTCAAAGGACTCCAGAGCTTCCCATTCCAGTACAGCAAGATCTGCTTTAAACCAGTGAACCAACATCCCAGCTAGCACTGAAACCAATACAGGCTCATGCAATGGAGTACACCAGGCATTTCAGCCAGGAGCAGCCTTTTCCACCCATCCCTGCTGTGATTTCTTCCCCCTTCCCCTGGGGTCTCCTGCGCTGATGCCCAGCCCCACACAGCAGTGCTGCGATCCAGCATCTCGCCACCGATAACCAAACGTGACATCTGCTGGCAGAGCGGAGGAAGAGCTCACAGTGCTCTGCGATTCCTCCTCCTCCCAACGCGGGACTCCCAGCCAGAGAGCACTGCTCCTTCCCGCATGGAGAGCAGGGAACTCCACGGGCTGTGCTGCAGAGCTCCCTTGGGGCCGAACGCTGCTGTGTGTGCTGGCAAGAAGAGCCAGCACCGTTTGAAACTCAGTTTGTATCACGGTACAAGGCATTCAGACTTCCTTTCAAACAGAGCGTGGCAGGACCTGACCTGTGCAATGACATCCTGAGGGATAAAGAACTCCAGGTCAGGACAGGCTCTGGAGGTGATGGACACACACAGCCCCCTTTTCACCAGCCACCTTCCTGTGAGCTCACGTGCACTTAATATGCAATTTGCCATCATTTCATGGGGTAATTTGTACAGACACATATGCAGACACCGACCTACACCCTACACATGTGTGTGCATGTGTGCATGCCTGCAGACACGTGCCTGTGCCCGACTGGAAAGCGGCTTCTGAAGCAAGGTGAAACACAGCTCAACAGAAAGCAAAGAGAAGCCTCTGCTCCAGGCAGAGCTGGTAATTTACCTGTCACTGAAGCAAACTCTCTGGAAACCCCCCCCAGGAACCGAGGGCAGGGAAGGGGGAAGCAGTGCCACCCAGAACTGAACGCTATAGACCTGCTGAACGAAGGGTGGGTAGGGAAATGAAAGCAGTGTCATGCAGAGAGCAGGATGCTGTCGTGGAATCCGAAGCAGTAACATGTCACCACATGCACATAAAGAAAAGTGGCCTCAGAGGGGGGGTGAGGTGAGGGAGCTCTGACAGCGCCTGGCAAAACACCCATCTTGGGATCAGAGTGCAGCAACAAGTCATGGGAGATGCAGCAGGGAGGTGACGTGGCTCTGCGCAGCCCTTGGGAGTGATGCTCAGAGCAGGCAGGCAGCAGCTGGACCAGCTCCATCCCTTGGGCACGCTGCTCCCCCAGTGCATGGGAGAGCCTGGGGCCAGCGCTGCACCCTGCTCCCCAGCACCCCTACCTGCTGCGGGTATTGCAGCTCTTCCTCCACACTTATCCTGCAGCCGTGCCTGCCCCTGGGCTCTGTCCATCGGTCCCAGCTCCAGCCCTGCTCCCCAGCCAGGCTCCAGATGCTTCCACAGCCCACCAGGGCTCATGCCCACCTGGCTCATGCCAGGACCATGAGCTCTCCCCTCCTGGCATGCAGTCACGCAGCCGCCTCACCCCTGTCCCTCCCCTACTGCTGCCTCCCCAGTTCCCAGTAAATACCAATTGCCCGTGCCCATCCACTCCAGAACCAACATGCAAAACCTTCCTGTCACACAAGGAAACAATCATTTTGGGAGGAAGAAACCAAACAAAATGCCAACCAGCACCTGAACTGTCCCAGCTTCCCACCAGCAATGCTCAAATGCAGGTTTTTCCTCCTCCTCCTCAGCTGGCTCTGCAGTGGTGATGCTCGAGGGCTCCCTGCTCAATGCTCTTTAGTGCAGCTTCTTCAGGCCCTGTGGCATTCATCTGCATCAACCACAGCAGACAGGTTTCTTCAGGGGGAGGATGGGGTTCAGCACCAGTGTAAACTGGGGTGTGCTCTTTCCTCCTACGTACCAGGCTTCCCAAAAAACCACCTTCAGGGCTGCCAGCAGCAGAGTGGCCAGCCCGTGGAAGGGATGCCTTTCACTCCTCCTTGTCTTTTAGCTCCATTCATCCAACATAAAATAACTACCACCAGCTCAGAGCATTGCACACTCAAGCACTTGCATCATCCAGGCTTGCAGCTCCAATGTCCTCTCACTCTTGGGGTCACCGGGTTGGCCCCCACACATAGACCTATACCCACAGCTCAGCTACCAAGAGCCTCTACTTCCAAAGCTGCAGCACTCCTCTTTATTATTCTAGTTGCACAATTCACCCTGTGGTCAACAAGAAGGGATGAGTTTAGTCTTAATTATTGGTCCCTAGAGGCTGCTTTGAAACAGCCTGGGGCATTATGGTGAGCAGACAAGCAGTAGGGATCCTTGGGGACGTCTGGTTGCAGCTCATCTCCCTCACCTGGGACCACACTCTGCTATTCCAAAACACCACAAACCACAGAGGCCAAAGGAACATCAGGATGTTCTTCTGGAGGCCACATCCACCAGTGCCTAAGACGCAGTGGCTTCCCATCCTACTGGGACAGCAGCTCAGCAGCCACCAGCAGTACCATGTCCCACCAGACTGGGAAGCAGGAGGTGGTGATGCCCCAGCTCAGCTCCAGGCTCACACCATGCACATGGGACTGGTCACAGATGCAAACACGTGCCCAGCTCAGGGTTCTGATTTCCCTCCTACTGGCTTCATTGCACTGCAAAGGGAGGACCAGGCCAGGCTCACCAGCTCCTCCCATGGCTTTCAAGCAGAAACACAGATAAACCCACACAGTATGTGCAAGGAGGAGGTTTCTCAAGGGGTTCAATCCACTGCTGCATTCACGATCATTCCTTCTGTGAGTGAACTAACTTTACTTTCCTCCTTCCCCTTGGGCAGACTTGCATGAATAACGAGTCTGAAGCACCAGAAACCTCAGCACTGGAAACCTCAGCTAACCCCTCCCTCCACTCCTCAAATTAGATACTGCAGCCTCAGGACGGGAATAATTAACTTCATTTTTCTCCTCTTCCCAGATGACAGGAAAAGCACGGTGGAGATCCAGTAATAACACCTTGTCACCCTTGCTAAAAGGTCACATCCAGCACTGCCTGCTCCGCTGCTGGCCTGCAAGAAGTAAATACCCCAAACTTCACAACTCTGCTGAGTTTGGCAGTTAATTGTCAAGAAGTCAGTCTCTGGCTCAGAGTTCACTGCTGCTACTGGGCTTTGGACCAGGAGATTGGGGAAAAAAAACCTGTTAACACAGTAGGAACTGTCTTTCATATTTGATCGCCCGCAGTTTAAACCTCCCTGGTCAAGCATGTGGGACAGGGCAGCAATCTGCTTCCGAGGGGGCTGGCAGAGCTCCTCTGAGTTCAGATTCTCCACCAGCAGGACCGAGTTCAGCAGGAAACAGAACAGCATCAATAATCTGTGTGCTTTGGAAATGCTTTTTCCCCTTGTACATTTTTAGGAGACGCTCTGGGCTCAGCAGCCCCTTTCTAATCTCCACGACCTCTGAGGTCTTTAATTAAAACCAAATACTGACTGTGCAATAGCAGACAAATGAAAAATAGGGGGTTTAATGGTAGTGCTACTTCAGGAGAAACCACACAAGTGAGAATACAGGTGACATCTCATCTTGGAAGGGTTTTTTCCCTGCTTCCTAGAAATCCCAGCCATCCATGACCATCCCTGAACTGACAAATCTGAGAAATATTTAAACAAGCAGGGAGATAAATCACTGAACGTGACAATTTTGCAAGGCCTACTGAATTAAGGCAAGCATTGCCTAGTTATCATTTAACCAAGGTAGAGCCCAGCTTCTTATTCCCATCAGCCAGGAAAGCTGCGGTTGGGCCGATGGAGAGCTGCTGCTCCCAACCTGGGAGAAGACACAGGTGTGGAGGACAGTTGTGTCCTACTCATGAGGAGCAAACAGTGCTCCAAGAGACCAAAACCAAACCAAGCCACACCTGAAGAGGACACTTCCCTGGAGGAAAAAATGGTCCATGACCAACGATGCATTTTCCATGGGAAAGAGTCTTCCACCGAGGTGATGCTTGTAGGGGGATGAGACTCTGAGTTTCAGACCAAAGACCCCACATGTGTGTGAGTGAATAAAACACCACACTGCCAGCTTAACTCCAGCCATGGAACTGGGATATGAGGCTGTCACAATCCGTGACATCACAGGAGATTTTCTCCTGTCCTTGGGAAAGATATAAATGTTCCTGCAACCATCATTAAGCTTCACATGAAGGATTGTAATTTATATAGTCAGTTTATAGCCTGTAACATTCATTTAGACTTACTGGAAAGCTAATAACTTATAGCTAATAACTTATAGTCAGCTTGTAATCAAATCTTCCTTAGAGAAACAGTGCTGTGGACAGCAAGGATTTACAGGTGGGTTGTATGGATGTCTTCATAAAGAAATACATTAATTTCAACATAATTTAAACCGCTTGCTCTACCAGCTCTCTCCATGCTTAAATCCAACAGCTCGTGGGTGCTAGAGGAGCCTCAGCTCCACAGAGGCTCTCAAGGTCCTACCTCAGACTCACAGTTCCTCACAGAACCAGAGAGCTCTTTCCTACCAGGCTGGAAGGACCAAGCCTGGGATATTTATTTGTACTGAGAAAAGGGAAAGTGACCTGTGTGCCCTGTCCTGGGGACCCTGCTTTGGCAGGGGGTTGGACCCCATGGGCTCTGGGGGGCCCTTCCCACCCCTAGGATTCTGGGATTCAGGGCTGCTCAGACGCTGCCAGCAGACAGAACGGGCATGTCCCTTGCACCTTGCCTCAATGTGGCTGTTAAGCATGAGCAAGTTTTGGTAAATCTGAAACATCCCTGAGCTGAGGAGCACTGGGAGCTGCCTCTGGAAATCCACACAGTATCACCTCCAGTTTGAAAGGAAATGGTGAGGGGAAAGAACAAATGTCCCCAGCACTGTGCAGGGCTCTGGGACTGCAGGATCCAGCTTCTTGCTTTGCAGCCCTGTTAAATGATTACCAAATCAGGGTACCCTGAGCCCATGGCACTTACTTAACATCCTGCTGCCATCAGTCTGTTCATTTGTGGGGGTTTTTATGTATGGAGAGGAGAGGGAGGCTTTAAAACACCAGGAGATGCCATTAGCAGCTGCTCACGCGCCGAGGGCTCATTGTGCTGACACGACTGCCTACCTCGTTGGAAGGACAGGGATAATAAGCTCAGTCCCAGATTGTTTCTCAGGAACCTTCTAGTGGGAGGGATGAGGTTGGTTTCTTTTCAGCCTGGAAAGTTTCAGGGAGGTCAAAGCTGCTTGGAGAAGCAGCAGGGAGATGTCCCAGCACAACCCTTGAGCGGTGTGCCAGGTGCTGCCAGTGCAATGTCCTTCTACCCTTGAGGCTCCCCTTGATGCAGCCACCTGAGAGTCAAAAATGCTCCTCAAAAAGAGCCAGAAGTTGCCTCTGAGATCATCAAGTCCAACTGTACACTGAGCACCACAATGTCTGCCATTATATCAGAGATCTGAGATGAAAACCAGAGCAGAAGACTGACATACCCTCCCCTTTGGGGACCCAGCATGGCCAAGAGCAGGCAGATGCAGGCAGCAGACACAGTGCTGCCAGACTCAGGGACACAGAGTCCACCTCAACACCCCTGAACAGAAGCCAAGAGTGGCATCAAACCCCAGTAAAAGATGCAATAATGATACTTGCATATTGGAGACAGATGCACCAAGTTCCCTGTAGGGATGAAGTGAGTAACTTACTGTTGAATCTCATTTTAATGGAAAATGAAAAGCAAATTTGGATTGAAATCAAACAAAAATTGATGTTTCCTTCTGGTTTTGCTCATAAAACTGAATCCTGAAACAATTCTGTGTTGAAGACAAGATTCCTCTGGTCCAAAACACTCACCCTGGGAAAGAGGGAAGTACTGATGATGAGGAAAGATTCTGGTACTCCCCCTTTCCCAGTGAAATCCTTTCTATCTGAGCTCTGAAATGAGGTAGTTCCTGCACTATGGTGTGTGTTGAGTTGGCCTGGGGAGAAGGTAGGATGGGGGTGGTTAAACTTTCATCCTCTCCTGCTGATTTTCTCTTCTGTGTAGTTACTGAACTTCCACTAAAGATGTGGGGCTGTTGGAGAGGGGTCAGAGGAGCCACGAGGATGATCAGAGGGTTGGAGCACCTGCCCTACAAAGAGAGGCTGAGGGAACTGGGCTGGGTCAGCCTGGAGAAGAGAAGGCTGTGGGGGCACCTCACTGCAGCCTGCCAGTCCCTGAAGGGAGCAGAGACACAGGAGGGGAATCAGCTTGTGAAAGGGCAGAGACTGGCAGGACAAGGGGGATGGAGAGAAGCTGGAGGAGGGAAGGGTGAGAGGAGAGATTGGGGGGAAGTTCTTTGCAGAGAGAGTGGTGAGGGGCTGGAAGGGGCTGCCCAGAGAGGGGGTGGGTGCCCCATCCCTGGGGGTGTTCAAGGCCAGGTTGGATGGGGCCCTGGGCAACCTTGTGTAGCTCCAGGCCTGGAGGTTGGTGTCCCTGCCTGTGGCAGGGGGGTTTGAGCTCTGTGACCCTTGGGGTCCCTTCCAACCCAGACCAGTCTATGATTCTATGATTCCAGACCAGAAGAGATGTTGAGGTCCCCTCAACTCCCCCAGTCACTGGTGTGCTTTCCATACTGGATGCCCTCCACAGCCACATCCTTCCCAAAATGAAGGCATGGACCTGTCGATTGCCCTGGATATAGCTCATTAATTTATTTAGTGGACTTTTTACCCTCAATCTTTTTTTCCACATTTCAGGCTGATTTAACAAATAGCTATGCCACTCATCCAACCCTCTGCTCCAGGTAGCCCCACTCTTGCACCCAGAGGGCTCTTCCCAAAGCACAGATAGATTCTTAAAGGCCACAAAATTGATTGAGGGGAGAAAAAAAAAACCCTCTTGTTTTAATAAAGGGCCCTTATTTCTGGGTTTAATCTAATTATTTAGATTAGCACAAACATGAAATCTGCAATTGAGTAAAACCCTATGTTTTACCACACCAGAGAAGCTGTTCTGATGTTTGATTTGGTTTTCTTTGGACTAGACAACTTAAAAAAAAAGTAAAAATATTCCATTTTACTGGGTTTAACCTGGCAGATTTAGTCTTTGAAGGCCCTCTTTTTTCCTCTTTCTGCTTAAAAGCCATTTCTAGTGTGCAGCACCTAAGGATTTTTTCATTTAAAAGAAAAAAAAAGAACAAGTTTGTCTTTAGTTGGTATTGGAATTTTTTTTTGGGGAGAGTGAATATTCCTTCTTGTACCAGTGTGAAATGCTCAGCACAAAGCAGACACCAGCCCAGGGCCAGGAATAGAACAGAGGAAGCCACAGCAGATTTTGGTCAAGCCCTGAACTGCATCGTGACTCTGAGAACTGAAACTTCTTTCCCCTCTGGGAATTCACTCTCTGGGAATAAACATGAATGGAAAAAAATATTCCTGTAGCTGACACCTGAATAAAATCCCTGACTAAAACCCCACCCCACCTTCTGGGTAAGCTGCATCATTTATATGTACTGCACCCAAGCAGCAGGGCTGTGCTGCCAGCTCCTTTTTGCTCTGGCATTTCGAGCCTACCTGAAATTACTGACCTAATTAATGCATCTGACAGATCAGCCACGAGTTTGGTTCCCAGCAAAACACCTGTTTACATTTACTTCTCAAAGAAGAAGGAAAAATGATGCTCTATCTGTACCAACCCAGTGTTTTCTCTAGAAAATGTTCTCCATAAATCACTGGGGTTAGCAGAAATTTCACTTGTTTGGGGTTTTGTTTTAAATGAAATGTGATTTAATTCTGCTTTCTGGAGAAAGAGGCACCACTAAACACCGGTGGGTTTCAGTAAAGCTCTCCTCACGCTCATGTAGTCAAACATTGGAACCAAGCAGTGTTGGTCCTTCACTGAAAATCCATCTGCCACATAAAACGCCACCACACAGGTCTGGGGATGCAGAATAACTCCACATCTCACCCTAAGAGCCTTTTTTACTAACCTATCTCTAAGCTTAGCCTGTTGTCAGGAGCTCACAGACATCAAACAGCTTCCCCCACGACACAGTGATGAGGTTGCAGGGCTGACAGGGCAGTGAGAGACCCCAGGGTTCTGCAGCATGCTGGACCTTGAGTTTCTCAAGGCTCCAGCACATATGGGCAAAGGCAGCATGCCTGGAATTCTGCAGTTTAAGTAGTAACCAAAGTGAACAGATGCTTGGGTTCAGTTTGGGTGGAGAGCTGGTGCCTCCATCACTTCTGGGAGCTGTCCTGTCTGCACTGAAGACACAGCTCAGATACACCACCAGCTTACAGAATGGCTTGACTGTGGCCAGGAGCTTCCTTTTCACTAAAGCCCATGGAAGGAATTGTCCCTCTGTCAGTATGACATTATTAAAAACCCACTTACTGCCTGGGTAGCAGATCCATCCGAATCCATGCTGATAATCCAACAGGACCATTCCAGTAGGATGCTCCTGACCACAGACTGTGGGCAAGCAACACAACCCCTGCGGTGGATCCCTACAGCCAACTCACGAGCAGCACAAAAAGCGCATGGATACCTCCAAACCAGTGCTCTACCAGTTTCTTCCAGAGATCCCTGCTCAGGAGGAAGAGCTGGGCTGGAGCAGCTGGCATCGGTGGGTGGCTGCGTGTCCCCGTGCTGCCAAGCACTCACACATCCCACGGAAGTCAAGGGGCTCTGTGCTTGCTGACAGGCTCCAAAATAAGCCAGCTGGTCTTGCTAGCATTGAATTGTTGGGAAGAAAAAGAAAAAGGACAAAAAGGGGGGAAAAAAAAAAGCCCTGTTCTCCCCTTTTTGCATGGTTTTAAAGCAATTTTCCAAAACAGACATCACTGTGATAGCATCTTTGTTCGGGCTGTAAATCAGCAGCAAGGAGATGAAAATTCAATCCGAGGCTCTCAATAACACTACCCAAGAGAAGAAGATAAAGAGCAAAGGGAATCGGACCTCAGTCTCAGCCCTGCACTCTGGCAGATTTCAAAAGGATAACCATCAGAAAATTGGCCATTAAAGCAAAGCATCCGAGTGCCTGCTGACAGGCGGGACCGCGCCGCTGAGCGACCCAGGGCCAAACTACCAGAAGGATCTCCATGGTTCAGGGAAATGTCACGGCTAATCTCAAGGCAGATGAAGAATCTAAAAGCAATAAGTAGGTTAGTGCTCTGTGAGCCAGCAGCCGGGCACAAATGACCCGCACAAACTCAGCCCAAGCAGGTTTCAGACAAGGCGGACACGCTCCGAGTTGATTTGGATGTTAAAGGGTAACGTTAAATTGTCTGATTGAAAGTAAACTTGATGAGGGGGTAATGAGTTAGAAAAAGAAATGGATTGTTTAACCCTGAAGGGTCTTCTCCATCTCCTCCCCAGCGGAGGGTTCGGGGCAGGGAGCAGGTGGAGCACAGAACTGTGATGGGATGCAGGAAGGGAAGGAGCATCCAAGGAACCAGCAGCTATTTTTAAAGAGAGGTTTGTGTCCATTGTTGGTATCTTTGTGTGGACATTCCCTGACCTCATGTGACATTTTTCCCCCCCCCATGCTCTGAAACCGACTGTATCAGTACGGGCTGGGAGATGACCTGCTGGAGAAGAGCTCTGTGGAGAAGGACCTGGGGGTCCTGGTTGATGACAGGTTGGCCATGAGCCAGCAGTGTGCTCTGGGGGCTCAGAGAGCCAATGGGATCCTGGGGGGCATCAGGAAGAGTGTCCCCAGCAGGTCGAAGGAGGTGATCCTCCCCCTCTACTCTGCCTTGGTCAGGCTCCACCTGGAGTGTTGTGTCCAGTGCTGGGCTCCCTGGTATAAAAAAGACAGGGATCTCCTGGAGAGAGTCCAGAGAAGGGCTACGAAGATGATTAAGGGCCTGGAACATCTCCCCTATGAGGACAGGCTGAGGGAGCTGGGACTGTTTAGTCTGGAGAAGAGAAGACTTAGGGGGGACCTAATTAGTGTTTATCAATATCTTAGACATGGGATGCAGGGGGAATTGGCCAGCCCCTTTTCAGTGTCTGTGGGGACAGGACAAGGGGCAATGGCTGTAAACTGGAGCATAGGAAGTTCTGCACCAACATGTGGAAGAACTTTTTCACTGTGAGGGTGAGGGAGCCCTGGGACAGGCTGCCCAGGGAGGTGGTGGAGTCTCCTTCTCCGGAGATACTCAAGACTTGTCTGGATGCCTATCTATGTAACATGAGCTGGGGAGCTGCTTTGGCAGGGGGGTTGGACCCCATGATCTCTCGGGGTCCCTTCCAACCCCTACAATTCTGTGATTCTGTGAAACCAGCGTGGCCATGCAGGGAAAACAGGATGAGACAGGCAAGAGAGGGTAGACAAGAGGACAATGTCCCACAGCCCCCCTCCCCTCTTCATCCTTCTGTCTCTCCCATTGTTCTGGTACTGGATTTGCCTTAAGCCGAGGGGAAAGGCTATAAAGTGCCTAACAAATACTCCAAGGGAGAAAACAGCTAAATGGAATTTTGTTGTGACGTGGCAGAAAGCTGCCCCAGACCAACCTGCTCCCCAGCTCTGCGCTGCCCTCCGGCAGCGGCCCCAGGGCACCCAGCTACAAAGAGAAAAACCCTGCTCTGCATTAAGCTGATAAAATGACAAAAAGAAACAAACTCAGCAGGAAAAAAAGAAAAGAAAAAGCTGAAATAAACAGGAATAAGGAGACTGAAGAGTGGATCCTTAGATTAAAAATTAATGGCAGCTAGCTAACGGGCAGCAGCACGTTGCTGCAGGGCTCCTGCGTACCCGGGACTTGCTTGAACAGAGAGGACGCAGAGGATGGATGCAAGGAGGCACTGGGGAGAGAGATATCACAGTCTTAGAGAAGCAGACAGCATAAACAGGGAAGATTTTGATTAAAAATAAATATACAAATTAAAATCCACCATCCCTCAAGCCCTCTGGTGCTGACACTACACGCCGAGTTTCGAAGGCGCTGAAGTGGCTCAGTTTTCTTTGGAGTTCAGTCACAGCAGGGTTTTACCCTGCCAAAACCATCGACAGAGAACGGTTCTGAGGAGAAATGTCACATATTAAAAGAAAAAAAGATAAATATTTAAAAGAACAAAGCAAATATAATTTCTTAATTCCCACCGAGGGAAACGTGCATAAGAGCAGCGTGTCTGCTGAGGAGAATATTTGATTTATTCCAAGGAAAGAAGATGTCTGTATTTCCAGCACAGCACTTGCCTTTCCCATACAAGCTTCAATGAGATTTCAAATAGATGCCTGCCTTTCAGTCCCAATCAGCTTGTGATTTGAGGGGTTGGGAAGGTGGAGGATTTGGGGAATGGAGCAGGAATCCTGCCATCCCCTCACTCAGCAAGCTTCCAGCCCCACTGGCAACACCAAGCCTTTCCCTATTGACATAATCTCCTCCAAAGTCTTTGAGGAAAGAGCCAAGGAGCTTGCCTGCAGTAGTTGCCAGCAGAGCCTGGATGTCAGGACCACAGCCACTGTCCTCAAAGGGTGGGCAAGGTTTGGACCACTGGCTAACAAGAGTCCTGCCCTGGGTAAAATAATGGCATTTTCACTGCAAGACTCTCCAGAGAAAGAATTAGAGCATAAAATCATATTATTACTCCCCACTCACATGTGTTTGAGGCTCATAGGTTTGTTTGGCAGAAGCAGTCCCTTTGGTGGGGGGAAGACAGCGCTGTCACAGCACCAGTGGATAAATGCTGTGATCAGAGGAGGAAAACTCAGGCCATGGGGGTTTGCTTCAGTTCTGTGCTGTAGTTTTGCTTAAGAAACAAGCATGAAGCTTGAGTGCTGATACATGAGGAAGAAAAACCCCATGAAACACTCGTGAGCAGGGGTTCAGTAACTCCCAGCATCCCTTGGCTGCTGCTCAGGACCACCCGGCTGTGATCACACCAGTGCCTGGCATGTACAGCTACAGGTTCCTGGCAAAGGGAGAGGAAAACTCTTCAACTCTCCCCGTTTCTAAAGATAAACACAACACACAGCTCCTGTAGGTCCCTCCTCCAGTCTGGACACTGGCTCCATGATGGGCAATGACAGAGTGAGGAATGGAACAGACGGACGTTAGACACATTGCCACGTCTCTCACACAACACACATCCAGTTCAGACAGTGAAAACCACGCTGAGCTCCTGGCTTGGGAAGGTGCCTTCACACCTAGAAAGAATCCACTGTCGAGTGAAAACAGATCACTGGCAAAATCCTGATGCTCTGGGATTGTGTGGGTACAAGGAATACAGGGAATCAGCTCTCAGACATCCTTCCTAAAGTAGGACTCTTGCTTGTACTTTGGGTGAATCCCATAGAGTTTCTAATTAACAAAGAATAAAGCAGGAGGCTCCAAACAAGACACTCCTGCCCCTCAGTTTAGCACAGAAGGCTTCCCCCAACAGGAAAGGGCCCCAAAGCTACAGAACTTGAACCAGCAGCAGGCTGTTTCATTCAGCTAAAAGGGCCATGGTGAAGAACCCAACACTCTGTGGTTTCAAGTGCCTGTGGTTTATTTTAAGATGATGCCCTTGTGCCAAAAGCCTCCTGGCTTTCCCACAAGGATGGTAAATCTGCTACGACTGCAGCTCGACGCCGCACGGAGAGCAGCGGTACCACGCAGGGCGCCAAGGGCAAGGGAGAAACATCAAGGCAGGAACTGCTGAGCAGCTTGCCAGTGAGGATGTTCCCTCAAGGAATTGCACAGCTCCTACCAAGGAAGGACGTGGGGATCATACAGAAGGGATGATTCAGTGTCCAGCTCCTCAGACAATTTCCTAAGGCATGGGGGAAAGATGGATGGAGACCCTCAGGCAGACTGAGCGGATGCAGGCAGGTACATACATGCCCCTGGGTTTGCTCATGACATGCTCCACTCTGTCTTTAATTCGATCACCCTAGAGAAGCTCTAAAGAAAGGGAAAGCTGTGGTCATGCTGGTAGCTAGCAATTATAACCTAGGGAATTAGGAGCTGAGTTGCTTGATGTTGCTCCTGGCAAGAAGCCCTGGAAGTGTGACACAGGACTGGGAAAGTAAATCATTAAAGGCTGACTCGTTAATTAGTGGGATATTTTATGGTCAAAAAATTTCACAAAGCAGAACAAGACCCTTCTTTGCTCAACAGTGGGACTGGAGGTAGCTGGTAATAGTAGCTACATCAGTGTGGTGCCATTAGTAGCTCTGCTTGGCACTCCCCAGTGTTAGGATTACTCCTTGAGTTACTATCTCACTGGTTAGAGCATTACCAAGCCAGCACCATAAATGATGGACAAACAGATTTCCTGATGTAACTTAAAGGAGGAATCACACAAGGGTGCAGACCTGGCCCTTTCAAACACACCCATTAATCACATGCAGGTATTTAATGTGGATGGCACTAAATATTGTCTCCCTTATTAAGAACCCCTCTTCAGATGGCAACACCTGGGAGCAACTTCAGCCAGAGGCAGCCACCAGCATGGCAAACTTCAGGGCAAGTGGTTAAAGCTTGCCCAAGTTACCAGACACCAAAGATAAAGCACTCTGCCCAGGTTACCTCAGTTAGGAGAACTCTTAATCCTAAACAGATCCCCAGGGGTGCAGAATATTGCCAACCCCCAGCCCCTGCATCACCAGCCCTTCTGCCAGCAATGCAAAGGTTTTCTTGGTCAATCCTATGCAAGCTAGAAACCTAGAAAATACAGAGTTCCACTTCTCTGCCTTGAAGAGACCCAAATTGTTATGAAAAAGATGTCCTGGTGGCAACAGAAGCCAGGATGTGACCCAGGGGAGATCCAGGTCGCAGAATCACAATGTTGGAAAAGACCTTTGAGATCATTAAGTCAAATCATTCCTGTCCTATGCTAAACCAGATCCCTGAGCACCTCATCTCCCCTCTGTTAAACACCCCCAGGGCTGGGGACTCAGCCCCCTCCCTGGGCAGCCTGGGCCACAGCCCCACAACTCTGCCAGGGAAGAACTTTGCCCTCCCAGCTGAGCTGACCCTGCCCTGGGGCAGCTTGAGCCCATTGCCCCTTGTCCCATCTCCTGTCCCCTGGCTGCAGAGACCCTCGCCCACCTCTCTGCACCCTCCTGGCAGGGCAGGGGAGGTGGGGAGAAGGTCTCCCCTCAGCCTCCTCTTCTCCAGGCTGAACACCCCAGCTCCCTCAGCTGCTCCTCAGAGGATTTGCCCTCCAGCCCCTTCCCCAGCCTGGTTGCCCTTCTCTGGACTCGCTCCAGGACCTCCATGTCCTTCTGATGGTGAGGAGCCCAGAACTGGACCCAGCACTCAAGGTGCAGCCTCCCCAATGTCGAGTGCAGGGGCACAATCACCTCCTGAGGTCTGTCCCTCGGGGAGCCCAGCAGCAGGCTCTCCAGGGATGGGAACCCACCTGTCCCCATGCTTACACAGCCCCTTCCTCCAGCACGGAAACCCTTCCTCCACCTGCACGGAGCCTCCTGTGCCATTCATGGCACCCTGTGCCTCATTTTCCCCCCCCCATTTTCCCTCAGCCTTGCAGGGCTGTAATGATGTGCTGCCTGAAATGTACTTTGTGTTGCTCCTTGGATATGATGCGCTATCAACCAGCAAGTAAAATCCACAGGCAGTGAAGCCGTGAGAAGCTTGAACTCAACTTTGTTTTCCCACAAATACAATTCTGCTTGTATGTTGTTATTTATTTTTAAGACAGAAGCAGGTTAAATCTGCCTCGGATTGGCCTACCTGGTATAAATCAATCCCCTTCTCCACCTGTGATTTATTTCACTTGCATCTTCTCAAATCTGGCTCAAAATCCAAATGCAGTTAAAAAACGGGCTCCGCAGACTCTAGGGCCAGCATAAATCTTTTCATCCAGGCAGCTTTTAATACTGTACTGAAAACCCTTCCCTTAGCATGCCAATGCCTCCCCACAGCCCTGCAACGTGAGCACTGCAGCACACTGCCACTACATGAGAACCTGGGAATAAAATAGAATCACAAACTCACAGAATCGTAGGGGTTGGAAGGGACCCCCAGAGCCCATGGGGTCCAACCCCCTGCCAAAGCAGGGTCCCTAGGACAGGGAACACAGGGCGGTGTCCAGACGGGGCTGGAATCTCTCCAGAGAAGGAGACTCCACACCCCCTGGGCAGCCTGTCCCAGGGCTCCCTCACCCTCACTGGGGAGAAGTTCTTCCCCACATTGGGGGGGAACTCCCTGCGCTCCAACTTGAGCCCATCGCCCCTTGTCCTGTCCCCACAGACCCTGAGAAGAGGCTGCCCATGTCCCCCTGTGTCCCACCCTTCAGATATTGATCCCCATTGATCAGATCCCCTCTCAGGCTTCTCTTCTCCACTCAGACTTTCCTCTCAGGGGAGATGCTCCAGGCCTTTAATCACCTTTGCAGCCCTTTGCTGGACTCTCTCCAGGAGATCCCTGTCTGTTTTATTCCAGGGAGCCCAAAACTGGATGCTGGGATGCGAGACAGGATATCAGAAAACCATTCCAGGACCAATTTTCAATTATGTGCCTTGCTTTGGCGTGGTAATAAATCACAGAAAGCCACTCCAATTGCCCCCATCCTGGCAAAATAATTGCCTTAGAACAGGTTTCCCCAGTCTCACAACCGAAACATGATGAACAGTAAATTTAGCTGCATTTAACTCATCTGAGAAAGAAGTGTGTTTTCTCTGGATTCCTTTGGAGACACCTTTTTGGATTAAACTCCAAAGATTTGGAGAAGTCGGTGGCTGTGAAAATACCTCTGATGAATCAGCCAAGGGCTCGATTAGATTTTGACAGAGGCAGAGCCATCAGTCACTGGGGTGCTCACTGTGTTCCCACCACATCTGTGCCATGTGTTGCTGGCCCAATGAAATCCCTGCCAACTACGTCCAAAATTAGGACATAAATGGTATCCCTGTGAAAGCAGGCCCACGTTTTTCTCCTGTAAAACCAGATTTTACTGAAGAACACTGAGGAGCTGAATCCTTTATTCCCAGGAGGGACGTGTATGGAGGGTCTACTCTGATATCCAGGACTTGCACAGAGCTCTGCCACTAAACCCATGCCCCTTCTGCTGGTAGCAGTGAAGCTGAGAATAACGCCTGGTTTCCTAAACACTGGCAGGGTTCAGGGAGCTGCCAACAACCCTAGAAGCTAAAACCTCCTTTAGGTCTGGCTGCACCTGGAGCCAAGTCAGTAAACAAGCTTAAAATCCCCACTGCCACGGGGAAACCTTCCTTGCAAGTCGGCTTTCTTCTACATCTGCTGAACTTCTTGGTTGTTGTTTCCTTTCCTCACCATTCCTTTTCAAGCAGGTGATGGGAAAGATTTGGAGCAGAAATGGGGCTACCACAGCAACAGCCTTTGGAAGGCTGGTGTGGCTGGTGCTGAGCTCCAAAGAGAGCCCACACGGGCAGGGGAGATGGCTGGACACCCCTCCAGCTGGTGCAGAGCAACAGAGGGGTAACTGGCCCACCACAGACTTTGGGAGGAGGTACATCACTTAATAGAGATGCTTTTTTTCCCCTCCAGTGGATCTAAAAAGTACCTGGACAACCAGGCTAGAGGGATGGAGAACCTACAGCTGATGTGACTCCAGTGACCACAGGACCTCAGGTTGGGCACAACATCTGCCAACTCATTTCCCACAGAGGAAGAATCAAGACTTGTGTGTCTAACCACCCATCTGACATTAACACAGATTCTAAAGAGAAAAGGCATATGAAGCGTGTCTCAGTCCAGGACCTTAATCACACAGCATGGGCAGATCATGGCAGAAGCTGCACATCCTCCCAGAGTCCACGATCTCGTGCACTAACTTCCCAAACTCCTTTACTTTTTGAGACAAGGAACAAATTTCAACACCCCCCTGTACTTGGGTAGTTTAAAGTTGCTGGAAACGTGGTCTGCCCGCCCCGGTCTTTGAGGTCACCAAGCGTACCAGAGAGAAGAGGAAATCCAAGCCTTACTGACCCCTTCAAATTTCCTGCCTGACAGCTCAGGCCTCTCCCAAAAGCACACTGCCAGGTGCCTGCAGTTTACACTCTGTACATAAAAATCTTCACCCTAAAGCCCCAGAAACAAGCCAAAGCTCCTGTTTTGTTACCAAGCTCCCCAGAAGCCAAACGCAGACGACTGGAGCCCTGAAGGATGTATCTCTCTGTGAATTCATTAGCTGAAGCAAGAGTTGCGTTACCCAACGCCGCGCGAGCCGGCACGGCGCTCAGCCCATCACCTCGGAGCACCAAATCCCGACCGGACCGTGGCCAAGCCTACCTGTCACAAGGAAGCTGCACCGGCCAGCGCCCGCCTCGTTGATGATGTTGCAGTTGTAGATGCCGTAGCTGTCGCGGGAGAGGCTGCTGACCGTGTACTCGGTGGAGTCCTGCATGTCGAACTGGCCGGTGCGCAGCAGCTTGCTGCCCAGGCGCCACTCGTAGGTGAGGACCCGGGTGGGATAGGCCCTCAGGACCCGGCAGCTCATGGTGATGCTCCGGCCTTGGCCTTGACGGATCTCCAGGAAGGTGGGCTCCACGGCAGGGGGGTCTGTGGGAGACAGGAATCACAGAATCACAGAATCGTAGGGGTTGGAAGGGACCTCGAGAGCTCATCGGGTCCAACCCCCCTGCCAAAGCAGCTCCTTATCTCATATGACACAGATAGGCATCCAGATGAGTCTTGAATCTCTCCAGAGAAAGAGACTCCACCACCTCCCTGGGCAGAAGGAGGAAGGGAGAGCAGAAGTGAATTAGCGTGAGAGATGGTGTTAACCAGACACTGCTCCAAGGCTGGAGCATCTCAGCATGGCTTGGCATCCGTGGGAGGGGAATCTCCCACAGTGAACATGCACCCACAGTAAGCACTGACCAGCTAGTGACAGAAAGGTACGGCCCCAAGGTATCACATCCTGCTTACTGATGTTTCCTGTCAGTACTTAAGGACGTGGTGCCGCTTCACTGTGTCATCTCCTGAGGCACAGCAAGACATCTGGTGCTCGTGCAGCCCAGGATGCCCAGCTCCCCCAACCCCAAGGAGCAAGCACTGGCTGTGACACACGGCACCTTCTGGAAGAGGAAGGGGGACAAAAAGAGATGAAAGCCTGGACCCGGTGGAGGTGAAGCAACCAAGGCACGGAGCTGAAGCACACTCAGGGTGTGAGGATCTAATGCTGCAGTGGGAGAAGCAGCACAGACACACCCCCAACCCCCAGCAGCTGCCTTCAGGCTTCAGCAAGTCTATAATTGTATGTTTCCCTTTTCCATCTGCTCAGGGGGCAGGTTTGATATCACATAAAGCTCAGAACAGGCCATTTTACCATAACCTGAATTCAACAGCATTTCAAATAATTTCCATCTGGGGCTACAAACTCTGACAGACTTTTGATTGCAGCAAAGCACAAACCAAACAAAACAGAGCCCATGGAAAGCGTATGCAAGAACCTGACTTCACCCATCCCCATTGCCTTGTGTGAACTCAATCGTTGCAGAAGAGTAAGGGCAATCCAGGCAGAACAACGGTGGCACTGAGCTCCTGCCAGCTCAGCTCAGGTAATGTGCATGAAGCATTGGCAGTTGGAGGCAAAACAGTGGCAAGGTGCTAAAGACACAGCTCATCTTTAGGCTAGGAGAAAGAAGAAACCCTGAAAGCCCCCTGTGCCAAGGAGAGACATGAAAACTTTGCACCTGTTGAGTGAGGGCTGTCTGTCAGGCACAGAACAAACATAGAGAAGCCCAACGAGCTCTGCAAGAGAATGATCTTCACAGAGTCCACACTGTGTTCCTTTCTAACAGAGATCGCTGGTGCCATTATCTCCCCAAGGAGCATCTTGTCCTCAGTTCCTTCATTGCCTGCTATCTCCATCATAGATACCAATAACCTTGAGACTCTCAATATTTAATTCCCTACATAATGGAAGCTGTAAACAGATTCCTTCAGCTCCTGTAAATCAGGAACTGTGCTTACACTGTCTCTTGCTTAGACAGGAAATCAGCTAAATATGAAATTAAGGTAAATTTTGGAGACCATCATATCAAGACAACATTGCTTAGAGCTCATGACATCCAGCAACTGTACCTGTAGCTCACTGCAATAATTACCTTTTATCTTGTATATTCCAAGTTCCTTTTGGAATCACTGGGAAAAGACCCCCACTATTTGGCAGCTTGGGTGAGGAGAGAGTCGAGGGGGTGAACAGCGTCATCCCCAGCTGGCATGGCAGCATCCCTCTGACTGAGATTCCCCCCCAAAAAAAGACTGATGAAGAAGAGAATGATGTGAAAACTGCTGATCCCAAACCCCATCGATCCCAGCCTGGCCCGTATCTTTGTAGTATCATGAGGCTTGGTATAATTTTGAAGCCAGATCCTTAGCTGGTACACAGACTGCAGCACAGACACCGGTAACTGCAGATAAAAGACCAGACATCCTAAATCTGCAACGCCACCAGCCTTCTTCCCATTGATAATATCCCCCAATTTTGTGTCATCAGAAAATTTCATCACAGCATGACTATTCTTTGTGCCCAGGTACAGCATAAAAACCACCAAAGAAGATAAATTCATAAGAAATTCCTCTGCTCTCTCTCTCCTGCCTGATGTTTGCCCTTTCAACGCGACCCGACAGTGTCTTCATCTGCCCTCACTGTACACTTTCTCCACCTTACTCTCCTTCACTAATGGTTTCCCAAGGCAGTAGCTTTGCAGGGAATTGTTGGCTTAAAGGTAAGAGCTATTCAAGGGAAGGAAAATATGTCAGACCTCAGCTTTCTCATAAGGCAGAGTGTTTAGCTAGGCACGCCTGAGCTGCCAGTCACAGACTCTGGCATGGTCCTCTAAGCATCCAGGCTTATAATTGTCTATAGTTTTGGACTCGATGCTCTCTTGAGGTCCCTTCCAACCCCTACACTTCTGTGACTCCCAAATACCTTCTGAATCCTGATTTACAATGGCTATCAGAGAAATTACTGATCAAACTTACTGCTATTTACTCCCACCCAGTCACTTCTCCAGGTTTTCTTTCCAGTTCTGGTTTCCATACCACAACCTCTTCAGCCCCTCACAGCCAGCACCACAACACATCAATCAAAACCAGGTAAAACCACCACAAGCTCTGAGCCAGACACAGCTTACCCTATAAAATAATACAACACAAGGATGGGCAAACAGCATCTGACCAAAGATGCTCCTGGCCCAGCGTCCTGGGGAGAGGGAGAGCACGGGGGGACACTGCACAGCTCAGGTGAGATGAGTTACATAGCCTTTAATTTTGCTGTCAATTTTTTCCCTGTTACTTAAAAGCCCATTTAACATTTGGATATCCAAAACTGGTCTCTAATTTGTAATAATGCCTTCTTCTCTGGTTTTGCAGAGCTTTGAGTGACTGAAAACTCCCAGCTCACCTCTCCATGGCAGCTCTGCTGTGATGCCTTTTAGCATCTATAGGTATTCAGTCCCTTCTTTCTTCTTCCCCTGGTTTATTTACTTATAAGGTACTTTAAACTTATAAATAGCTTTTAAATGAAACTTTCCCCTGCCTTCAAGGTCAAAATAGTCTTTAAAACTCAGGATTTCCATTTATCCAGGGGCTGATGATACCCAGTGACAGAAAAGGAAAGTTAACTTTGCACATTTCAGATTTACACTTTGGCAGGCAGTAACTGTAATGGCAAAGGAAAGGGATGATATAAACTACAATATGTGATAGCAGCCAGTTTATTTCTCTGGGTTTTGTTTTTCCAAGGCAGTGACTTCACAGCTAGTGAAGGTCTTGGTGTCTCAGGCACCTTCTCAGAGGAATGATGCTCAGAAGGAACAGCTCTGTAGCTGTTTGGACCTTGTATGTGTTTAATTCATTTGCATTCCCTCTTCCACAAGGCTTTAGCAATTTAATTTCATTTACTTTGCTGTACTTATTCCTATCTTTCAGAATTTTGGTCTTAGTTTTCAAAAAACATACAGAAAAGCCACAAAGGGAGTACAGCTCTTTCTCTTCAACAATTATCTTTGGGAAGCAAACGCCCTGAAGTTAAACCAGGACTGATATTAATGTTTCATTTTTATTATTTTTAGCCTAAGCACAGTTATGTCCTCAGGATTCATGTGGAAAAGGAAGGCTCCCTAGCTACCCAGGGACATGACAGCAAGGATGCTTGTGTGTCTTAAAGCAGACAGCTGCTTTTCATGGCACGGATTGTATCACAGCCTTTATGATAAGATTTGTTGAGGAGCAAACATCCCATTCAGTGGCTTTATCCTGCCTGCGTGGCCTCGAGCAGAGATTTCACCTGCTGATTTGGTTCCTCCAATTTGTGTTCGAGCTTAAGGAAATTAATTAGTTTCTCTCTCTCTCCCAGCTCTAGCAACAGGAATAAATATGCAAAACCAGAACCTCAGCTTCAGCTTATTTGTGGTCATGGTTTGATTTGATTCGCTCAGCAGGAGCTCTGACAGCTACCCCAGCCAGCCACAGGGGGGTAACCTTTAAGTACTCCTGGGGTAGGAACCTCACCCCAGAGAACAAAAGACCAGCAGATGACACATCAAGTCTGGTGATGCCATCTCATTGGGGGAGGAGGGTTGAGGTGGGCAGGGGACCACACTGCTGCCGTCCAGACTGGCCTGTGATGGATTGGGTGCCGGGACTCACCCCCTCCCAGGCAGGGAATGATGCTAAACCACCATGAGTTTAAAATGCCAGCCTAGTCGAGGTAACTTAAGCAAGCTCTGTTTCCAATATCTGACTGAAACATACTGTAAATGATTTCACTGCCTGAGGGATGCACACTGCAAAGTCCAAGTCATTCTAGCTTAAAAAGGCAGCCTTTCTTCTCTCCTTTTCTGGTTCTTTGGGGTATTTTTTAAAGTTATTGAGGGCATGTTTGCCTGTGAGGGTCAGTTCCTTGCTAGGATTTGTATCCTGCCTGCTAACAAAGGCCTGGGCTAGGCAGTCCATCTCATTTCACTTTTTTTTTAAATTAATCTGATAGATCATGCCAGGGCTCCAAAGATCACTCTCAGGAAAACCATGGGGCATTTCTTCAACTCCCAGCAGAGGCAGCACGTTGTGTGCCAGGCCCCATCCATGAGTATTTTAGAGGTTCCAGGGTGGGTATTACATATTGCAGTGTTGGCAATGGACTCCATGTGCTTTTATAACAAAAGATGATGCAGGGATTGAAATGTGTCAGTATACCTGAAGTAGATGCATGTGAGTTCGTCTGATATATGCTCCCATAGATCCATATAGTCACTGTAACATAGAGAACAGCCATTCAAATATTTTAAGAGGTTTTACCTTCCTCCAACAGCATTTGTCCTGAACCTAAAAATAAAGGAAGTCTGGGCAAGTCCATTTGATGTACAGCTCTGCAGACTTCCCCATAAATCTGCTTGGAGAAGCCACATTCCTGGAGCCCCTCAGCAGACAGGAGACTTGTCAGTAAAGCTCTAGTTTTCTTTCAGATTATTTAAGGTTTTTAACTGCAGTAAGGTACCTCAGCAAAGACTCTTTAAAAACCCCCATCCCAAGCTCCCATGGTTGAGGGTGCACAGGGGTGGAAGAGGGGGGAGGGTGTGTGTCTTCTTGTGTTCCGACTTGAAGACAGGAGATGTGGGGAAGTAAGAGGTGCTGGGATCACAGTACCTGGGATGACATTGGGTGGTGGTGTGGGGTCCCACAGATACCACTCATCTTCATGGGCAGCTCAGCAGATTGCAAAGCTGGAACCATGTAAATCTGAATCTGGGCAAGAGAGCTGCAGAAGAACACTGCAATAAACCCATAACAACACCCACACACGAGTTATCCATCAGCTGCAAAGGAAAACCCCAGCTCCCTCAGCTGCTCCTCAGAGGATTTGCCCTCCAGCCCCTTCCCCAGCCTGGTTGCCCTTCTCTGGACTCGCTCCAGGACCTCCATGTCCTTCTGATGGTGAGGAGCCCAGAACTGGACCCAGCACTCAAGGTGTGGCCTCACCAGTGCTGAGTACAGGGGCACAATCCCCTCCCCAGACCTACTGGCCACACTATTTCTGACACAAGCCAGGATGCCATTGGCCTTCCTGGCCCCTGGGCACACTGCTGGCTCATGTTCAGCCTGCAGTCACCCAGCACCCCCAGGTCCTTCTCTGCCTGACAGCTCTCCAGCCAGGCACCCCCAGCCTGTAGCGCTGCAGGGGGTTGTTCTGTCCCATGTGCAGCACTCTGCCCTTGGCCTTGTTAAAGCTCATCCCGTTGGTCTCAGCCCATGGGTCCAGCCTGTTCAGATCCCCCTGAAGAGCCTCCACACCCTCAGGCAGATCAACACTTCCAACATTCCTTTGGAAAGGGCTTGGTGTTCCCTAAGGGCGCAAAGAGCCAGCGATATCCGGATGTAGATGAAAGGAGGAGACATGGTGAAGTTGTGGTGCAGCAGGTTTAGGGGAATGCCAGGATCTATTCCTCTGGACAAAGTCCTGCAGCCATTTAAACAACTCATTGCCATGCTTTTTGTTCCAGAGGGTAAAGTCAGAGCAGAGTCAGACCCACCCAGGAACGATACACCTACGAGAGGCTGTTAAAGCCGGTGGTGGGAATCCAGCCTCCAGCAGATCACTGGATGCTGAAACATGCTGGGGAAAGACCGCTCCAGCCATCTGCACTGCAGGACTCATTATGATGCTGGCAAAGCCTTACACGGTTCCCACCCCTCCGCAGTCGTTATTCCCATGCCTCTCTATCCTCCAGCTGTTCTTTCTGGGCACCTCCAGCTATTCTGCAGATTATTTTCATATGCAATCGAAAATGAAATTGAAATGGCACTTTAAGCTTTCTAGGTCCTGACTTGGGTTTTATTTAAGGCAGCAGAAAATAAAACAAAACTAAAAAATAAATTCCAATCAGCTTCCTGGCTACCGTGGGGAAGCAGCCAAGACCAACGGCAAGGGCTGGAGAGCATGCCCGCTCCAAGAGTGCTCCCTTCAAGGGGTTTGTATAAATACTCAACTGGGACCATTAAACTGCTCTTGACCCAGCTCTGCTAAAACAAACTACCCACTAAAACCCTGCTGATGGCAGAGGATGCGCCACGGCAGCGCTGCTGGCACCACACATCCTGCCCACCCTCCTCCGCCGTGCTTCCCCGAGGGTGAGACTGAACCCTCCCCTCCTGAAGCCCAGGACCCTTTTTGAGGGGGGTGGTGGGAGAGTGGGCAGGGGAAGGAGAAGCTTTCTCACCTCTCCATCTGTTCTGTTAGGAACTGCTGGAGAGCTGCCCCAGCTCTTGGGGCGCCGCATCTGTGCCCATCCTCTCTCTCGGTGCCGAAGAGAATCGCTCTCCGATAGGAGAACGGTGGAAGCAGAGCACAAGTCTGGGCAGGCAAATTATTTAGTCTTTACAACTCTTAAGTGATTTACAGCTGCTGTTATCCCTTTACACAGGCAGGGCATGATCTCCATGAAAACACCTCTGAGACCTGCCAGACGTAGGTGGGTAGCAGAGCATCTCAACCTCGGTCTGTCTGTATCCTTTTAAAGCTCCACAAACACCCTCTTTTTCTAGAGAAATAAAAAACATGTATGGGTTTTTTTTTTTTAAAAAAAAAAAGAAAAATCCCTCTAAACTATAAATAGCTTTAGAGTTTAAAGCTGACTAGTGTGGGCTTTTGGTGGCAGAGCTGAGATTGCTGGATATAATATTCCCTCGGTTCCCACAGAGTCCTGCAGAAAACAGGCATGTATATGTGAAAATAAAGGAGAAAAATAAGCATAGCTGCCAAGAGAAACTAGAGATGCTGAAGAGTCAGGCAAAAAAGAACCATGGAAACAGGCAACAGGAAACTTCCTGGAGTAAGTGAGACCTGAGAGAGAGAAGACCAGACTCGATGGCCACAGAGCTTTTGGAAACTCAGCTACATGATGGCTGCGGTCCTCAGGAAAATGCCAGCGTTAATTTTCCAGCCAGAGCTGAGACACAGATATTACAGCCTCTGGTAATGGATTTATTTCAGTGAAATGGAAACTTTATGTCCAGAAATATTAAAAAAAACCCCAAAACCCAAACCGTTTGTGCACCTACCTGTACATAAAACCAGAACTGCAAAACCAACCTGGAACCCTGCACCCATGTGCTGAAAGGCACCGGTGGCACGCCAAGGGGAATGCCTGCTTGCATGGAAATTCACTTTCACCTTTGATAATTACAGCTAATTAGGATAGGCAGCACCTACACTAACAAATGGCAGGGGGAAGGAAACACCCACCTTATTTACAGTGTTCAGCAATCACCACTTTTGCAATACATCACTGGCACATGAAAAACTAACCCCCAATAGTAAGTTATCAACCATCCCCACCCACTCCAAATTACCTTATCCCCATCACTCCTCAGAAAACCTTCCTCAAGGCAGGGCACATCCTGTACTCAGGGCACTGCCCCAGGGATACAGCTCCAGATGCCAGCCAGGCATCGGCCCCAGGGCCTTTTGTAAATAATCATCTTGTTCAGTTCCTCCTGCCTTTCCCAGAAATCCCAGTGAAGTCGTTTCCAGAGACCCTTATCTAGTCATGGGGCTCTTGAAAACCATCTTTTAAATCTTTGTTTGGAAACAGAGAAGGAAAAGGGAAGATTTGTCTGTGGCAGGACTATTTCTGGAGTACTTTTTGGCCTAATATCAGAAAATATGTGTATTTTTAAATAAATCCATCCCCAATATTTAAATGAATTTAAAAAATTACGTAGAAAACTAAAGGGAGAACTGAAATCCCACCGGTGTGGCAGTGAGGATGCTGACCCCACATCGACCATGCTGGCAGCTCTGGTTTGCTGCTGGGTGCTTCTCTCTTGGTCACATTCCCACCTGGAGCTCTGGGGGGCAGGATCTGTTTTGTGGAGTTAATGCAGTGTCACCCAGACACTGCCGTGGCAGCGGTTCCAGCTCTCTGATAAGACACTAACAAATGAACTATGACAGCAGTAACAAGCACAAAACCCCTTCTCCTCTGAGCTGGGCAATGCTCTGTGTTGCCAAACTCCCTTTGTAAGTGGTAATTGCTCTGGAAAAGGAGAACAAGAGAGGTGCCTCAGCACACGCGGAGCTCTGCAAGCCAGGAGGAGGATGCTGAGGATCACACTGCAACCGCTCAGGTAGCTGGATCTGTTTATTACAGAGGTGAATTTATCAGCCCTACCCAGGTACCAAGGGTCAGACAAATAAAAACCTACTTTTGTTCTCCAGCTTTTTTTTCTTTTTTTTTAAAGGAAACCCCCAGCTTTTTCTCCCCAAAAAGAGACACTTTAGATCAAGTCCAACCACAGCCTCACCCTGCCCAGGATCCCATCTCCCTTCCCAGCTGCAGGAGCACACTGCTGGCTCATGTTCAGTGTCTCACCCACCATGACACCCAGGTCCTTCTCAGCAGGGCTGCTCTCCAGCAGCTCCTCTCCCAGGCTGTATGAAGTATACAGTCATGCCAAATCAATTAGGTTTTTTTACTGCATTCTTTTCCTGCTCCCCATCTGGTCCTTCAATAGAAGGAAGCTCCATCAACATACGATTCCCCTTATTTCAGTCAGAGAAGAACAAGCATATTCCAGTGGTTAAAGATCTTCCTGCTCTGCGCTTTTGTAGCATTAAAATCCTTCAGAAATAGTAGGTGCTTCAGTAGAAGTCTCAGCCTGCAAAGCAATGAGGAGGAACTCGCCCTCTTTTAAGCAACACTCTGCAGAAAGGCCATCTTCTCTAAGACATGACTATGTCTTTAAAGAATAAAGATCATAGCATGCATCAGGTTGGAAGGGACCTTCAGAGCCCACCCAGTCCCCCCCTGCAGTGAGCAGGGACATCTTCACTAGAGCAAGTTGCTCAGAGCCCCATCCAGCCTGACCTTGGGTGTCTCCAGGGATGGGGCCTCCCCCACCTCTCTGGGCAACCTGGGCCAACGTGTCACCACCCTGTCCTGGTGTCAGCCAGAAAAGAGTTAATTTCTTTCCTGCAGTTGCTGTAATGGTGTTTGGGAGTTGGGATGAGAGCAGAGTTGATAACACCCTGATGGTTTAGTTGTTGCCAAGCAGTCAAGGACTTCTCAGTTGTTTATCCTGCCCTGCTAATGAGAAGGCAGGGTGTGCCCAGGATGCTGGGAGGGGACACAGCCAGGACAGGTGACACAAACTGGTCAAAGAGGGTATCCCATGCCAATTACATCATACTCAGCATAAAAAGGCCTTCAAGCCCCTATTGGTGTGAAGGATTTTTTCCTAAGAAGTCTGAGTATAACATGATTGGCATGTCCTAGCACGGTCCATATGCAGATCTATTACATTTCTCTATGTCCATCTGAGCAAACAGATGATTGTGGGTCTCCTTCTCCCTTGAGCTCCTCCTCACCACCCTGGGCCACAACAGCGACAGCAAAGGAGGCGGCTATGGAGTGGGAAAAGTTATTCCTGCCTCCTGGCTAAGTCCCAAAAACATCAAGTTGCCTGTGAGAGGTACGTGAGCTGTTCTGTGCTCAGAAACTGGCAGCACGGCTGCTGCTCACTGGAGCTAGGACGAGGGCCAAAGCCATCAAACATTTTAGTGCAACGCACTGGCCATGGAAGAATTTGATGGTGCACAGTGGAACAGTGTTTACAGCCAGATTTGCCAAGAGAACTTCTGTGCAGATGGCAATGAAAGGTTTTTTTCAGCCTTAACAATCCATGAATATAAAATCTTCCCATCATCACATTTCAGGCCGATTATTCTCCTGGGAGCTCCATTTAAGCATTGTTATTGCTCAGCTAAAGCTGGTCGTGCTGCAGGGCTGAGCACCAGCCCAGGAAAGGCCCCGTGCAGCCCACGCTGCTTTGTATTTACTAAATACAACACCCGGGATGAACGCAAGAGTCTAACTGCTTCAACAAGTGCCTATTCATAGAATCCCAGCCTGGTCTAGGTTGGAAGGGACCCCAAGGATCAGAGAGATCCAACCCCCTCTGCCACAGGCAGGGCCACCAACCTCCAGGCCTGGAGCTACACAAGGTGGCCCAGGGCCCCAGCCAACCTGGCCTTGAACACCCCCAGGGATGGGGCACCCACCCCCTCTCTGGGCAGCCCCTTCCAGCCCCTCACCACTCTCTCTGTAAAGAACTTCCCCCTAATCTCTCCTCTCCCCCTTCCCTCCTCCAGCTTCACTCCATCCCCCTTGTCCTGCCAGTCTCTGCCCTTTCACAAGCTGATTCCCCTCCTGTGTCTCTGCTCCCTTCAGGGACGGGCAGGCTGCAGTGAGGTCCCCCCTCAGCCTTCTCTTCTCTTCTCCAGGCTGACCCAGCCCAGCTCCCTCCGCCTCTCTCCATAGGGGAGCTGCTCCAGCCCTCTGAGCATCTTTTGTGCTTGGCTTTCGGATAGAAGTGCGGGAAAGAAGATTTGAAAGGCTGAGTCAGAGAAGTAAACAGCATCACTTCCAGATCTGTGTGACTTTAAACCAAAGTGAAGCTCTGCCATCGTCCTCCAAGCGCTGGCACACACAACTAAAAGTTCAGGACTAAAGCAGCGCATCGCTCCCACCAGCATGTACTTTGTAATGAAATCCTACAGAGCAATTTGCCAGTAATTTATGTCATGTAGCAGCCAGAATCAACCACTTATGTTTAATTCCCAACAAATTAGAATTGTCCGGGGTAGTAATTCTACCTGTGAAGCAATTCCTTTTGAGGTAGGACACGTATGTAGGCATAAATACACGGTCACTGGGATCCAATCCCTCCAGAAAACCCCCCCCTGGCAGCGGCAGCGTTTTATTTGTGCTCTGGCTAATAGATCCTCTTCAGTGAATGGAGATATGCAAATTCTTTATCATTGTGAAGATGCATTACTAGAATTAAAATGCAATGCCGGCAGGAAAATGAAACGGGGTATAAAAATAGCTGTGATGGGCTCTTTCTAATGACTCCTCTGACAGATGGAGGCATGATTAATGACGAGGCAATGATGCCTCGGCTGAACTTCATCACCAACGCATCAGTTCGTATTGACAAAGAAGAAGTGAATGATGTGGAGGCATCCCTCTCTACTCTGCCCTCCTGAGGCCCCAGCTGGAGTCCTGTGTCCAGAGCTGGGGCCCCCAATACAAGAAAGATGTGGAACTGTTGGAGAGGGGTCAGAGGAGCCACAAGGATGATTAGAGGGCTGGAGCAGCTGCCCTACAAAGAGAGGCTGAGGGAGCTGGGCTGGTTCAGCCTGGAGAAGAGAAGGCTGTGGGGGGACCTCATTGCAGCCTGCCAGTCCCTGAAGGGAGCTTATAAGCAGGAGGGGATTCAACTTTTTAAAAGGGTAGATAATGGCAGGACAAGGGGGATGGATTAAAGCTAAAGGAGGGAAGGGTTAGATTAGATATTAGGGGGAAGTTTTTTACAGAAAGAGTGGTGAGGGGCTGGAACGGGCTGCCCAGAGAAGTAGTGGATGCCCCATCCCTGAAAGTGTTCAAGGCCAGGTTGGATGGGGCCCTGGGCAACCTTGTGTAGATCCAGGCCTGGAGGTTGGTGGCCCTGCCTGTGGCAGGGGGGTTGGAGCTCTATGATCCATGGGGTCCCTTCCAACCCAGACCATTCTATGATTCTATGATTCTACCCCCAGGAATCACAAAATCACAGGATCACAGGGTTGGAAAAGCCCTTTAAGCTCATGGAGTCCAACCGTTCCCGCCCTGTGCTAAGCCAGATCCCTGAGCACCTCATGGAAGAGCCACCAGAACGGAGTGTTACCTACTTGGGGAGCTTTAGCACCAGCAGAGGTGACACATCACTCACAGCATTGTGTCCAACTCACCCATAGGGCTGCTCAGTGAGAGTCCTGTTGAAGTCACATCGCCAGCCATGGCCTTGGTGAGTTCTTAGTCATCCTGGTGGCTCCAAGAATCAAGCACTGATTTGTCCTAATTTTTTTTTTTCTTTATATGTAGCTGAAATACCTAAAGGCACAAAATAGACTGGGAACCCTGAGTCTCCAAACCCATAGTCTCCAAACTATGTTGTGAAATCTGTTGCCCAACAACAGGACAGCTGGAAGCAGCTGCTGTGGGACCATGCCTCCAGAATTTAACTCCAGCATCTCCACATCAGACCTCTAATTTGTGTCTAGGCTGGAAGATACAGACTTTTACAGGAGACATCCCAGATTAAAGATTTATAGAATCATAGAATTATGGAAAAGCCCTCCAAGATCATCTAGTCCAACTGTCCCCCTACCACCTCTATTACTCACTGAACCACATCCTCAAGTCCTTCACCCAGCCTTTCCTTGAACATCCTGAGGGACATCGCTCCCCCCCTCCCCCCCACCTTTTACTTCTGCTACATCCTGAACCTCCCTTTCCTACCACCAGCTCCTCAGCCCCACGCCAGCTACGGTGGCACAAACCCAGGAACCCTCTGCCCAGATTCCTCTCCCCCAGGGTTAGATTTGGATGCATGGGATAGTTTGATTATCTCCATCCTCCTGGAAAGTCCCTGCTAATTAATTTTTTACCACTGTGGCATTTACAGAAAGAGGAATAAATCCCAACCTCCAGATTTCCCTGCCATTTCTTAACGTGATTGCATTTACTTAGGGACAAAGAAAACTTTGTGATGGCACTTAGCTGGCTTGGGCAGAGGCTGCATTAAAGGCTGCTGGAGCTGGGAGATAGCACCTAATTAATGGGCCTGCCCAGAAGACAACAGCTCCTTTCCCAGAAAAAAACACTGTGCTCTGAGGTTGGTGTCTGCTCTGTGCCAGACTGTGATGGGAAGTGGTGGCCTTTCAGAGCTCTAAGGATTGCAGCGCTCACAAACAAATTAAACAGCCTTAACCCCCCCAAACCTATGGGAATGCTTCCATATCTCCACGTTGATTCAGGGTTGGAAGGGACCTGCAGAGCCCATGGGGTCCAACCCCCTGCCAGAGCAGGGTCCCCAGGACAGGGCACACAGGTCAGTGTCCAGATGGGGCTGGAATCTCTCCAGAGAAGGAGACTCCACACCCCCTGGGCAGCCTGGCCCAGGGCTCCCTCACCCTCACTGGGAAGAAGTTCTGCATATATCCAGGGATCTCTTTCTGAAAACTTGGCTTTAGAAGATTCCAGCCCCCTTACCCTGTGGATTCAGGTGTGACTCACTCTGCTTGCTTTCCCAGGGCTCTTACGACACCTCTAAGTGTACATCAAAGACCACCAAAGCCTGGGACCACCCTGCTGCTGGACCCAGACATGGAATTAGAAGCAGTTCTTCTGGCTTGTATAAATTCTTATTAATTACATCATTTTGAAAAGGTGCCTGCTAATGAGGATTTCTGGGTGAGCTCGAACCCTCTCACTAAACCAAGTAAAACACAGTGACTTGACATTGCATGCAAATGCCCCAGCCACGACCCTGCAGTTTGGTGTGAGCCTTCCTGCAGCAGAATTGAGGGGGAAAAAAAGCCAATACAAACCCAAGCCAAGGCAGAAATCAGTTTCTAAAGCTTGTGTGACACTTTAATCCACCGCCAGTCTCTGCTCTGACAAGATAGCTCGCTGCAAACATCATATTAGATCATCTAATGAGCTGGGGGCTATGACAGCTCCGCTTGTGATTCCGAACATACCATAATTCAATTGAGAAACAAAACCAAAACACACACCGAAGAAAAATGGAGCTGCTGCCCTCTCTAATGGAGTCTGAGGCTCCCTAAAACTAAAGCAAAGCAAAGGCAGTCGCTCTGCATAGGCTGAGTAGTCCTAAAACCCGTGGTACCCACGGACGAGCATCACTAGCAAGAGGAAGGTTAAGTCAGTCCTCACTGGTACAACAAATCTGCCCAGCAAAGAGCTGGCTGCTGGATTTGGGGCATTTTTGCTGCCCCACATGCATGTTTTGGAAAGCACACAGTTGGGAAAGTGGGAATACAAGAGTGAAGCCTCCCAGAGTGGCTTCCTTAACCTCGCTCCCCCGAGGGACTGGGAACAGCAAGGCATTTCAAAGGGCAAAATGCTGACACTGAGCCCCAGCCCCAGAGACAGCAAACGACTCTGGAGACTGCAATGGGACAAAGCAGCTCCTGCAGAGGAAAGCAAGACACAAGGGCCACAGCAAAGGGCTGCCAGTGCTGGCATGTGAAGCACAGCCCCAGCTGCCACCAGCTCTCCGAGCCTCCTCCAGCCCCTCACACACCAACCTGGGTCTGAGGGAACAAGGTGCAGAAACAGAGAAGGCAAGCTGAGGAAATCTTGTAAGCAAAAACTCTGGCATGTTGGTGATTGCTGCAGTGCTGACCCAAAGACAGAGACTGAGAAACAGACTTTGATCAACTCTGCTTTTTTTTCCCCAAACCTTTGCCTTAGCCTGGTCCTTGAAGGAAGCAGCTCTGTTAGCAGGAACCAGCCTCACAACAGCTCTGCTTTCCCTCCATGAAGGACAGGGATACAGTCCCTTGTCTCCTTTGGCCACAGCTCCCACTTCCTCCCACCCTACTTCTGCTCCTGTACAAGCGCTGGGACAGATTTCCCAATGGGATTTTTTCTTGGCATGGTGGTGGAGTGAGCTCCTTACTTTGGTGTGTTCCCTTTCTCCCTACGATGTAAAACACCGTTGTCAAAATTAAGGTCAGAGTGTCTGCTGGATGCTGTGTCTTTTGGACATCCCCTTCTCCAAGTTACCTCCAGCCTGGCCAGCAAACACACCAGTGCAACATGGAAAGAAAGGAGATTCCACCTCCCCACCCAGCTCCCAGGGACACTGAGCTATGAAGGACCAGGAAAAAAACCCAATCAGCTCCCTGGTCAAACCAACACCACCATGGGAACCCAAATATTCCAATGGCATGGGTACAAGTCACCCACCCTCCTATGCCAGCATCACCCCAAAACAGCCTTGTCCCACACCACAGTGCTCTGCATCCTCTGTGGGGACCCTGAAAGAGCCCCAGACCTCAACCATGGGGCAGCAACTTGAGCAGCCAAGGGGGAAGAGTTAGGAGCTCCTAAAAAGACATAATCCCACATGACCCCACGTCTTACATGTGGCTGAGGCCAACTGAGGATGCGCTTCCATGGCCAGCATAAAGCAGGGGCTTGCTCTCAAGTGAGACCACTGTGGGTCAGAGAACCTACTGCTGAGTTCAGGGACGTTTTCCTGGTGTGATGGCTGGGAATAAGTTAATCCCTGTCCAAAAGGTTGCTCACAAGTCACTGCCTTTCCAATGAACCAGGCTCTGCTTGTGAAACTCGGGCCTGGGTTTGGATTCAGAATATACCCTCTGCTTCTAGGGGCTTTTTGGGCAGCCAGATTTGTCTTCTGTGTCCAGCAATTTTATGCAGAAGGGAATAAAATCCAGCATTTAATTGTTTTTCTCCTCCCACAGGCTTCAGTAAAATGTTATTTCTCCCCCCCCCCCAAAATGTTTTACACATAATTGCCTTTTTGTTTTCAGTAAATCTATATATTGCTGTCCTCTTTCTTCCAGCTGTTCCCTTACTGCTCTAGTTCATCTACCCTCTCAACCAATTTTATCAAGCTCTGTTTTATCTCCAAAATTGAATTTTCAAGGTTACTGAAGAAATATGTTTTTCTCTATTTTCATTTCCTCTCTGAACTCCACCAGGACTTGGGTTGGACATACTCTGGAGCTCCTCATAGTCAGTGGTATCACTGGGTTTGCTCCACCTCATTGCTGTGAAAAATATACTGGCACATCCTTCCCAAATGTCCTGTTTTCTTTGCTTTTCCCACCACTTTACTCCAATAATCTCCCCTCTCTCTTCTGCTACAGATACATCAGCCAAACCACACATCCATTACATGGATCCTGGGGGGCATCAGGAGGAGTGTGGGCAGCAGGTCACAGGAGGGGATCCTCCCCCTCTGCTCTGCCCTGGGCAGGCCCCACCTGGAGTGTTGTGTCCAGTGCTGGGCTCCCTGGGATCAAACAGCCAGGGATCTCCTGGAGAGAGTCCAGAGGAGCTATGGAGATGTTGAAGGGCCTGGAGCATCTCCCCTGGGAGGAAAGGCTGAGTGAGCTGGGGCTGTTCAGCCTGGAGAGAAGAAGCCTGAGAGGGGATCTGATCAATGGGGATCAATAGCTGAAGGGTGGGACGCAGGGGGACATGGGCAGCCTCTGCTCAGTGTCTGTGGGGACAGGACAAGGGGAGATGGGCTCAAGTTGGAGCACAGGGAGTTCCACCCCAATGTGGGGAAGAACACTGAAGTAACACTGCACACAGAGCAGCACAGAGATTTAGCTGAGGTACTTGGAACTGGGTGCATTTTTCACTAGAAGCAATCAGTGAATACCCGTTGTTGGGTTTCAGCCTGACAGGCACTGATTATGTATCAGACATGGATCATTCCTTTTTTCTCAGAACCCTTCCTGATTTGAAAAGAAAATCAAGGCAGCCCTTAAGAGTAGCCATAAACTGCTAATTTCCTCCTTTTGCTAAGGGAAATAAAAAAACCCAACCAACTATCAAAATCTCTTTTCAAGAGGCTTTATGAAGGACTGGTCCCAGACTAAACAACATCCCAAGGAGGACGAAGTTTTGAGATGGGTCACAGCAATCATCCTGCATAATACATGGAAGAGGAGTAAGCTGCTAATTACCAATTTTCAGAGACAAAGCTGTATGAGCTCCTGTGAAGGAGTGTGATTACTTGATTAGTGAGATATGGCTGCATACGTACAGATTTGTCCTGTGCACGTGTCCAGCATGCCACAAATGGCCAGGGAAGATGTTCCTCATTCATTTGTGAAGGTTGCCTGGGATGAACATTCCTATTCTGATTTGCCTTTTCACCATCATAGAATCATAGAATCATAGAATGATCTGGGTTGGAAGGGACCCCAAGGGTCACAGAGCTCCAACCCCCTGCCACAGGCAGGGACACCAACC
>VZTU01027516.1:1953-17870 GCA_013400835.1 Zapornia atra | reverse complement strand
CTCAGCCTCTCTTTGTAGGGCAGCTGCTCCAGCCCTCTGATCATCCTTGTGGCTCCTCTGACCCCTCTCCAACAGTTCCACATCTTTCTTGTATTGGGGTCCCCAGCTCTGGACACAGGACTCCAGCTGGGGGAGGGCAGAGCAGAGAGGGACAATCCCCTCCCTGTCCCTGCTGCCACCCCTCTGCTGATGGAGCCCAGGATCCCATTGGCCTTGTGAGCTGCAAGAATCATAGGGGCTGGAAGGGAGAGCAAAAAGCCAACCTAGGTCTGCCTGAAGGACACGAATAAGAGCACATGTACCACAGGAGAACTTGACTTGTGGTTACTCTCCTCTCCCTGGTGGCACTATGCCATCCTAACAATTTCTCTGCAGTTAATTAGGAAGGTGATGTATTTCCACCCAGTCTCAGAGCCACACCACAGAAACTACCCTTGGTACAGAAGGGCCAAACCCTTGCATTCCTCTGGTGCAGTGGGATTTTGTAGAAGAGCTGATCCCCTTCAGATATCAAAGATACTTCACTCCTGTAGGCTGAACTGAGCTTAGAAGAATGTAAAGAGTGCACATGTATTCACACCAGGGGGGGTGGACAGGCATTAGCCTAAAACAAACACTGAAACCTCCAGCAAAAACTGATGGGGAACCAGGAAGGTACAAAACTGCTACCCAGTGACAAACTCCACGCCTACCTTGGAAGTGGGGGTAGGTGGAGAGCAGCCCAGACACCTTAATTTCAGTTCCCAGAAACATTCTGCAACAAATAATTCAGTAATTATGAGCTTTTGGAAGATAATGCTGAGATGAGTAACTGTCACTAGGGATTTGTCAACAGTAAATCATGTCAAAATAATGTGATTTCCTTCTCTGAGAGTGAAAGAGAGACAGGCGGTAGGGGAGAAACTGCTGTTCTCCTGCATCTTTGCCTAGGCCAGCCAGCTGATGCTTTGCCATGATGCTGCCATAAGGCAACCCAGGGGTCTGTCTCTCCCTCCAACAAAGAGCTGTTTGGTTTTCCAGATTCAGAGTTACAAAACTTAGCTGGAGAAGGATAATAAACCCCAACGTGCTCTTTTCATACCACTCCAGAGCTGAATGGAGGAGATAGGGAGATAGGCTTATGCTTTCCCTCTGTAGCTCTCTAAGTACAACAGTGTGTGTTGAGGGTACCAAAGCCAATATATGGAGAACAGACCTAATGAGATCATTCAATCAATAATAGGGTTCTTTACCAATGAGGGTAACTCAGCATTGCTTTACATTTTAAGCCCAAAGACATTGTAATTACCCTTACAAAGCAAGTTACAGGAGAAACTGCATCTCTTGGCCTTTGCAGTGCAAACCAGGACCCCCAAGATAAATCATAACCATCCCTGGATGCAGAGGTCAGCCCCCCTCATTTCATTCTAACAAGGTGGAGGCATCGCTTGTGCCTCTGTCCCTCCATGTGCAAAGCAGCCCTGCCACAAGCAGGAAAATCACAGGATCACTGAGGTTGGAAAGGTCCAACCATCTCCCTACCACCTCTCTTACTCACTAGTCTGTGACCCAAAGTCCCTCACCCAACCTCTCCTTGAGCACCCCAGGGGACGGTGACTCCACCACCTCCCTGGGCAGCCCGTTCTGATGCCCAACTGCTCTTTGGGAGGAGAAATTTCTCCTCATGTCTAACCTGAGCCTCCCCTGGCACAACCTGCAGCCATTCCCTCTCCTCATGCCGCTGGGTGTCTGTGAGAAGAGGCTGAGCCTCAGCTCCCCACAGCCTCCTGTCAGGGAGTTTTGAGGTCAGGCACAGTCTAGTACTTGTTAGAAAAAGAGTGAAAGGAGAAACTGTGCCAGTAATAAACCAGAACGATACAATAAACCTGAATAAGCTGCTACACCTTGAGGGGAAGCAGTCAATTAAAACAGGGATAAAAATGGCTTTATTGATAAGAATATATATTAATGGGCATTGTAACTACAAAGGAGCCTGGAAAAGTGAGGAGCATTTATCAATTGTGAATGCATTGAATATATTTTCAAGGGCCTGGACTACCTAGAAATAACAATTCCTCTAAAAAGAAAAAAAAATTAAATATATAGGCTGTGACTCCTCTTTTCTTTAGTCTCCAGATTTTTTCCTTACCAACCCAATAATATATGAAAGGTGTGAAATTTCCCTTTTATTACATGGAAAGCTTCTGAATCTAAGAAGGAGAGCATCAGAAAGCCTCTAACTGGCAACTTTCTATCAGAAACTTTCCTGGAGGAAGCTGGTTGTGCAGCTTCAAACGCTGCCACCAGCCTGCAAAGACCTTCCACTGCTGGTGGCTGTGGTCCCTACAGCAGACTGAGGTCATGCTTGATAACAACTGGCATGGTTTAAATCTCTCTGCAACCAGCAGAATGATGCTCCCCAGAACGGTGGTGGAGCTGGACAGGAAGGCAACACACAGAGAGCATGAGGGTAAAAATCCATCCCCTGCCAAGCTGCTGGCACAGGTGCACAGCCTATGTGTCCCATGCTCTTGGAAACCCTTCATCCACTGATCACAGAATCATTAAGGTTGGAAAAGACCTCCAAGATCCACCAGTTCATCTGTCCCCCTACCACCTCTATTACTCACTAACCCATGTCCCTGAGTCCCCCACCCAACCTTTCCTTGAACACCCTGAGGGACGGTGACCTCACCACCTCCCTGGGCAGCCCAGGTCTTCAGTGACTGGACTCTCATCACGGTTTCTTTGCTGGGAGGAGGAGATGACAGGAGGATCTCACACAACATAGCCAACACAGATTTTTTCCAAAGGTTCTCCTCCCCTTGTGCTCTGCCTCATCAGGGATACTGTGCACAGTGCTGGGCTCCCTGGGTCAGGAAGGACAGGGAGCTACTGGAGAGGGGACAGCAAAGGGCTACAGAGATGCTGAGGGGACAAGAACATCTCTCTGATGCAGAGAGGCTGAGGGACTTGGGGCTGCCTGGAGAACAGAAGGCTGAAGGAAATCTCAGTGCTGAGAAACCCTTGAGGGGTGGGCTCAGGGGGATGGGCCAGTCTGTGGTCAGTGGTGCCCAGGGACAGGGCAAGAGGCAATGGGAACAAACTAGACCAGGGGAAATTCCCTCTAACCCTGAGGAGGGACTTCTTTGCTGGGAGGGTGGCAGAGCCCTGGGCCAGGCTGCCCAGAGAGGCTGGGGAGTCTCCATCTCTGGAGACATTCCAACCCCATGATCCTGGGTCCTGCTTAGTGCTGCCTGCTTGAGAGGACCCTGCTCTGGCAGGGGTGGGACTGGGTCCAACCATCTCCAGAGGTCCCTTCTGTGACCCAAAGGAGGAGGCTGTCCAAAAAACCCATCACTTCCCTACAGCAACAAATATCCCCCCATCTTTCAGAGCATCTCAGTGCTGGCTGTAACCACTCCAGCATCCTCTGGGCTAGCTCCATTAGAAAAACCTGATTAGGTACCAGCACAATCGAGGTCTAATTCCATCCCTGCTGCTGAGTGAAAGCAATGTACCTGCTGACACTGGTTTTTTTCTCCACAGGTAAAGTGATTTGCAAAACTCTGTATTAACAGCAGTGGACAACACAGCTGAATAATAAAATTAAACCCAAAACCTGCCAGGAGGGAGTGCAGAGGAAGCAGCAGCCTTCCCTTAAATCCACATATTGCCTTGAAGTACTCTATTTTATGAGACTCTTGTAGTCACAAAGTCAAATATTTGAAAGTTAGGCAGGAAGACAGTGGTTTATAGAGCAAAGTAAATAAGTGTGTAACCAAGCACATGGTGTGACACTGCAGCACTCAGCCAGACTGGGTCAGTCCAAAGAACCTGCAACTCGAAATGCTTCTCTCCACAATCAGCTTTAGCTGGAAGGAGAATGCTTTAACTGATGGGAATAAGGCTCCTGAGTAACACCAGGCAGTGAAAAGGAAACATATTTACCTGGCATCTTAGGGCTACAGAGATGCTGAAGGACCTGGAGCATCTCCCCTGTGAGGAAAGGCTGAGTGAGCTGGGGCTGTTCAGCCTGGAGAGAAGAGACTGAGAGGGGATCTGATCAATGGGGATCAATAGCTGAAGGGTGGGACACAGGGGGACATGGGCAGCCTCTGCTCAGGGTCTGTGGGGACAGGACAAGGGGCGATGGCCTCAAGTTGGAGCACAGGGAGTTCCCCCCCAATCTGGGGAAGAACTTCTTCCCAGTGAGGGTGAGGGAGCCCTGGGACAGGCTGCCCAGGGGGTGTGGAGTCTCCTTCTCTGGAGAGATTCCAGCCCCGTCTGGACACCGACCTGTGTGCCCTGTCCTAGGGACCCTGCTTTGGCAGGGGGTTGGACCCCATGGGCTCTGGAGGGCCCTGCCAACCCCTGTGATTCTGTGATTCACTTTGACCTGTGTAGCATTCTATTTGCTTTTCTTTTCCCCAACTCCCTTTTTTCCCCTAACTGCAATGCTCTTCCTCCCTCTGCTGTTTGCCCCCATCTCACAGGAGTTTCTGGGGATTCCACTGAACAGCACAAGCCCCAGGAAAGGCTCTCACAATGTTCCTCAGTCCTTTTTGCTGTAACTCACTGCAGGCACCTGCCCTTTGATTCCTCTCTCTTACCAGGTTGTTAATTGTGTGGCTGGTCTCTTTTGTTGTATCACAGCATCGTTTCTCCAAACTAGGACACAGCCTGATGCAGGATACAAAGCCAGGAGAAAACCTTTGCTCCTGACAATACCATATGTAGGAGATAAAGCTCCAGGGACAGTCTGCTGTCCATGTGGGCATTCCCCTTCACTCTCAAACACCCATGAAAGCCTTTCCAAGAAGCAACCAGGTGCTTTTATTGTTCTTTCCAGCTGTGCAAGCTGCCAAGCTACCCAGTGTAGGTGTTACCAGTTTCTCCTCCCCTTCTGTTATCTCCAGCAGGGTCCCTCTGCAGAACAGCCCCATCAGAAGGAACTACTGCTGGTTTGCAAGTCAAGGCACTAATGTTTGCCTTGCCAAGGTGGGAGGAATGCTGCCCAATCAGGCAGGACCTAGCTGTGCCTTATCCCCCCCCCACCCCAGTCCCTCTGCTCCCTGCTACAGGATTTGGAAGAAAGCTCTAATGTCAGTGCATCCTCCCACTAGTATCATGGAACTGGTATCCTGCTAACAGGAGCTGTTGCAGCTGCTGTGAACTGAGAGGGAGCATCACATCTCACCTGGGAAGCTCCTCACCCCAAAGAAATCCCTGAGTGTGCATCAGGTGGCAAGCAGGATGTCCCTGGGTGTCCCAGACCTTCAGGGATACCAAAGCCACACAAGGGCCAGGCAGTTTATTTAACAGCATGCACAGACACCTCCTCTGCAGCTGCCCTGCTGCTGGCTCCATCCTGTTCCTCATGAGCTTCCACAGCCTTTCCACCCACCTGCACTAAAACCATCAGGACAGGCTCCATCCAACGAGCCTTTATCCAATACCAAAAGCCACACTGGCAAGAGGCAGGGTGAAATATCACAGGGAAGATACTCACCTCAGTGTACAAGAAGGGAGAGATGGGTGTGCAAGACCCTCCTGACTCCCAGAGTGTGTCATTTATGCTGGTGGCTTCCTGCCCACCTTGGTGGCATTTAGGATCAGAGTGTCCACATGCCCTGGGAAGGACAATCTTCTCATCAGCCAAACCTCACCACCCTTCAACCCACCATTTATTGGCACTAAAGGGCTTTAATAGAGCACAGGTGCTGTCTGCTTCATGCTGACCCTCCCTTGCCTGTCAGGGGATAGATAGCCTAGCTAACACAAACCAGCTGGAAGTACCCATAGGGTGTCAGCAACCAGCTACACCATGGTTAGGAGGCTGCAAGTCCCTGTGAACAAACCTGAAAGAAATACTGAGGGATTAAAAAATGCCATTCTCCCAACAGCATCAGTCCAACTGCTCAGCTCCTGGATGCTATCTCCAGGAGAAGCAGAGCATTCACAGACACCCTGTTCTGATTGCCCATATTTTAAATATGGCCATGCAACATTCACATCTACTCCTGTTCCTCAGCTCCTTCTCACTTCTTAAAACAAACTACCAAACAGCTTCTTTGCCTAGAAGACTGCCTTTGGTCTTGCCCTCAGCCCCTGCTGTGAAGCACGCTGTGGTGTAAGGCTACCTTCTACATGACCAATTGTCAAAAGGAAACCTCTATGAATAATTCAATTTTATCCAACATGAGTGTTTGTGCTTCAGGTTCTGGGGTACCCTCTGCTGTGCCATCTTTTGGCATGTCTACCATGAAAAAGATACATCTCAGGAGGCTCTCTCAGCCACTGCAGGCTTAATATTAAAGAAGGAAAAAACTCAAATGATCTCACCCCCATTTAGAATTTTCCATGTTGCCTGTATTTGCATATTCATTACCTCTCCAGGTCACTGACACACATTGCCTTTGACCTTGCTAAATGTCAAAAAGCTCCTAGGATTTTGCTTTCCTGATCAAGCCAGCAATTATTTCCCTGTATTTTTCCTCCCACGGTCCATTCAGATAAATGACATACAAAGCCAGGATTGCTTCTGCCCTGTGCTGAAATTGTTCTCTCATCATCTCTCACTGAAGGTTTTCTAGAAGGGATTTTGCCTGTTGTTTTGCATCAAAACACTAAGAGTTTCCTGCAAAATTTCTAGGCAAAGAAGTGAGGAGCTGGGGATGCTGCCCACGGGTTAAACACAAGGGTGGTGGTACCAGCATCTCCAGGCTCAGGGAGGCAACATCTATCTGAGCAACCCTGGGAAAGGCCTCTGGTGTTCCTCCAACACAACTCACCAGGATGGAGTGATTCAGTGAGAAGTGATCATGCTGAGTGGATTGATATAGGTGGAGCTTAAGAGACAATGAATCTAACTTTAATATAAGAATTTTCATAGTTTTAAGAAAAGGCTAGTTGAAGAGAAAGCTGGAACTGTGTGAGCTGCTTGTGAGAGCAGAGCAAAACTGAACCATAACAGTGCAACAGTCACAGCCTGGAAGATAAAGTAGTAAGAATTGGGGTGGTTTTAGGATTAATTAATTAATTAGTTAATTTTTAGGATTAATTAATTGATAGATTAGTTTTGAATTTGAGCAGAATTTGGCTGTCATCACATGAGCTGTTTCATGAAAGCAGCTACAAAACTGAGCCATGACAGTGCAACAGCCTGGAGACCAGAGGGAGCAGGAGATAGAGGAGTCCTAAATAATGAGACTAACCACCAAATAAAAGACAGAGGAGATCTTGTTTTCAGTGAAAGACTAACTACTCGGTGCAGGTGTTGGGAGCCCAGATCAGCATGGAGAAACCCATAAAGAGCCTGTGCTGAGAGAGAGGAAGACGTCCAGCCTTCATCCCTGGAGACCACCAGAAGACCCCCTGAGTGTCCCTGAGCAGGCTCTGTCTGGGAGGAGTTAATGGAAATGACTTCCTGGGGATAATTTGCATGACCCTGCCTTTTCTTAGGGATTATAATGAATATGGATAGTTAATCTGTATCAATATGAGAGATTTGGCTTTAATGGGGCACACACTGGGAGAGGGGATCGATCCCCTGTGTGCCCAGTGCTGCAAGAAAGGATCCCTGCTCCATAGTCACCAAGGCTGGGGAGTTTGGATCCTGGCTTTCTGAGGCATCAGGAGAAAGCAACTTCCAAATAAGCAACTTCCAAACAAGGCAAATAGGAGCAACGTGTACTTTGGAGCTGGAAAGTTGTTAAAGACATTCATTCCCATAGTCCAAAAAGACATGAAAAATGGCCTAGAAATCTAAAAGCAGCAAGCCCAGTTCTAGCCCCCTCTCCCATCACAACCTGCCTAAATCAAAACCAAACCCTCTCTACAGAGAAGGAAGTTGTTCAGAAAGTAATAAACCAAAGAGTCTGGGAACGTGTTGGGCTGTAGAACACTCGTCCTGAATCCTAATCAGCTGCTTCCACTCAAACCTTTAACCATAAGGGGAAAACCAAGGTCTCACTGTCATGGAAGCAGCATGAATGGAAACTGGGAGATGCTGATTCCCTTCATCACTTCAACCTGCTTAAGAGCAGATTCCAACGATTATTTAAATATTAAAGGTATTGCCCACAGCCAATTGCTCTCCTTTCCTGAGGAGATTCCCTGCCTGTTCTCTTCTCAATACCTTTTCCTACTGAACATTTTATAGGCAGATTTGAGAACCTCAAAGTTTTCTCTCTCTGGGAGTTTCCCTTGTGTTCCACATCCCTGCTCTCAAAACAATATCATTAACTATGAAGCCAGGCTGGGAGAGTTGGGCTGGTTCAGCCTGGAGAAGAGAAGGCTCTGGGGAGACCTTAGAGCACCTTCCAGTACCTGAAGGGAGCTACAAGAAAGCTGGGGTCAGACTTCTTAGAAGGGGGCCTGGAGTGACAGGATGAGGGGGAATGGTTTAAATTGGAAGGGGGGAGATTTAGGTTGGATATTAGGAAGAAATTCTTCCCTCTGAGGGTGGTGAGGCCCTGGCACAGGGTGCCCAGGGAGGTGGTGGCTGCCCCCTCCTTGGAGGTGTTCAGGGCCGGGGTGGATGGGGCCTTGAGCAGCCTGGGCTGGTGAGAGGTGTCCCTGCCCAGGGCAGGGGTTGAGACTTGATGATCTGTAAGGTCCCCTCCAACCCAAAACATTCTGATTCTATGAACTCTCCTGGCTCTCTCCAGCAGTACAAGTGGTGAACTTGGAGTGAAAGAGTCGAAGTCTTGAGCTTAGTCAAGGCCCTGAGAACCCCAGGGCTTCTCTGGAGCTGAAACTCACTGGGAACATCTCCAAACCAGAGCGGTGTTCCCCACCCCTGTCCCTCCTCCTGGCCATCCCTGCTCCTCATACAGCTTTGTCCTTCCAGCTTCCATCAAAGCCATCCACAGACTCACAGCCTGTAGTCCTCCTGACACATTATGCAGCCACCCTACCTGTTAAAAACACTCCCCATCATTTCATCCCTAAACCTTCCTGAGTTTGAAACTCACCAATTCCAGTTCTGTGCTGGATGGGGAACATTCAATGTCTTTCCCAACCACTTTTTATTTCATTATTAATACAATACATAATATTTACATATCAATGTTTCATCAGGCCCATATTTAGACAGTCCTGGAACAGATATGGCTGTTTTCTGAGCTGCCAAATTGCCTGTCTGCAGATTATTTCTCCCTATCCTCCACTGCAAATAACATCTACAAGTGAAGGGAAGCAAAGCAAAGCAAAGCAGGCCCAATTCTGACCCCTCTCCTGCTGATATAAAACTTGAGCAAGTAATTTATGCCCCACAGATACCCTCCAGATTTGCAATGATGCACCTGAGATCATAATTCAGCCTCATATTTCTTACTAATTAGCTCTGTTCCATTTCAGATACAATCCCTGAAGCATGTTCCCCCTCAGCATGATTTCATTAGCTGGTCAGGATTTATTACTGAGCAGGAATGATGGGCAAAAACTGGAACTCCCCCTTGAAAGGAGAATTCAGAGTACCACAGCGTGGCCAACCGCTCTGCCAACCAGCTCACCATGAAATATCTTTGATGTTTTAAGAGGCTTTACAAGTACTTGGAGACCGACACGTTTGGAAACCAGTTTGGGTTCAAACCAGTATTTTATGTGGTGCCAAAGAGGAGCAGGTAGAACCCAAGCCCAAGGCTCAGGCAGCAACGTCTGCTGGGAGAAATCATAGAATCACAGACTGGTCTGGGTTGGAAGGGACCCCAAGGGTCACAGAGCTCCAACCCCCCTGCCACAGGCAGGGCCACCAACCTCCAGGCCTGGAGCTACACAAGGTTGCCCAGGGCCCCAGCCAACCTGGCCTTGAACACCCCCAGGGATGGGGCACCCACCCCCTCTCTGGGCAGCCTGTTCCAGCCCCTCACCACTCTCTCTGCACAGAATTTCCCCCTAATATCTAATCTAACCCTTCCCTCCTTTAGTTTTAATCCATTCCCCCTTGTGCTGCCATTGTCTATCCTTTTAAAAAGTTGAATCCCCTCCTGCTTATAAGCTCCCTTCAGGGACTGGCAGGCTGCAATGAGGTCCCCCCACAGCCTTCTCTTCTCCAGGCTGACCCAGCCCAGCTCCCTCAGCCTCTCTCCATAGGGGAGCTGCTCCAGCCCTCTGAGCATCTCCGTGGCTCCTCTGACCCCTCTCCAACAGCCCCACATCTTTCTTTTATTGGGGGCCCCAGCTCTGGACACAAAATGGTTCTGTCCTTCCTGCTATTGTCCCCTGATAGGGTACATGATGTAAACCTTTGATGATACTGTACCTGATGGTGGGTTTCTTTCCTGAGCACTCCCTTCCAGCAGCAAACGCGGGCTGTTTCAATCGCTGCCGGCTCGCACGCTGCCTGCTAGCAGCAGGCGGTGCCTTGGGTCAGCTTTTACTCTGCACACAACAGCTCTGAGTGCCCTCACTGCACTCAACTCCCCTTTTCTGCTTCTGTTTCTCCTCCTCCAACTGAACTGGGACCAGCCACCTCTAGGAGCACGTGCCCAGAAGAGCCCTTCCCTTTTTGGATGCCATCAACTCAGAGTAAGGAACCATGTCCTAGAGACCTTCCCTGGCTCACAGCTGGAAGGTTTTGTGGCTGGTGGGACCTCTGATCATAGAATGTGTTAGGTGGGAAGGGACCTTTAGAGCCCACATAGTCCAACCCTGCAGTCAGCAAGGACATCTTCACTAGAGCAGGTCGCTCAGAGCCCCATCCAGCCTGACCTTGGATGTCTCTAGGGATGGGGCCTCCACCACCTCCCTGGGCAACCTGTGCCAGCCTCAGAGGGAAGAACTTTTTCCTAATACCCAACCTAAATCTCCCCTTTTCCAGTTTAAAGCCACCCCCCCTCGTCCCATCGCTCCCTGCCCTTGGGAACAGGTCATGGGTCCCCCAAGGGCAGGCACGAGCTTCTGCAGGAGCTGGGGCTCTGTCCAGACCAGCATCTTTCCCTTTTGAGCACCAGCTCTGGGAGAAACCAAAACCAGCAGCACCAAAACACCACTGCTGTTGTGCCAGCACCCAAAGTCACCCTCAGGCAGCACAGCTCTCTGAATAGCCACACACATGCGTCCTCTGCCTGGTCAGCATCCCTTTCCCACCCACAGGCACACAGCAATCCACAGGAGCCAGTTAAATGCTGGCACTGCTGCTCTGGAGCCTGATTTAGCTCATGTCATGAAAACCTGCTGAAGTGATCCTCCTGGACACAGTTAATGGCCTTCCCCACACCACATGCTCTCCAAGACGTGGAAGGAACTGGAATTCCTGGCAAAGGTGGGCACGGAGGAGCTGGAGCACAGCAAACTGGGATGTTCAGTGCTGCCTGCTCCTCTCCAGGGCAGAGACACCCAGACAACATCTGTGGGAAAACCTCTGCTCTCTGAATGCTTTCTCTGCTTGTGTGGCTCCTGGGGAACCCACATCCACAGGACTTCACAGACCAGGCTCTGTAGATGACTTAGCTATGACGACAGACCAACCTCAGCTCTGTCCCTAGCATCACGACTACCTTCACCCTTCTTTTCATCTATGGGGACAGGCAAAGAGCAGCAAGAAATGAACTCAAGGACTTGAAGGCCACAAGAGTGGCCTTTGACTCTTGGTTTTCCCCCCAGAGGTCTTCTCCAGAGTCCCATGGGAGACAGACACCCTGGTAACAACCAAACCCCACCCAAGGTGTTTAGCTCTTTGAGCTGCTGGTGCTGCACTGCCATGATCCTAATCGATCTCTCTGGGAAGAGCTAGTGTTGTTCACAACATCTACCAAACAATAAAGAGCAGAGTCAGCACAGCCCATGGCTTGTGACGAGTGCCACCCCGCTGGAGGGGAAACACCACGGGGTAACAGCAGCAATAACCAAAGGATATGAGGTTTATTGATCAAAGCAAACACTGCACGGCTTTCATTACTACAGCATCCTCAGAATCTCATCTCCAAATCCTCCCTGGCAGGAACTGTTATCTCTATTTACAGATACTGACAGGGGACACAAAGGAAAAACCATCCCTGACACTTTCCTTAGGACAAGGCTCTGCTGACTTCTGGGGACACAGCTCTCCAGAGCCACTCAGGGAGCACAGGTTCCTAACTTCCAGGCAGTTAAAATATTCCCTTTAAATTCCTCTCTGAGACCTACTCGATTAGTCCTCAAGGCAAGCATCATCTCTGCTGCATTTTACTGCTGAAGAGGCACTTAAGGATGTGACAAGGACTGAGAGGACTCAAAGGGGGTGGGGAAAAGCACATGGACCACGTCTTGCTCAACAGACCTGGGCTATGAGAGGCAAGTCTGCCTTCACTTTTGGTTTCCCAGGGGGAATTTTAATTTTCCTGTTGGAATTATTAGAAAAATCAGAAGTTTTAAACTATGACTATGAAAAACCAGAGCAATGAGCTGTGGTTTTCTGGGGAAATCACAGCCTGGGATCCCAACATCACTGAGCCTGGACTTAAAGGGATGGCAGAGGAAAACAGGGGAGGAAAAGCAAAGCTGTTGGAAGTGCTCCAGTGAACTCAGAGTGTGTCAAATTGAAAAAGCAAAACAAACTACCCTTCATCATTCAATTTCTCCTTAAATTTTCTTCATGATGTGACCTCAAGCACTAGTTCCACTGAACCATTTGCCCTGTGGAGCAAAACAGAGCTGTACACAGAATCACGGAGCTACAGGGGTTGGAAGGGACCTCCAGAGCCCATGGGGTCCAACCCCCTGCCAAAGCAGGGTCCCCAGGACAGGGCACACAGGTCGGTGTCCAGACGGGGCTGGAATCTCTCCAGAGAAGGAGACTCCACACCCCCTGGGCAGCCTGGCCCAGGGCTCCCTCACCCTCACTGGGAAGAAGTTCTTCCCCACATTGGGGGGGAACTCCCTGTGCTCCAACTTGAGGCCATCGCCCCTTGTCCTGTCCCCACAGACCCTGAGCAGAGGCTGCCCATGTCCCCCTGTGTCCCACCCTTGAGATGTACACCACTTTGATGAGACAGAAAGTCCCAAGCCCACAAGGAGAAACTCTTCTGACACCCCAGGAATGGAAACGTCCCCACCTACCAACACCCACGAACACATCTGCTCCCACATCCTTGCACCATACAAAAAGGGAAACCAATGAGTTATGGCAGAAGGAAAAGGGTTTCCCCACACACCTTTCCCTGTTCACACCTGGTAGAAGCACCTAAACTAAATATTTCAAAACCCCAGAAAAGGACTGATTTTGATGACCATTGAGGAAAGGCCATGCCAGTTACAGAAGTGATGCTGAGGTCAATGTGAACACAGGTGCTCTTCTCCCACAAGAAAAATAATCAAACCATTACATAACACCTGCTCTGTCCCTGCATCTCCAAATTGTCACTTGCCAGGATGGGAATCAAGTGAGTGGAAATGTAAAGAAGAAGGGATTAAAGGAAAATCTCCTGTAAATACCTGCTGTATTCCTGGTTATTATAACCACTCTCAAGTTGTGTCTCTTGTGTCCTTCAGAAAGTGAACTGCTGCATCTAACGTGGCACTGACAATGCACAAAGCCAGAGCTTTGTTCCTCCAGCCAACTCCTGTGAAATGATGGCAAGCCAAGTGAGGCATCCACCAGTGATCTGATGCCTTCAGAGGTCAGGTCCTGATGAAGTGAAGTTGGTGGGAAGCTCAGGGATCCCCAAGACAAGGAGGACACGGAGCTGTTGGAGTGAGTCCCAAGGAGCCATGGAGATGATGGGAGGGCTGGAGCCCCTCTGCTCTGGAGCCAGGCTGGGAGACCTGGGCTGGCTCAGCCCAGAGAAGAGAAGGCTGCTTCTGGGGAGAGCTCTGAGCCCCTTCCCATCCCTCAAAGGGCTCCAAGAGAGCTGGAGAGAGGCTGGTGCCCAGGGCAGGGAGGATCAGGCCCAGGGGAATGGCCTTAAGCTGCAGGAGGGGGATGGAGAGGGGCTGGGAGGCAGAGATCCTTCCTGGGGAGGGGGGAGGCCCTGGCACAGGATGCCCAGAGGAGCTGGGGCTGCCCCTGGATCCCTGGCAGGGCTCAAGGCCAGGCTGGATGGGACATTGGGCACCCTGGGCTGGGGAGCTGTCCCTGCCCATGTCAGAGGGGTACTGGGGTACCCACACCAGTCTGGGGTTCTGTGATTCCATGAAGTCCTCATCCACATCCTGGGAAACATTCCCCAAGACCCATACTCGACCATCTGCTCCTCTAACATGAAATGCAGGATCACCTACTGTCCTGGCTTCAGGACTGTCCTGGCTTCAGCTGGGGCAGAGTAAAGTTTATTTCTGGTACCAGTACCCTGCTGTGGTTTGGATTTAGTGTGAGGATAATGTTGAGAACACCCTGATCCTTTCACTGTCAGTGGGTAGCTGCAGTATCTGCACCAAGTCAAGGACTTCTCAGCTTCCCAGGCCCTGCCAGGTGCAGGAGAGCAGAGCCAGGACAGCTGCCCCAGGCTGGCCAGAGGGATGTTCCACAGCACAGAGCATCGTGCTCTGGGTGTACCTGGGGATGCTGGCTGGGAGCTGGGATTGCTGCTCAGAGACAGACTGGGCATGGTGGGGGTTTCACAGGTGAGGAGCAATTGCATTTCTGCAATTACTGATGTTTATTATTATTATGGGTTTGTTATTATTAGTCTCTTCCTTTGCTGGCCTATTAAACTGTCCTCCTCCTCCTCCCTGGAGAGGATGGGGAGTGAGCAGCTGCATGGGGCCCACTTCCCAGCTGGGGCTAAAGCACAACACCTCTCTGCTGGAGAAAGTATCAGCCTCTGCCTGAAAGCTTTGAAACAGAGACCAGGATAAACGATGCTGAGCTCACTGGGTAACAGAAGAGTCCCTGTGACTTTCAAAGACTTGAAATAAAGTCTTCCAGGGCAAAATGTGGGACACATCACAGCTGTTACACAGAGCCGTGTCAAGAGTGCTTCTTCTGCTTCCACTATCCCCCAGTGAATTCAGCTTCTGAGGACTGGGGGGAATAAAAAAGGGCAAGCAAAGCTGAGAATTACTTTCATTACCTGAAAACACAGGAAACAGAGCTCCTTCACAGCAAGGACTGAGGTAAGACAGTCTTGGCACTGGGGAGGGGATGGCCAGCTTGCTTTGGCCATTGCTTTGTGGGTTTGGTGTTTGTGAGTGCTGGAGTGGATTTAGCCAGAGCTTTCCCACTGAAGGTCTTGCTTTACCACCATCACCCTCCCCATGTGTACATGTGTATGAACTGAGTGGCTTGAAGAAGCCTCCATCATCCACAGGTCACCAGGACCAACCCAAGCCAGGATGGTGCACTCTAGCCATGCTGGACTCTGCCTGGACTTCTGAAGGAGAACAAGCACACCAGCAAAGAGAGAACAGAAACTACCTTGCTAAGAAGGAGGTTCTGAGTGGCCAGAAAGTTCTAGTTCTCACAGCAAATCAGTGGCAGAAAAGGGGACAGAAGCCACGATGGAGGAAGGGCCATTGTCCCACTGTTTGTATAGACCCACAGGGGACTCTGTCAATCACTTCTTACCGAGTTTATTATTCATGGTTCCTGTCCATCAAGGGCTGCAGCACCACACAGCCCATCATTAGGCCAACCTACCCAAGAATCTTGCACATTAGCACTTTTCTCACCCATCGCTGCTGCTCTATGAGGAACTAGACTGAGTCACAACCACGAGAGCCATGCTGCTGCCACCCCCCCCCAATGGCCCTGACACAGTGGGTTGACCAAAGGACTGTGTGAAGTCATTGTCTAGATAAACAGAAACAGGTCTGACAGTGCACAGTGTGAGTTTATGCACTTAAAAAATAATAAATAGTTTGTTTATAAATAATATAATAATATAAATAATAATATAAATAATATAATACTATAAATAATATTTCATAGAATCATAGAATGGTCTGGGTTGGAAGGGACCACATGGATCATAGAGCTCCAACCCCCCTGCCACAGGCAGGGCCACCAACATCCA
>VZTU01027515.1:626-25807 GCA_013400835.1 Zapornia atra | reverse complement strand
AGATTTTATAACCTTAAGAGCACAATTACTCCAGAACATACAGTCAGTGGACAAGAGACAAGAAGTTAATCAGTGTCACTGAACCCACATGAACACACTGATGAGAAAGCTGCTAAGATTTGTGTCACCTTATCAACACTAACCTCACATACCTTAGTTTCTATTAGAGATCAATATCCTCCCTTAATTTTGAAGTGGGTTGTGTGTGACCTTTTACCACCTTTGAGTCTCAAAAAAAAAATACTGGCTCACCTTCATTATTATTTTAATGAGCAGCAAGAAGAGACCTAATCAGTGGTTTGCACAGAGCTGAGTTCAGCACCCAGGCTAACACTTCCCCTGCCAGAGCACAGAGGCAATCTGCATTGAAATGCAGCCAGGGAACAGCTGGAAGAAGTATCCAGACCTAGGAGGCTTTCTCCAAAAAGGAGAGGCAAGAGTTAAGGGATGAATCCCACTTGAAAACATGTTGCCAACAAAGGACTGTCTAGAAATAAAGCTTTCAAGAAGAGTAAGCCATCAAATGCCAGAATATTGAAATGGCTGCTTGCTTCCAAGGAAGCCAGGCTGTGCTCTGTGGCTTGCATCTGCAGCCAGCTGAGGAACTAATTCAGAACTGAGCAGATAAGGCAGGAAGGGCACAAGCTACAGGAGCCATATTTAGGTTGGCTTTCCATCTATCATCTCATTTTCACTGCTACAATAAACACCACCTCTGCTTTACACAAGCAGTCCTTTAAGCTGCTGTACAAACATGGAGAAGTCAGGAACTGCCTTACACTGAATGCCAATTAATGGTTTGTTTCATAGTGAGGTTTGTTTCCCTCTATTCTGGCAGGAACAGATTTCTGCTGAAATTGAAATAAGGAGTTTTCTTTTGACTAAGAGTCAGCAATCCTGAACTTCATTCCTACTTCTGCTTCTGAACACTGAAGTCTGAGGGAAGAAGTCAAGATGATTTGCTCTAGACATCCTGTCTAACTTGAGCACCAAGAGCTCTGCAAGTCCCAGAGACTGAGTTCCACATGAGTTCTGAAAGCCAAAGCAATACATGGGAAAGGTTGGTTTCCAAAAGTCATTTCTCTAAGCCCACTGAGGAGAAGCAGCAGTGCAACAATAACACAGTGTAGACCTGCAGTTTCAGTTTACATATTTTAAGTCAGTATCATGTGCTTGAAACTCCAGCATTCTTTTAGGTTTCTCTTTTAAAGCAGAAAAAAGTCACTTGCCTTTCCCATCTGTTGCTGAAGCCTCTTGTAAATGCCTTATTGACCTGAAAAATAAAAATAAAATAGATTAGGTATAATTTTTGCACTCCTCTTTCACTGCAGCCCTCTAGAACACCGACAAATTTTCTTAGCTCTTTATGGTTAGGATATACTCATAATTAACTGTGCTTAGCATGCTTGGCACTGCATATATTTCACCCCATCTCCCCATCTCAGGCAGTTAGTTCAAGTATCTATATCTCCTTGTGAGTAAGAAAGCCAATTGCCAAGGCTACTTCAGCCTACAGAGAGCTTTGTGGGAGCTGAGTGACAAACTAGGGCATTTTCCAGCATAATGCTTTCCACTTGTACAATTAAGCTCAGCTACTATTCAGAGCACTGCCAAGCATTTGGCATCTTACTGCTCTTTTAAGCTCTTTTCATTTAAATACTTGATTACAGCTTACATGTCTACATAGGCAACTTATGTAACAGAAGCTACCCTGCAGGGATGTAAATTCAAGGGCCAAGTCTTAGTCACCTTGCTCACATGAGTCATTTCACCAGCTGCAGTGACACTATCCAGATGAAAAAGGGGCAGGATTTAAGCCCTGGGCTTCACTGCCAGTTTATGTTGGTACCATGACAATTCAGGAACACTGGTTGCACACTATAAACAGTTACAGGACAGCTTAGCCAAGTGTATTTGCTCTTCAGATACTGGTCTTTTATGGAAAGCAAGTTTTGATCCAGCATATCACTACGTAGGACATACTAATTCCAGCATTAGGTTGTAAGAGCTGCAACTGTAGAAGTCACCTTTATCATAGGAAAAGAGAGCCCCTCTAACAATGGAGTCAGTATTCCTGCAGTTTTATTTACCATCCCCAATTGCTCAGCCTCAGAACAGCAGCATTTTGACTGGACTGGGGGAAGAGACAAGTGGGTAGTGCAAATTTCTTGGAAGACATTTCCCAGCCTTGGCAGAAGGCCACTGGGACCCTTCCATGGAGGCCAACTGGGAAGGTAAAGGCAGTTGAAACCCTTTCACAAGTCAACCTGAGGCTTACTCCCATCTAAGCCACACATATGTGTGTCTCTTCACACACCACAAAAGAATTCTCCAGAACACCCAGGAGTTACACACTCAAGTGATCCCATGTTTACTAGACAGACATTTATATTCACTCTGCCTTTCAGAAAGAGATACTGGAGAAGAAGAATATTCCATATTTACTAACCAAGGAGCCAGAAGCTCCTTCATATCCTCCTTTAAATCCAGCTGTTTATCTAATTAAGACTAAAATGAATTTAAGAGATAAATGTTCTAACTGGCAAGAAGCAACAATAGTGTTTATCTGAATTATCTGTATTTTTGATAGAGTTTTATAACCAACATTATTTCCTGCCAAGTAGAGTGGAAGGAAGGGCAGGGAAACGTTCCCTGTGGGATTATTTCTTCTAAACAGGCAAGTAAAAATGCAACTACTCTGCTTGAAGGCAGCACTGATCTTAGACAGTGCTACTGTTTTAGAATTTACCAGCCTAGTTTCCAACCTCTGCCAGTAAAGCAATATCCCATTTCTCAATGTAAGAGAAAGTCAACCCTTCTGCAGAATTCCCAGTTCCAAAAGCACCTATAGTCTGCCCTGTGCTGGCCACACTTAAATCCCCCATCCACCTTATCTCATGCCCACTTCATTCCCAAATAACTATCTTCCACAACACAAGATTCAAGGGTTAAGATTGAGTTTTTAAAAAAAGTTATCAGAATGTTTGACTCCAAAGGACTGAGTTTTGTTCCTTTAGCAGTATCTCTAGCTCTATGTAGCAGTCAATACTCAGTAGTTCAGAAACAGCTCAAGCCATGAGGGCTCAGAAACCACACAGTGACTCACCATACCACTGGAAATAGGATGGCTCCACAACACAGCAAGTCTACCAGGAAGAGGATTTCTTTCCAGAGCCCATATTCAGTTGTCCCCTCTTCTGTTGAGTCTATGATAATGTATGCCACGTTTGCCAGGACCTACAGGACAGAACACAATTAGTGGCTTCAGCAGCTTTCCAAGGAAACACTGAGCACAGGCTGCCAATTCAGCAAAGGCTGTCCCACCCTTCCAGAAAGAGCCCACTCAGTAACACAGAGCTGCAGAAGAAGTGCTGATGTCAAGAAAGTGACACATTCAGCAGTATCTTCACAGGATCTACAGTAATAAGACTGAGTGGAACTTATTTCTGCTGATATTCCAAAACCAGCCTTGTTATATACTATGCTGAACCTACTGTATCAGCAGAGACAGAAAGACACTTGGGAACACACTGGGAAAGTTTCCCTCAGACCTACAAGTATTGTTTTTCCCTTTTCTTTTTTTAAGTCCATTCAGCAAACATTTGGGAAGTTACAACTCATTTAATTTCTCTGCTTAGGATTTCAGGGCTGTTTTGCAGCCCAAGTTTTGCCCCAGCATGAACATATATCTACCTTCTAACCAGCCACTCAATTGCTGACACTATTTGATCATCATTATCTCATGCTCAATATAGGGAGGAGAGTGGGGAAAGCTACAGGAGTAACCTTTGGGCCAGGAAATTTCAGCTCAACTAAAATTGCAACCAATAGGCTTACAGGAACAGTAACACCAGGGCATTTTGTGAAGGTCTCACAGCCTTTTAGTTTCCACAAGCAGCTCTTCCAGGAGACAGTAAGTACTGACACAGCTCGGTCCTCACCTGGAGTGGGATGACAATCATGAAGATTTTTTTGTCTTTATCTGACAGGATGTGTTTGATGAAAGCCCAGCCTGTGCCAATAAGGGCAATAGTGATGAAGAGAAGAGCACCCTTCAGTCTGAAAGGGAAACAGATACTGCAGTGAGAAACTATTTTACCCAACTCCCTCTCCTGCCCAGGTTCTCTCCTACAGGCAGTAAAGCCACAAAACCAAACAAATGCCTTGCTATTTATAATTTTGGCAAGTGCTTATCCTACAACAGTGAAGCAGATGCACTTGCTTACAACTGTGTGACACAGCAATATTACACTTCATTCACAATTGTCAATATATGCAGTCTTTTCCTGGGGGAGTCATCCATTCACCAGCATGAGCAGCAGGAAAACGCTGGCAGCTGTACCCTCTCACCATTCACACCAAGAGCAAATTAGATACTTGAATATTAGTATGAACAAAGGAAAGCAAGGCATTTCTTTCTCCTTTTGCTCCTCCACTCAGCTAAGTACCAATTCTCTGCAGCTGCCCTCTAAGTAGAGCTTTCCCCTTCACACAGGGCTGATTGTTGTCTTGTCATTCAGAACATAGTAGCAAAGAATCAGCAATTTTCCAGTTTGCTCAGGAGGGAGGGAGGCAGGCAGGCAGCCTCACAGGGAATTCAGTTTCATTGTTTGAACCCATCACATCAATCTTCTGACATACTTACAGGTGAGTGATGTAATAAACAACAGCCCAGCCTTCAATAGGATATCCCTGAGAAGAAATGTAGTAATAGTCGATCTGGAAGGAGAAAATACAGGAGTACTTACAAGCTGCTCATCAGCACCTCACCCATGTCTCTAAAACAGGTCTCCTTGACAGCTCCTTCAAGTTTCATGTTCCAACCAGCATGTACAAACTCAGCTCTGGTACATCTTTGAGATACCTCCCTCCTCCCAGCGTGCTCCAGTTTTGTTTAGCATCAATGAGATCATTTCCATTTGCTGTATTTCCCAAGTGCTAGTGGCTACATCACATGCAATCTACATCCTCCCCACAGAGCTCCCACACTTCACTACAGTTAAACAACTGCTTTTGTCATCTATTTACTCATTCAAGTTCAGTTGCATTATGTGAGTAGAGCCCTTCTATCACTGGAATCCAGATTTAATTCATTAGAAGCCATGAGTGTCTGTAGCAGTTAGCCCATCATGAATGTGAAGATGATGGCTGGCACAAATGTTGAAGGACCAAGTGCTTGCCAATACCTTTGTTTCTGAGATCTCTCCAGTAGAAAGGCAAAAGAATTCAACAGAGACTTTATGTTTTGCCAGTGTTAAAGCTTATAGCATTAGGTCTGATGATACTTCATCTAAAGCTGCACCCTTGCCTTTTACCAACATTCAGCAAGGTTTCCATTTACTAACATTTATTGCTCAAGGTTTTGGGCCAGCCTCAGATGGCCAAACCATTAGAATTCAAGGAACACATTCAACCCTCACATACACTTACTGCTTCACCCCCTCAGGCCACGATCTCAACTCTATTTCAAGTCAGACTTTGCTGATGAAAACTGAATCACTTCCACCACACAGATGCAGTTCAGTGCCAATGCTTCAATATGAAAGACACTTCCCATGCTTCCCCCAAAGCAGATTGCTCAAACAGCAGGTCCCAGAGTGCACATTTCTACTTCCCAGCTGAACAGCTTTGGGCACAGACATTGTACATACCGCATGGAAGACTAAGGACAGAGACTTTGTGAAAGGGAGTGCTGCCATCAGCCAGTGAATCTTAAAGACATCATTTCTGGGAAGGAAAAAAAGGAGGAAGAGCACCAATTAAGAGGCAGCAGGAAGAGTTTCAGTTCCCAAGGGTATTTCTTTAAAGCCTGTAAGTGTTAAACAATAGTCCCAGCTGACTATTAGTGTAAAAGGATTCCCCTTCATGCTGCAGCCCAAGTTCCTGCAACATCCTGAACAACATTTCAGCTACATGTTCTGCAACACTGATTTTTAATATCTGGGTTAATTAAAAATTCTAATTCATAGGAGCATCCTGCAAATATCAATCATATCCATTAGAAAATGTGCTACACAGAAATCAAACATGCATTACTTCACCCTCTACTCCCAAATCACTACACCATACCACTGAACTCCATACTACTAGAGAGTCTGAAGTTCACTTAGTGGTCAGATTAAGTGAGAGGGTAAAGCAAAAGTGGAATCATAGGTGCTCCTGGCTTCTGATGCTATGCTTTAACTTTTAAGCAGCATGGCTTTCACTTAGAAATTTCTACCACTTTTGACTACAAAGTGTTTACAGCTCTCCACTGCCCTAAGCTGCCAGTCTCTATAGGAAAAAACTGAACAAGTTTATCTTGTTAAAAGTTATCTTCAAACAGCATTCTCCTTTTGTCATCAGGCACAGGAATTCCCTGTTGATTTGCTGCCACAATATATATTAAAATGTGCACATGACATGAAGAATTTCTTCACGTAAAACTTGATAACTTTAGAATAATGGTCTTCAATAATGATACTGATGGAAGTAGCTGTTTTCAGCTATGTGTTAAGTATATGCCAGGCTTGGAATGGTGATTTATGATGCTAAATTTGCAGGCAGATTTAAAGGTAGAATAAAAAATTAAAATCAAATAAGGTAAGGCCAACACTTATCACTGATACCAAGCCAGTGTGCTTACCTACGTTTACGAAGTACATGGATCCAGACAGTCCCAGAGAGAAAGAAGAACAGAGCCATGGAAATGTAAAGCTTTGGCAGTGGGATCTCACCAGCTGAGAGGTAGCTTTCAGGATTCTTCTCCGTAATTTCTATCTGAAGATTTACAGGTATGTTATGGGCACAGTTGAAAAAAATTATTATATTAAAACCCAGAGTTAATTACAGTACACAACTCAACCTGCTCATTGAAAATCAGCTTTTCTGAAGCCTGTGGCTGTTATGAGACTCCAAGAGAAAAAGTTCAAGCAACTCTTCATCCTCAAGAAACTTTGTAATATGAAGCGTGGAGAGAGTCACACATAGTTAAAACTCAACTCTTAGGTTTACTACAGTGGATTTCTTCACTTCTAAAAAAGAAAGGAAGTACTCAGCTTACTTTGCTGCAAGCTTATTTCCCTGTAACTGAGAAAACTGAAGCTTTATTTAACATTCTACTTACGCCCCTGAATGGCTTGGTTCTGTGTGGTAGGACATATCTACATAAGGTTGCCCAGGGCCCCATCCAACCTGGCCTTGAACACACCCAGGATGGGGCATCCACCACCTCTCTGTAAAAAACTTCCCCCTAATATCTAATCTAACCATTCCTTCCTTTAGTTTTAATCCATCCCCCTTGTCCTGCCATTATCTGCCCTTTTAAAAAGTTGAATCCCCTCCTGCTTATGAGCTCCCTTCAGGGACTGGCAGGCTGCAATGAGGTCCCCCACAGCCTTTTCTTCTCCAGGCTGAACCAGCCCAGCTCCCTCAGCCTCTCTTTGTAGGGCAGCTGCTCCAGCCCTCTGAGCATCTTCACGGCTCCTCTGACCCCTCTCCAACAGCCCCACATCTTTCCTGTATTGGGGGCCCCAGCTCTGGACACAGGACTCCAGCTGGGGCCTCACAGGGCAGAGCAGAGAGGGACAATCCCCTCCCTGTCCCTGCTGCCACCCCTCTGCTGATGGAGCCCAGGATCCCATTGGCCTTCCAAGCTGCAAGAGCAGGTGCAATGAGAGGATTCATTACAGAACAGCTCACTATACACCAGCACAGATGCAAGTGTGAGCACAGGGAAGAGAAAGAAGGAAAAGCCTGAGCTGTCATAATGCACTCTGGCTCAGAAGAGCCTAAGACTGAACCCCTTGATGTTAAGATAGAGACAATGTATTATAGCAAATGCCTTAGGACCTGCACCTACCATAAAAATGCATCTTTAATTAGGCCAGAAAAAGTGAATACACTGAATTCACACATACCAACAATTTAAATTGCAGCCACAGCCTTAATAACTGCAGTTGCATGAAGAAAAAGGTGATTTCTGAGCACAGCAAAACATGAACAGCTGTTTTAGCTCCCCTCTCATTACAGCATCTAGTCACAACTGTGTAGACTGAACCCAGCCCACACACAGTCTTCAGATTTCCAGACATTTCTCCACAACTAGTATTTTAATTCTTATTGTAGTTGCTTCCTTCAGAAATGCCACTACAGAGATTAAAAAAAATGCCCAACTCTGAATCACATCCCACCCCATCTACACACATGCAGTGTGTGCTTGGTATACAAGCCAGAGTTGAAAGCTATATATTTGAGTTAAGCAAATGAGTTAATTATACTCACATCAAGACTAAAGAGCTGCTGATCATTAGTCAGCCCATCGCTGACAACACATTTATGGAAATACAGGCTGTAGAGACCTTCTTGGTTATCAGAGCTGATATTGAAAGAGAACTGGAAATAAGGAAGAGGACAGTCAGCATTCTTCTCATTCACAACAGGGTTGCCCTGGTTAAAAAGCCATCTCTACTGAGGCATGAAAAACATGGGTCATTGAGGGTCAGTTGGTTCCTTTCAGCAGGCATACTGTTCTGAGGACACCAATATAATTACAAGCTTCAACAGAATTCCAGATGCCAAGTCATCACACTGATCTATAGTTATGCACTCAGGTAATTCAAGACCTTTAGCTATCAGTGTTTAACTGCTCACCACAGAGAAAGTTAACAGGAACTGTCATATATTAAACATGGTGAAGTGTAGAATTTTGATCATACTTGCCCTAAAGCATAAGCAGCTGTTCTGTTCCTCCCCCAACCAGACGCTGCAATAGCTATGGAAGTGAGATTTGGGTCACACTGAACTTCAGATGTGTTTGGTTTATAGTAACCAGGCATGAGAGAACCAGCATGCTGAAACAAAGCATTAATCAGGGGAAGATACTCTGTATGAAACCTCAAGTGAGTCAGTCAGGTCAAAAGCTGTTTGCTGATAGAAATCGGTACGCACTGGTTGTGTCACAGTAAACTTTAACATGCTGAGGCTCACTGATTTAGAGCTACCTCATAACAAGGGGTTTAAAACAGCTCCCACACCTTATGGAGAAAGATTTCATAGAATGGTCTGGGTTGGAAGGGACCCCAAGGATCACAGAGCTCCAACCCCCCTGCCACAGGCAGGGCCACCAACCTCCAGGCCTGGAGCTACACAAGGTTGCCCAGGGCCCCATCCAACCTGGCCTTGAACACTTCCAGGGATGGGGCACCCACCCCCTCTCTGGGCAGCCTGTTCCAGCCCCTCACCACTCTCTCTGTAAAAAACTTCCCCCTAATATCTAATCTAAACCTTCCTTTCCAGCATTTACTCTTAACAAGAATCCACTCAAAAATCTTACTGAGTTATCAGAGAGGTATTTATACCAAAGAAATAGGAATTACAACAGAGCAACATACTTTTACTGTTTGCAAAGTAGCACAGCAAAGGGACTAGCTGCACATATTAAGACTAGACACCACCAAGCATCCTACCTGGAATGAAAAGGTTCCTCTGTCATTGTGAACAGGATGTTCTTGTTCTACTATGCTCTGGGAAAAGGAAGAGATTTGTAGATTTGACTTTTTAAAGCAGGTAACTACCACATTTGGCTACATCATCCAGACAACCAAAACTGCATTCTGGATGCCAACAGTAAAATGCTCTCCAATTCCTGGCTGAGCTTATACATGCTGATTCCCCCAGGTTCTTTCTGAAGCAAAACAGCAGATAGTTTCTTACCTCAGAGGTGGTTGTACTTCGCTTGGACTTCTTATCTGGAGACAAAAGCATTAATGGTACATTTAGCATGTTAGTATGCAGACATCCTCATAGACTACCATCTTTTACACACTGCCAAAATCTTACTCAAACCTTCCTACACTTGACTTTGTGGCACTTTCCTAGATAATCACTAGGAGAGGTTCTTTCCCAGCCCCTCCTTACTCTCCCAGGACTCTTCCTATAACTAGTACCCATTCTGAATGCATCCTCAAATGCTAGGACAGGCTTCTCCTTTTGTAATTTACCTTTTGTATTACACCTTTTACAAAATCCTCTCCAAGAAATCTTTCCAACCCTCCTCCCCTAATTACAATGATGCAGGAGGCAGTCTGGATCCATGACTTTTCATGTTATGACTGAGTACTGTTAATCTCGCTGGCTAATCTTAATTTGGACATTAATACACAGCCTGACAAAGATATGGAAGCCCTAATTAGCCCTGGGCAAGGAAAACATTCTCAGCTCTGCAGTGAGGCTCCAGTAAAAACATAACTAAAACCCAAAAGCATAGTTGACCTGCCAAGTTGATAACTGACACTTAAATTGACAGGAGACTTCAACAGAGCAGTGTGCCAAGTGCAGTTTCACTCCACTCCTCTAAGAAGCTTTTCAAACTTAAGGTCATCCCATTCTACCAGGAAGCAAAAGTTCAAGAGTTAAGCTTCACTTTTGGCTCCTGCACCTCAGTGCATTGTCAATGTGCATGCTACACTTCTTAAAGCAAGAAAAACAAAAACTAGAGCTGTCAGATCAATTATCTTCAGTACCATCCAGCTTTAGGTTTTGACTTGTAGGAAAGCCGTGCAAAATCTTCAATGATATCAAAGCTGGTGAGCATGACAAGCCAAGACAGACTCAGACTGCTCAGCAGTCTGATCTGGAAACTAAACTCTTCCAAGAGGGGATAACATGAACTGTTTAGAGCTAATCCCATCAGCATTGAGATTATAAAATTGTTTCGTCTGCTGGTCTGGAAGCCAGACAAGGATTTGTGCCTCCAATAAAGGTTACTGGTATAGTTACCTCTCCATCCCCATAGCTTCCAGGTAACAGAATAGATTCCAACTCTTACATACACAAAAAACCTTGGTTGGAAAGGACCTGGGGAGGTATTTAATCCAACTTCTGAATCAAGGCATGCCTAGCATCAATACTGTATCACATTGGCCCCGCTTTTGTGTAGTCACAGTTTAAAGCCTCAAAGGATGAAGGTTCTACAGCTTCCACAAATGGAATGCCCACCTAGAAAACCCTTATTTTCTCTCCCAACTTCCAATATGAGACACCCAAGATTTAATTTAATGCTATGATTCTAATAAGGGGAAACACCACTGTGCCACTACTAAATGTAGCTTTGCATCTTATCCTTCCAACCTTCCTTCAACCAGCTGTTGGTGGCTACCAAATTTCCCCTTAACCTTTTTTTCCCCAGAAAGGTACCTCAACCCCACCTCACAGGTACTGTAGGTCCCCAAAAGTCACATTGGGTCTCTGCCAGATCAACAGAGCCAGTTAACTCAAATCACTGGGCAGGAGAGACTCCAGCCCAAAAGGTAGCTCAATGCACAGATTTACACAAGAGTGTGCGTTAAGTTCTAGCCCAAGGAGATCCCAGATGGGAACACAACACACTGCTGGATGCCTATCAAGGAGGAACTAATAGTGAGAGTACATATAGATTTGTAGGCTTACCTTTCTGGTTGGTCTCTGCAGTACTTTTACCAGAATCACTGCTCTGTTCAGGAGACTTTAGTGGCTTGGTACTCAAGGCAGTTCCATTCTCCTCAGACATGAATGAAATCTTGGGTAACAAAGCAGCAGCTTCTGCAGAGAACCGTACTTTCACACTAAACAGAGAGTAGGTTTTTATATAAATGAAAGCAAACCTTCACAGAGGCAATCTGTCACAGCCTACACACACCCAATAAAGTACAATCAACTTGTCTTGACTTGCTTTCTTTTAATCCCAAAGAACAAGCAAGCACCAGATCACTACTTACAGCAGCCTGTCAGTGACTTGATCACTGTGGGACTAGAAAAATCTATGTGCACATCAGATACAAGAGTGGCTGAAGAGAAGTAAGTTTATTCTACTTTGCTAATTGGAGTCTTAGAAATTGTTTCCACACAGTTACAGTTGTTCTTGCAAAACAAAGCAATGCAGCCTCAAAGGTACTTCCATAAAATAGGTCATTTGAGACAAACAATAAAACAGCATAGTGAATGCATGAGCTGCAGAAGTGACTCAAGACTTCAAGCTCATGTCTTCAGCACAACTACAGTATGATTCTTTTGCCCCATGTCCCTTATCCCTTCAACATACAGCAAGAATTCACCAACCATTTGACACTACAGAATTTCTTCCTTCCCTCAGCTCCCATGTAACTCATTAAAAATTAAGCCACATGCACAGAAGCTTTCTGAGCCTTCAAGAAGTTTCACAAGGCATGATGTTGGCTTCAATTAGAGAAATAACTTTAAAATGTAGCGTACACTATTTACTCACACTTCAGTTTTTAAGTCCAGAAGTAAGATCACAACAGAGACATCTTGCTCTGGTTTCTTCTTCAGGATACAGTAATCCATTTCTTCATCCTGGTAATATATGCAAGGCATCTTTGAAGTGCCCTCCCTTTTATAATAAAAAGGACAGGTTCACTCCCCCCATCCCTCCCCAGGAGAGGTTACCAGACTTAGTCCAGCAAATTATAAACTTGAATTATCCTAAACCCTCCTCATTTTTAATTTTTTTATTTCTTTCAATCACTCCTGGAGTAAAGCAGACTATGAGGTATCCCCAGCTTAGAAAAGTAAGGTCACATCAATTATGCTTACCAGGTAAGTGGAGAACCCATCGTTCCTTGTTCGATCTAAGCTGAACCCCACCTGTGAAACAGTTGAGAAGAATCTGTCAAATTAAAACAGTTCAGGTTCCCCTAGTGTCAGAAGCCAAACTACCACTGAAAGAGTTAAAGACACTCCTCTCTAAAGAAATTAACCCATGCTTAAGGCAGAATCCAGCTATTTTTCTCATTACCTATAATATTAGAATCTAATAAACTTGCTGCTTCATCCATATCCAGCAAGAATAAGATCTAGATAAAATACAGAATGGTTCAAACCTTAACTAAAGTACCTTCTGCCCTTGAAAAAAAGTGAAAGTTTCAATATTTTTCCAAATGTTTCTGCTAAGGAAAACATTTACTACTCTTAGTAATAAATAGGTTGAACTGAGTGCAATATGACTACAATGTGGCAACAGGACAACAACGTGAAGATCTCACATCAGAGGACTGCTTAGGCAGCCTGTGTTCACCACAGGTTATAGATGTGTCCATCAAGGTCAGGAGAGGATCTGGCAAGTTAAAGTTTATCCTTCAAGCAGAAGGGATAGCACTCCTCAAGGCTAAATCTCACAGTACACCTATCCTCATAAAGGGCTCACTCACAGTGGGGGAAGCGAAGCCAACAGCACCACCAGTCAGGATCTGACCCCTCAAACAAGTTGGGGCATCCAGTGTAAGGGCATTTTCACAGGAAGCTTAAGACTGACATTGGACTCAAAGCAACTTACTGACAAGCTATTCTTGTCCCCAGAGGGCACAGGTGGCTTCAGTGAAAGGTTGCTGACATTGACTTTCATGAAACCATCCTTGAAGAAGCCAAAGGTATTCAGATGCACTTTCTGTCTCACATCATCCTGTAAGAAAGGACATCCAGTTTACAGATCACATACAGCCACCTGCAGCAGCAGTCAGAGAGGAATCACAGCAATAAAGTAACAGTAACACTTCAGTATTCATACAAAATATCTCTGTGATCACACCAAGACCAAATTTCTTTAGGATGCCAATTACTTCACTGCAATCAACCAACTATTCCAATAACTTGAACAGCAAGAACTTTAAATAAATACACCTTTGCTACATACCTGGCTAAACTACTGAGGAATAGGCAAGAAAAGCATCTGGTGGAAATTAAATAGCTGCCACTGCTGATTAAACAAAATATTGCTACCAAAGAGACCACAGACAAATTAAGACAACTACTGTCATTGCAACAGACTGAAGAGGAATTAGTTGACTACAGGGATCTTACTTAACCAAAAGCTGGGTTTTGGCCAAGTGTTTAACAGGTACCACAGTGTATTATCACCCCATCAAGATCTTCTATGTTAAGCAGGGACAATGTTTGGATAATCAAAATACCAAACACATCAGAGAATTAATGGTATGGTGTAGGTGAGAAGATTTCTTATGTAGTCCCATTCCTCCAAATGATTTTTAGCAAGGCCTTGGTAAGTGGGATAAATACCAAGAAATGACTATGTGGGTTCAAACAGAATCACTTGGGTTAGTGATTCTTTTCTAACATGAAAAGAAAATTCAGTCCCCTCCTCTGTCCCCAGTCCTAGTTGCAGAATAACCTGTATCATTCCAGTCTGGCAAGAGAGCTGTAGAAGTTGATCCCTTCCCATGCCTTCATCAGCTGAGAAGGGTTCAGACACAGTGAAATTGTGTCTGGAGTTTCTTGCTGTTTTGTTTTGTTTGGGTTTTTTTCTAAAAAAAGTAGGTCATGAAGGACATCACATGAAGAATAGTAAACACCACACAGAACTGCCACATCAGATGAGGAAAGGCCGTTACTCTGCAGTCATAAATCAATAAATAAGTACGTAGTTGGAGCAATCCTACTAGGTTGCTAAGCAGAAGGAGAAACAGAGCAACAAAAATTAAAAAGCAGGTCTATAATGTGATTTAAGGTCACTGGGATTTTTATAAGTCACTAAAATAAGAAAACTTTTTCTTCTGTTTCTTCTAGGAAAATATAATTAGAATATAGAACACTCTAAGGAGAGAAATCAGCTGCTAAAGGCAGACAAACTGATCTGGACAAGGTACTGGAAGACAGAGCTAAGAATTCTAGAAGTAAATTCTCTCTTCCCCTACCCCCAGCATTAATTTTGACATCTCTGCATAGAACATTCCTGACTCATAAATACCACTCACTGCAATAGCAGGACACCAGCCCTGACACAGCTAACCTGTAATCCAGCTGTAAGGAGATCGCCCTAATAGAATCGAGTTAACCTGGCAAATAACCAGATGGTTCCCTTCATGCTCAGAACAGGGGAAGAAAAAAAGGTGGTGACACAAGGCTCCCAGCAGATGCTTTGTTCAACAGAGTGTTAAAGCTGTGCTGCCTGCAGGTTCTAGGTCACTTAATGTGCTTGAAACAAGAGCCCATCTGGTTCTGTTAACCCTGTTTTCAATATAAATCTCCCACTTGGAACAGAAGATTAGTTCTATACAGTATTCCATATGTATTTAACCACATCTGGGCAGGCAAACATTTGTCTGGGTTATTAGGTAGAGGGGAATCTGGGGGGGTACAGGACAGTGTCACCCCACCACAAGGTGTTTTGAACCTTGTAAACGTGCCCAGACACAGCTGCTTAATTCAGAGTACTTGCAGTTCAATTTAAGGTGATTTACTCTGCCAGTATACTCCCAATTAACAAAAATATAATTAATATACAGCACACACACTTTCCTTCCTGGTTTTATCTCAGCTTTGAGTGCTTAAGAGTTTACAGATTTAGTTCACAAATCCTTCAGCTTTACATGATCCCACACACACTGTCACCAGTTGCCACCAAGCAACAGCATCTACTGCTCCACATATCCACAGCTTAAAGATACTGGCTTACTAATAATTGTCTCACCCCTCACTGGAGGTTTAACAGGCTAGAAAAATCCAGCTTTTATTTATCATCACTCACTGCCAACTTCAGAAATATTCAACTCTTAAGTTTACAAAGGTATGAGCACACACAAGTGAATATATTAACATCTGAGTTGTTAGCATACACATTAATTTACACAGGATGCATTTTAAAAGGAAACTTGCCCCTTTGAGAAGAGATGATCTGGGATTCAACACTAACAGGTCAAACCAATACAGTGAATTCTCAGCTTATTTCCATAAAAATCTTCCCTACTTCTTTCACTCCTTTAGCATAAAAATTGATCCTGCAATATTTGAACAAGGTAACAGAGAGGTGGTATCCAAGATCCTGCAGCCCAGAACCATCACAGCAATATTATTTTTTACCCAAAAGTCTAAATGGGATCATGCTATTCTTACAGTGTAAGTTTTATCACTTTGCTTACTCTCACATGAAATTAATTTTATTATTTGTGTGAGACTAATGACAAGACTTAGGATCTGTGTAGGATGAAATGAACTGCTTTGAAAAATAAACTCAAGATGAGCAATTGAAGCCTGAGACCCACCAACATTAAAATGCCACAAGTGTCTACAAACAACCACAGAAAAATAATGTCTTCCAAATAATTTAACATGCAACTTCAGTCTCAACAGCATCACAGAATCATAGACTGGTCTGGGTTGGAAGGGACCCCAAGGATCACAGAGCTCCAACCCCCCTGCCACAGGCAGGGACACCAACCTCCAGGCCTGGAGCTACACAAGGTTGCCCAGGGCCCCATCCAACCTGGCCTTGAACACCCCCAGGGATGGGGCACCCAACCCCTCTCTGGGCAGCCTGTTCCAGCCCCTCACCACTCTCTCTGTAAAAAACTTCCCCCTAATATCTAATCTAACCCTTCCTTCCTTTAGTTTTAATCCATCCCCCTTGTCCTGCCATTATCTGCCCTTTTAACAAGCTGATTCCCCTCCTGCTTATAAGCTCCCTTCAGGGACTGGCAGGCTGCAATGAGGTCCCCCCACAGCCTTCTCTTCTCCAGGCTGAACAAGCCCAGCTCCCTCAGCCTCTCTTTGTAGGGCAGCTGCTCCAGCCCTCTGAGCATCCTCGTGGCTCCTCTGACCCCTCTCCAACAGCCCCACATCTTTCTTGTATTGGGGGCCCCAGCTCTGGACACAGGACTCCAGCTGGGGCCTCCCAGGGCAGAGCAGAGAGGGACAATCATAAAAGTGTAAGGCAGTTGCTTGGAAAGATAGTTCACTTCAATCAAAAACTAAGAGCACTTCTGCTACACAGCACTAAGTTGGACGGTTCCCTTTGAAACTGGCAGGTGTTGGCTACTCACCAGCATCAAACTGAACCATGTGCCTGGCAAAGGCCTTGCTTAGACCAACTTCCTCATTCTCCAAGAGAGTTCCCACTGCACATAAAACTTTGATATTACAGCATTGAACCCTTAGGACAACAAAAAATAATCAACATTCCAGCCACTTCCTCTGACAATTGTTCCTATCAGTCTTCTGTAACTTCAATGTTTGTAGGGTTTGGGTTTTTTTAGCATCTCATTCAACTAATGAGGTTGATAATTGCTACTAAATGAAGAGAGTCTCCTTTGATGATGTTCATCCAAAAGCAAGATTCGAGCAAAGCATTTTTCTCACTCAGAAGAAATAATTTAGCATGGTTTTGTAAAGGTAAAAAGTTGTTTTCCAAACAGGAAACCACTCAGACTGTGGTTTGCTCTCCTGACAACCAAAAAGCTTCACCTCAGCATACTAATTACAAAGACACAAGAATGAGGCTATTCTGACTTAAGCAGTAACAGCTTGTTTGAGGAAACCTAATATCAAACACACAAAGCTGCAGCCTTTAGCTTGGCACAGTGTCAATGCACACTTACAAGCAAGGAACACAGGGCAAGAACACCAGGAGATTTCATTGTGAAAGGGTAGTGTTGTTGGAGCACAATGTTTACACAAAAGCTGTAAAGTGGGGGATGAAGCAGAAAGGGAGAAGCCAGTGCTCCAACAGTAAAGTTCATGTTTATACAGGAGGTGCACAAAGGCATTTATGCACTTCTTCCTGCAGCCCTTGGTAGGTCAGTGTTGCAGCCTGCAGAAGATACCTACAGAACTAGGTATCTAGTTGATACCTAGAACTAGGTGGATGAGAGACTTAACATGAGCCAGCAGTGGCTCTGGCAGCTTGCAAGGCCAATGGGATCCTGGGCTCCATCAGCAGAGGGGTGGCAGCAGGGACAGGGAGGGGATTGTCCCTCTCTGCTCTGCCCTCCCCCAGCTGGAGTCCTGTGTCCAGAGCTGGGGCCCCCAATACAAGAAAGATGTGGGGCTGTTGGAGAGGGGTCAGAGGAGCCACGAGGATGCTCAGAGGGCTGGAGCAGCTGCCCTACAAAGAGAGGCTGAGGGAGCTGGGCTGGGTCAGCCTGGAGAAGAGAAGGCTGTGGGGGGACCTCATTGCAGCCTGCCAGTCCCTGAAGGGAGCTTATAAGCAGGAGGGGATTCAGCTTTTTAAAAGGGCAGATACTGGCAGGACAAGGGGGATGGATTAAAACTAAAGGAAGGAAGGGTTAGATTAGATATTAGGGGGAAGTTTTTTACAGAGAGAGTGGTGAGGGGCTGGAACAGGCTGCCCAGAGAAGTAGTGGATGCCCCATCCCTGGGGGTGTTCAAGGCCAGGTTGGCTGGGGCCCTGGGCAACCTTGTGTAGCTCCAGGCCTGGAGGCTGGTGGCCCTGCCTGTGGCAGGGGGGTTGGAGCTCTGTGATCCTTGGGGTCCCTTCCAACCCATGCCATTCTATGATTCTATAACTAAAACCATACCCTGCTTTGAGTGTAAACATCAGCATCCACAGGTTAGTGATCGACCCAGGTGGTTAAGAGACACCCTAACAGGCACTAGAAGCTGTAATATTTGCTGTTGAGAACATTCTCTTAAGACCAGCTGGAAAGTTTTCTATGTAACAGACAAGCATCACACCAGGGAAATTTCTTCCAGCACTCAACTGTCAGTCCTAAGTTCTTCAAAACAATAATGGAGCCAGCATGAACCTCCTCATTTATTGCTTCAGAGAGGTTTATTTTTCCTGAAGCAGGCCAACACTCATGTCAGTGTACATCAAACAACTATATAGCCCAGAAATTCCTCTGTAAATCACAAGTGTCCCTGGCATTCACTGTATCCCAAAGGCTAGAAGGAAGGTCCTGAAAAGTCTTGCTGCTTTCCCTAAACTGCTACAAGAACAGAATAATGCTGGTCCCAGTCATATGCCACTTTATTAACTTTTCTGTGTACAAAATATTGGACACTGTTGACAAGAACAAAATTAACCACATCAATCTTGAAGATTCAGAGAGCTTCATGAACTACACAGAAGCCTTGAAAAGCATATACCAAATACACAGCTGCTCTATCACATAACAACCATACAGCTTGTCATTTAAAACACAACAGCCACACTCCTGAGCAGCACAACTCCACAGCGATCTGCACCACTCCCCACCAACTATCCCAAGCAGCTAGCATTCCTCAAGCATAGGCACAGGATGACACTATACTCTTTGAAAGCGCAACCAGAAGTCTATTAAACCACAAGAGAGGGCTGCCAACATCATCTGCTATCTCTACTGATTGCTTAATTAGTGTGAAGAAACTACACCCGGGCCAATAAGACAGCCTTACAGCCCTCAGTGACCAGGACAGTCAGACTACAGCAGAGAACAGCAAAACTAACCCCCAACTCCCTTGAGAAACCTCTTCCTGTCCCACATCTATCCCACTCTCATCGTACACGGGGTTCTACCTTACTCTTAAGTGGATGCGAAGCATCTGAACCTTCAAACCGCGGCGGTTCTGAGGCCCCTTCACGCGTTTCCCTCACGACTAAGAGACAGACGGGCAACCCGGCTGGGGCGGCGCTAAGGGGATGCGGAGGGAAATAACGGGAAGGACAGAACGCGGCGGGCCCCGCTCCGACCGAGGCACAAGGAGAGAACCCAGAGAGCAGCGAGAAGGGCCGGGAGGAGGCGGCGCGACGCAGCTGGAGGCGCGGTGAGGAGAGGAGAGGAAAGCCCCGGCCCGCGGGCAGGCCCAGGCCACCTCACCACTCGGCTCAGCCGAGCCGGAGAGACCCCAGCACAGCCGGGAACCGAGCCCGCAGGGACGGGGGCTGCGCAGACCTTACTTTGAGGGTGAGGTGATGGACGCGGGCGCCGACCGGGCCCTCCCAGAACAGCACCAGCCCCAGCACGGCCGCGGCCCGCCACAGCGCAACCGCAGCGCCGCGGGCCGCCATGTTTATTCCAACGTCCGCATCCTCTTCCCGCGCCACTTCCGGGGTGAAGGGGCGGCGGGCACGTAACGGCGGGGCGGGGCTGTCCTGTCACCGCCCGGTGCCCCCGCCCGGCTCCTGCCTCGGGCCTTGTCCCCGCCACCGGCCTCCGCAGCCCTTTCCTCTCCCTCTCGGGGCCTTCTGAGTTGCCCCCCGCGCAGAAGCTGCCTCCCACGGTGCCCTCGCAGGTCGGCCCGGGCCCCTCAGTGAGGGCCGCGGCCCTGAGGGAGCTCCCGCCTTGCTGGGGGCCCTCTCTGCTCCCACAGGACCCGGGCCTTCCCCTGTGGGGGTGCTCAGCAAGGCCCTGGTTCGGGGTAAGGTGCCACGGAGCTGCTCTGACGTGGGGGTGAAAGGCGGCGTTCTTCCCACCTTGCCCTCCTCATGTTCAGGGGGAGGTTTGGGGTTGGAGCTCTGTGAACCTTGGGGTCCCTTCCAACCCATGCCATTCTATCATTGCTGCTCCCACCTCAGCCATGGATCATCTCCCAGTAATTTGGGATCACTGCTCCCAGCTCAGCTGCACATCAGCTTCCAGCAATCACCAGTTTTGGGGTTGCTGCTCCCAGCTCAGCCCTGGATCAGCCAGCATGTCTCAGCTTCTTCCTGGAAGCTATGGTTAGAGCAGATGGCTGAGCATCAGGTAGTCCAAACAACTGGGGAAATAAAAGGCTCCATCAATTGGTGTTTTATTTCAACGGTGGAAATAAAAGGCTCCAACCATTGGGGTTGGAGCTCTATGAGCCTTGGGGTCCCTTCCAACCCAGACCATTCTATGATTTTCTCTTCTACTCTTCTGATTCTTTCCCCCATCCTGCCATGGGGGGAGTAAGCAAGCAGCTGTGTGGTGCTTAGTTGCTGGCTGGGGTTACAGTATGACACAAACCAAAGGGTTTTCTGCTTCTTTACTGGAATAGTTTTGCAACAATTGAACTGGTAGCTGTAGTCCCACTTCCAAATGGAATGACCAGCAGATTGGGTCTGGCTTCAGTGACTTCTTTCTTGCTCAAACTGAGAGCAACACAAGAAGCAAAGTGAACATGAATAGTGGCAATTAAAATGGCTTTTAGGTTAGCACATGGCTAAAAAAAGAATTGAAAGACTGCAATGGGAGACATCAATGTAATTAAATGGAACTCCTTCAGTGGGGAATCCTGTGCTGTCAGCTCTTGGGACTCAATCATTCTGATTCTCCCTTCCAACAGAGTAACAGCTGTGCAAGTTTCCTCATCCAAAGCCAGATAAACTACAGCATCATACCAGGCAAGTAGTAAAATGCAAGTGAGAGAAAAGGCAGAGGAAAAAAGACTCAACAGTCTTGACCTTTGTGTTAGGAGGATTATGTAGTAAGTGCAGAAATTTCACCATCAGCTAAAGAAACCTGGACTGGTACCAGAAATATCTGAAAGCATTAAAAAAAATAAAAATCCGTATTTTTCGAGCAGGATTCTTGCTCTGGGCAGTAGCTCGTGCGTGCCACTAGATGTCCTGTCAGCATCAGGCCTCGTACTGCACCCAGCGGCACCCCGCACACTGCCAGAAGCCTACGTCATTATTTACATCAGGTAATTTATTCCGGAAAGATAACTCGGGTCTAGATATTTTCTTGGAACTAATATTTTAATTGTGATTAATTCCAGTGTGTGGGCCACCTGGGGAACCCAGAGGCTTTGGATTCCTGAGAAACAGCTGGTTGCAACCCCAGCACAGGCTTTCATGCCTTGCCTCCACAATTGTCAGGCATGCTTTGACTGCTCCAGTGATCAAATAGCATGAGGTTTTCCCCTATAATTGTGGGGGTTGGTTAACGTGAAGATCCTCTGGTAGTCTGAAGAGGTTTCCTATTAACAATCAGAGATTTCTATGCAGGGGACTGCCTGAACATCTTTATTTTGTTCATGTTAACTCACCAGTAGTAAGATCCTGACTTCCCTAGACTAAATGATCTCAAAGTTAGAATTTCTAACATGCTTACTTTCTTTGGCTATGCATTTTTCTAAGATTTTGTATGTTGAAAGATGCCTCTACTTAAATTTACATCCCTATCAATATGCAAACTGGCTCCTGTCTGTAATGGATATGCTATAACAGTAAATCTCATCCTTACATTCATCTCCTTTACTGTAGCTTCCAAACAGGATTTACCCTGCTATAAATGTGCTGTTCCTAACAAGCACAGTTATTCTCAGCTGTGGTTAAATTAATTTAGCCTAGATATCTTTTCATAGAATCATAGACTGGTCTGGGTTGGAAGGGACCCCAAGGATCACAGAGCTCCAACCCCCCTGCCACAGGCAGGGACACCAACCTCCAGGCCTGGAGCTACACAAGGTTGCCCAGGGCCCCATCCAACCTGGCCTGGAACACCCCCAGGGATGGGGCACCCCCCCCCTCTCTGGGCAGCCTGTTCCAGCCCCTCACCACTCTCTCTGTAAAAAACTTCCCCCTAATATCTAATCGAACCCTTCCTTCCTTTAGTTTTAATCCATCCCCCTTGTCCTGCCATTTACCCCACTGTATTTTCTCACATATTCAAACTTTTAATTAGAAAAGGGGTGGTTTTTTTAAGCCTGTCATGAACAGCTAGCAAGATTGGATGGAAAGCATCAACAGTGTCAGGAAAATCTTGGCAGGAGGACAGCAAAAAGGTACACCCCAGTACAGAGTGATGCAGACTGTTACTGCACACCATGAGCCACAGCACATGGCACAGAGCAGCAAGGACTGGCTGTTCACTGAGGGATGCAGAGTTAGAAAATAAACACGATAACACAAGCAGCAAGACAGGGGCCTCACCGGTCACAGTCCAGCCCCACAGCCCCCAAGCAGGGGGGCAGAGCAGGGATGGCAGCTGGCAGTCCAGGTCTTCAGGTGAGCTCATAGCAATGAGAAGTCAATCTGCAGCTCAGGTGATAGGAACCAAGGTCAGATGCAGCTTAGCACCTGGACAGATCTGTAGGGATGAGGCAAGTCCGAGAACAGACCCGGTCCAAGCCAGTTTCTACAGCCTGGCAGAGCTGTGGCTGAACCAGAGACCAGCACACTACAACGCTGCTCAAACAGAGACTAAGCCCTCAGGCCAGAGCTTAAATAGGGCGGGAGTCCAGGGGCAGAGGGTGTGGGTGGAGGCCGCAGGTGAGGCTGGTCAGGGCTATTAAGGATTATCAGGTCTTAATCAGGCCTTAATTAGGCCCCTCTGGGCCCTGATAGGCATTTAAAGAGAACCGAGGGCCCCCGCCGTGCGTTAGAATGATCTGTGTAGTGTTGTGAGAGTGGAAAGGAAACAGCTGTGCTGGCCTTAGGGAAAGGTGTGTCCTCTTCCTTTCCTGGTGCCGGTTCGGTCCCAGTGTATGAGAGGTTACAAGCAACATCCACATTTCTTGCCTTGGATGTGCATTATCTGAGTAGAATTATAAAGTAAAAAGGGAAGCAGCTGCAAGGGTGATAACTCCAGGGGAAAAGGTGGGTCCTCTTGTGTCCTGGAAGCTAGAAGTGCCTGTGTGTGTTTCAAAAGCTGTGATTTTACTTGTTTTACGTGAGGAAACAAACCTAGAGGGAAGGGGCTGAGGTTCAATTGTAGTTGAGGGTTTTATTTTATCTTCTTTGGGTATTTTCTGAATTGTTTGGCAGCTAATCTGGCTGGGTTTGAGTGGAATGGGGGCTTCCTAAGCAAAGTCCTGCCCTTCTGAAAAGGGAGTTGCTTCTAGATGGGTTTAGAATCTGCTTCTAGGAGTGGTCTGAATTGTAACAACAAGAGAAGTAAACAGACATTTTACAGGAATAGGCCCATATCTAGATAACAGATCTGCAAGGTCTTGTTTTCAGTGTGGCTGAGGGAAAACTCCCACCAGGATCCGTGTCATTCAGCTTTGGACTGTGCAAACAAAGAAGTGCTAGATAATATAATTTCTAAGTGTTACTTTGAATTATTCTTTTGAGCTATCCAGCGTTTACTTCAATAGAGAGGGTTCTTAATACTCCCATCATTATTAATTATGTCAGTAATTAGGGACTAACCAAGCTCCAGGCCCTGCTGTTTTGGGTACTGCGCAACTGAAAGTAATGATCTAAGTGGCAGTCCTGGTCTTGGGGAGTTTCAGGCTACATAATAAAGAAGGGGGAAAGTCCCCTTTCAGCAAACCTCAGAATTTGTTTTATTTAGTGTTTAGCTTGAGTCTCTGTCCTCACAAACTGTAGGAACTTTTCATAGGTGGGGGCACGGTTGGGTGTTAGATGCCATCGTAATACAAAACTTGCATTTCTGGCCTTTATCTTTCTGGAACTGGTTAAGCATTTCTGTCTTGCAGTGTGGACAGGTTTCCCTGCCCTTGCTGGTGTAACAGGTTTGCCTTGTTCCACTCCCAGCTCTTTGGGCAAAAGGAAATTCCACAGCAAATTTACCTCAGAAGATACTAGTGCTGCTTTCTGTTTGGTCTCTGTATGTTCTTTTTACTCAGGTATTTAAGGATTAACCTCTCAAGAAGTCCTGATGCAACCCTGTTGTCTGGACAGTGGGCTTAGGTGTCCCTTCCCCGAGAGTCTGTGGAAGTAAAAGCCCTTGGAAGACTGTGGTTTTGCTTTAGGCATCGCAGCAAGCTCAGATATTGAAATATGTTGGCAGTAGCAGGAAGAAGTACTCTGTAAAATGAGTTGAAACAGTGTGTCTCAGAGTTGCTGTGAAGTCAGTCCATAAAAGCAGTAACTTTTAACAATGAACAAAAGCATATCCTACCAGACAGCTGTGTGAGAAGCAGCGTTCTCCTCTTACCTTAAAATCCAGTGAACCAGGATAAAAATACATGGAATTCAATCATTAACATGCTATTTCTCTTCATTGTTGCTCTATGTTGGAATTGCTTATTAAGTTATTCTTTGCTTGTGCTTTCTCACGTAGGTTAATAGCCAAGCATCAGTGCAAGAAGTGCATTAATCTAAAGGAGGTAACACTTGTTGTAGCAGCTGGTCAAGTTTTATCTCCTGACATCAAAAGGATCCTCACCCTCTCCAAGCACGTACCTTTTCCCTCTGGTGAATAAATGTTCTTCCCTATTTTCCCTCCCATGTAAATCTTCCCTGAGCAGATGCAATAAATACATCAGTCCAAGGCTTGTTCCACACTGCCCAGAGCTGGAAAACAAGACATGTGAAATCAGAGGAGTGACACAGCTCAGGTGCTGCTGTAACATAGAGAGACATGGATTTTCCTTCTCTGGCAAGGAGCTGGGCTGTTCTCCGCAGGGCCTGAGGCATTGCTGCAGGAACCCGCGCTTATGCAAAGGCAGATAACTCGGCTATTCTCCTGCTCGCTTCTTGAGCATCTTGGTGACAGATGGTGGTCTTTAATATTCCCAGATTTGGGTTATTTTTGGGGGGG
>VZTU01027514.1:91304-129315 GCA_013400835.1 Zapornia atra | reverse complement strand
CAACGGGGCGGTGGTGCTGGTGATCGCCCGGCACCGGCAGCTCCGCACGGTCACCAACGCCTTCGTGCTCTCGCTGTCGCTCTCGGAGCTGCTGGGAGCCCTGCTCTGCCTGCCCCTGGCCTTCCTCAGCCTCCTCAGCCGCCCGCCCGGTGCCTGGCTCTTTGGGCAGCGTCTCTGCTTGGCCAGCGCTGCTCTCCACGCCGGGCTGGGCATCGCCGCCACGCTCACCATGGCCCTCCTCTCCTTCGACCGCTACTGTGCCATCGTCCGCCAGCCCCGACACAAGATGGGCCGCCGCCGTGCTGCCCAGCTCCTGGCCGCCGTCTGGCTGGCCGCCCTGGCTCTAGCTGGACCCTGGTACGGGCTGGCAGGTGAGGGGCGGCAGGACGCCCGGCCTGGGGCCTACCACTGCATCTACGTGCTGCCTTGGGGCTCCTCCCGGCTGGGGCCACCCTACGGCGCAGCCCTCATCGTGCTCTGCTACCTCTTGCCCTTTGCCCTCATGTGCTTCTGCCACTACAACATCTGCCGGGCGGTGCGGCTGGCCGAGAGCCGCGTGCGGCCCCTCACCACCTATGGGCACCTGCTGCGGGCCTACGGGGAGATGCGCACAGCCACCACCGTCCTCATCATGATTGTCTCCATCATCTGCTGCTGGGGACCCTACTGCATCCTGGGGTTGGCCGCCGCTGCTGGCCGCCTGCCCTTCTCACCCACCATGGACGCTGTAGCCAGTGGAATGGCCTGGGCCAACGGTGCCATCAACCCCCTCATCTATGCGGCTCGGAACCCCAACATCTCCGTGCTGCTGCGGCGCAGCCGTGAGGGTGGCTACAGGACTAGGAACAACGTGGCAGCCTACCTCTCGGCCCCAGGCCACCAGTCAGAGCCTCGGAGCCGGGCTGACCACGTCCGAGAGCGCTATGTCAACCAGCACAGCGGCCCCCCGGGCAGTGCCCTGTCCTCCTCCAGCCCAGCGAGTGGGGGAGAGGTGGCCATGTGGGCCTGCAAGAATCCCGCTGTACTCTTCTGTCGGGATGGGCAACCAGACACCATCTCTGAGGCTGCCTTACAGGCCAAAGCAGACACCGTTGATACCAGCCTTTGACGGGATGAAGGTCTGAGGTGGAGGCATCAGGTCCCGGAGCTGTCTTACTGAGGAAATGCTTCGAGCCCTGGTGCTTGGAGCCCTTTGCTGCCAGACTACCAGGAAATTGGGAGAGATGGGACTGTGTGAACCATTGTGTGGGTTCTCTTGTGTGAGCTCTGGTTTTGCAACCCAGTCTGAGAACAGCAAGAGCTCCACAGGGAAAGGAAGCCCCCCCCCTTCCCTTTCAGCAGCCCTGAGGCACTGGTGATAGCCACTGAACCCAGCCAGCACAAGAACTTGACTGCAAGAACAAAACAGTGGTTGCTGCAGTTCTGCAGAAAGTACCACAGGGGAGCTGAGACAGAGAAATACAGCCCAAGACTGACTGTGTGAGCTGTTTATTAAGTGCCAAAAAAGCAATTGAAAGCTGAGCGCTGGCAGCTGGAAGACACTCTGAAAACACAGCACTGTGAAAACCGCATTATGGCAAGAAAATGTTTCTTTAACCCATTGTATGTGGAAGTGCTGATAAGTCAGGAAGTCACAGGCTGTAGAACAGACTTTAAAAAAGCAATCTATTAAGATTTATTTTTTTTTAAATTCAAACTTCCAAGCATAACAAAGCAGTAATTGTTGTGAAAGGAAAGATGTATGATACCAGAAGGAAAGGAAGATGAAACCTCAGTTGTCAGAGTTTCAGAAGGTTTGGGGGGTTTTTTGGCAGGTACCGTCAGCTTAAAATACCATGAATATGCAAAAGGAGAGTTCTTCAGACAGGCTGAGGAAAAGGGTGTGGGTGTACACTGTGGTGACACTTGAGTTTGTGCACAAGGTGTGTGTTTTCTTTTTGAGCTCATCCGAAGTGTCTCACATCTCAGAGTTTAACCATGTTTACAGGAACCAGGCAGAAGAGGTGAGTATCTGAAAGGAGAGGTAAAGCGATACCGTGTGCTCTTTGTGTGTTCGTAAGCATGTGGAAATGTGTGTATGCAGAGAAGACATGCTATTGTATTGGTGGCAGCAATCCATCTGGAGTATAATACTTTAAAAACAGCTCTGATGTTGGAAAAAAAGGAAAATAATGGAAGTGTGATTGCAGGGCATAAATTCATATGAATTTGTTAGTATAATTTTTTTTTGTCCGAAGGCCTAAAGCTTTAAATTACTATTTTGAATCAGGAACTAAGATTGGGTCTTTCTTTATCTTTGCCAGAGTTAACTGTGAAAGACAGGCAGTGTGTTTCCTTGTACAAGCTTTAAAAATACCATGTAACTGTTTTACTGGCTTTTTCAACTGTTTGTGACCCAGCTGAACATACTATCATCACTTTGTGAGACCAGAAATAAATTGCCTCTTATGCAGGAGATATAAGTGTCAGCCTGGCATCATTCTTAGCCCAGCCTTCAGAAGGGAACTGCTGTAAAACATTGCCAGATGAATGGTAGTAAGGAGACCATTAATGCAATTTCCTTCTGTGGTGCCTCTGAAGTCCAGGAGGAGAAGATGGTGACCCTCGATGACTCCTGAGCGCTGATACTTTGCTCTGCAGATCCTGGATTCTGCAAGTTGAGCAGTGTGGTCATAGTGTTTCAGAGGGGCTCTGTACAGAAACCCCACAGCTTTTCACAGGGGCTCTTTGACAGCAAGTGAACACTAGTGACTTGTTAGAAGGGTAGGCCAGGAATTTCTCACATACCTGCCTTTCCGCAGCGAGGGATGGCTCCTGTAAAGGAAAAGAAGTGGCAGTGAGTGAAGAGATGAGATTTAACTCTTCCCTAGGTAGCTGGCAGGTGGTAACAAGGAGATTGGTGTGGACTGATTTGCCTTACAGAGCACTCTGGGGTCTGAACAGCTTTTTCAGGGCATTTTGCCTGATTTCTACTGGCCACTGACTCTTTTACTATCTATAGAAAACTTCAACTACAATCCAGGAGATAGCAGAGGGAACCTCTGGGGTTCTGCCTTCCCAGAAGGGACGTTTCTCTATGACTTGTAGCACCAATCCTTGGAGTAAGCTCCAGTGCTCTGCAATGCTGGGAGGACAGGAGCAAGGGAAACTGTCCAAGCACAGTACTCATCAGGCCTGTGTGGAGGTTGGAGACAGGTGGGTGTTGGTCTCTTTGCCCAAGTGACAGGCTATGGGATGAGGGGGAATGGGCTCAAGCTGTGCCAGGGCAGGGTCAGATTAGACATCAGGAAAAAGTTCTTCACCGAAAGGTTTATTGGGCACTGGAACAGGCTGCCCAGGGAGAGAGTTGAGTCACTGGCCCTGGATGTATTTGAAAGATGGATAGAGGTGGTGCTCAGGGATATGGTTTAGTAGAGGACGGGTACGGTGGGACTTGATGATCTCAAAGGTCTTTTCCCACCTAGTGATCCTGTGATTCTGTACAGACAGCAGGCAATGGCAGACCACTTGCAGCTTGTGTATCGCCCACAGAGTAGTACCCAAACTCCCATCCTCTGGCCGTGGCTCAGCCAGCATGTTTGGCATGTATCTTTGTGATGGTAGGAAGTCTGTGTTGCAGGAGAAAGACTGTCACTGTTGTCAGCCTGGCCCCNGGTGGGGGGGAAAGGAGTGTTTGCATTTTTTTGCATGGAAGAAGGACTTTACCTGCCAACTGGAACAAACTTGGTCAGAGTAGATGAGCTAAGGGATAGTCCTTGGGTTAACAAACTGAGGGAAATGGAGGTCCAGCGCTGCTGTGCCTGCCTCGGGGCACGCTGCCAGGCCTGAGCTAACAGGGCTTTCTAGGAAAGTGGTAGTGAAGCTGCAAGAACACAGATTTCAACACACTTTTTACAAGCATTAGTCTTGTGTGTGAGGAGCTGAGTGACAGCAGCTGGCTGTGGTCTCTGAGCCATCACAACTAAGTGCATTTCTGTTAAACACTAGCTTGGGCTGTAGCAAGGGGACATTCTTGACCAGATCCTTCTTGGTGTGGACCTGCTGCAGCTCCAGCAGAGAGCCAGCCTGTGTTTGGGAGCTGTGCCTGCCCTGTACTCCTCATAATCATAAATCACAGAATCATTTAGGTAGGAAAAGACCCTTAGGATGATCAAGTCCAACTGTAAACCTAAGACTGACAAGTCCACCACTAAACCGTGTCCCTAAATCCCACATCTATGTGTCTTTTAAGTCCCTGCAGGGATGGTGACTCAACCTCTTCCCTTGGCAGCCTGTTCCAATCTTTGATAACCCTTTCAGTGGAGAAATTTTCCCCAATACCTGATATAAACCTCTCTGGCATAACTTTAGGCAGTTTCTTCTCTTCCTGTCACTTGTTACTTGGGAGAAGAGACTAATCCCCACCTGGCTACAACCTCTTCTCTGGTAGTTGTAGAGAGTGATAAGGTCTCTCCTCAGCCTTCTGTTCTCCAGGCTCAACCACCCCAGCTCCTTCAGCCACTCCTCATACCACAGTACTGTTGAGCAACTCAGGTACGTGGGTCTTTAGAGTCACATTTTTAAAAGTAGGTTTGAAAAAAATACAACCAAGGGTGAAGTGTCTTACACCACAAACAGCAGAGAGAGGGAGAGACACACAAAACACACCAAAGGATGTTGGCAGCCTGCCATAACTGTACTTGAAATGCTGTGTCCCACCTGTACTGAAGGTTGCTGCTTCTCACCAACAGTGCAGAGTGAGAGAGAAGGTCCCTGCTAGCACACTAACCACTGTGTCAGTCTGTCCTTGTACCTGACAATAGCTCTGTGTGCTAATCCAGGAGATGGACACCTGAGCTTTACCTCACTGTTTTGCCCTAACTCTGAAAACTCTGCCCATGGTCACAGCTGCTTGTTCCCAGGTAAGTAAACATCAGAGGAGGTGGCTCCTGGCCAAGCCTCCATGGGGACATCAGGTCCACACCTCTGCCATGCCCACACTGGTGTCACCCCACTTAGAAATCCCCTTTCTTTGGCCTAAAGAACTCAGAAGGCAGCAAGACACTGAGGTTTTAGACACTGCAAAGCTGTCTGTGAGGCTCCAAGCCTCCAGCCATGGCTCTGCAATACTTCTTCCCTTCTTCCTCCCTTGAGGTGAGCCTGAATGCAAAGCAAACCACAATCTCAGTTGCCCAAGGGCTCCGCAGAGGATGTTGGGACAGTTTTTAGCACCCCAGTTCAAAAATCCTGGGTAATTCAGTGCAGGATATTCGGCATAAAAGAAATAGCAGCTCACAGGATTTGAAGACCAGTTCGAATAAAGCTGAACTAAAAATTAGTCCTGCAACTCTTTATGCCCTTGTTTACTCTACTCTGCCTTGGTCAGGCCCCACCTGGAGTACTGTGTCCAGTTCTGGGCTCCCTGGTATAAAAAAGACAGGGATCTCCTGGAGAGAGTCCAGAGAAGGGCTACGAAGATGATTAAGGGGCTGGAACATCTCCCCTATGAGGACAGGCTGAGTGAGCTGGGACTGTTTAGTCTGGAGAAAAGAAGACTTAGGGGGGACCTAATTAGTGTTTATAAATATCTTAGACATGGGATGCAGGGGGAAATGGCCTTTTCAGTGCTCTGTGGAGACAGGACAAGGGGCAATGGCTGCAAGTTGGAGCACAGGAAGTTCCGCACCAACATGTGGAAGAACTTTTCCCCAGTGAGGGTGAGGGAGCCCTGGGACAGGCTGCCCAGGGGGTGTGGAGTCTCCTTCTCTGGAGAGATTCCAGCCCCGTCTGGATGCCAACCTGTGCAATATGAGCTGGGGAGCTGCTTTGACAGGGGGTTGGACCCGAAGATCTCTCGAGGTCCCTTCCAACCCCTATGATTCTATGAGTCCATGATTCTGTGACTTTCCAGCATACTTACCCTGAGTTTCTACAAGTGCCATACTATGTGGGAATGGTACACCTCCTGCTGGTGTAACCTATGTGTTACAACACATTCTTAGAAGGAAAACATCTAGTTGTGGTGCATGACAAGTGTTCCCAAAGGTGCTGTTCCAGCTGAAGGCAGTGGCAGTTTTGCCTTTGACTTACTCATCAAATTCATTCAATGAATTGAATTATATTATATTATCTTCCCTTCCCAATCCTCGGATGAAGTCTCTGGTTATAAGCAGGCTACAAGTGACAGCCTTGAAGGGCTGTGGAAGCTGGTACCAATCACCAAAACCTGTGTAGCTCGGGTGAATGAGATCCAGCATCCCCACTTCTCTCAGCACTGACGTTGGTGTGTGTAACCAGTAGGTGCCAGCAGAGATCTGAGCAGCCAGCACAGCCTGACCATTAATGATCCTAAGAAATGCCTCCCGTTAATGAGATTGTAAATCCCTCTCTGCCCTCAGGACTGCCCCAACTAGCTACATTCAGAGCAGGGGTTGCCACCAATGCAGTGCCAGCCCTAGTTTCAGAGATGGGTTCAGTACTTGCTGCTCTTCACAAGGTTTGCCGTAGAGGCTGAAACGAGTAATTTTGGAGAGCTCATCAGGAAAGTGGTGTTTTGTGCAATGCTGGCTAATGTCTGTGCTGTGTGGGCTCGAGAGCTGCAAAAGCTGCAGCCTGGATTCTTGGTGAGATCAGCCTGATGCTGGCTGGGGGCTTAGTTCAGTGGCAGAGCTGCCTCTTCCCTCTAGCTGCAGCTGTATTTTTACATGGTGACTCTGGTTATTAATAACAAATGGGTGAGTTGCTAGATCTTTTTGCAGAGCATTACACCAGCACAGGATGGTAACTAAGTGCCAGAGGAAAGAAACAGTCCCAAATCCTGCAGGAGTAGTAACCCACAGCAGGATCTGGGCTTGGATGACCCCATACCCAGCTGCGCTGTGCTGCTCCGCTGCTGCGAGCTTGCCAGGATCAGTGGGGTGAGTCCCAGTGCCTTCGCTGGGGCTGGATGTGGAAGGATGAGGCACTACCCATAACAAGGCTGGATGTGGAAGGATGAGGCACTACCCATAACAAGGTTGGCCCACTTGCTGTTCTTGATTTGCAAAGGACTGATGGGTTGCTAATGCCGTGCTGCTGGCAGCACACTGCCTGAGTTTTGAAGCATCTACAGTCAACACCAGCTGAAGTGCTTGGGGAACAGCTCTGAGCTTCTGGATATTTTTCCCTCAGAAATCATCACTGTGAGAAGTGGGAAGTGACATGGAGAGACAGACTGTAAATCCCTCTCGGTGGAATAAAATGGATGAGTCACTGGGGAAATCTAAGTGGAAGTAGCACAAACCCTAGGGCACAACACGAGGGCTGGCATTAGTCTGGCTGGGGAGTGATAGATGATCTGGTCAGCCAAGAAGATCCCAGGAGGATGTGACCAAAGCCAGAGGAGATTTAACAAGGTGTGGGGGGGGAAAAAGGTGAAGGGAATACCTACACAGCATGCTGTGTGCTGGGGATCCTTGTCAGGACCCTCTCCTTGTCAGGCAGCTGTGTCAGAAGGCAGGCAGGTGGTGACACACGCCAGCATTTCTGTCTCAGGGAGGTGGCAGCCCTGTCCTGCTCCTGGCCTGGTCACTGGGGTCATGGCCACTCTGTGCTCAGCTGAGCCTTAAACCCAGCTCCTCTGGCGCAATCTGTAACAGCCACCAAAGAACCACACACGGTTTTTCTGTGGGGATGCCCGAGCTCTTCTTGCCATCCCAGCCGGAGGGGCTGCGTTGATGCTTGCGGCTCAGGCATCAGTGAAGCCCTGAAGCCTTGCTCAGGCTTTTTGTACTGGGTGAAACAGTACACGGGCTTCTGGGGTGACCATGAAAGATGAGCTGGATCCAGCTATCATAGAATCATAGAATGGTCTGGGTTGGAAGGGACCCCAAGGATCATAGAGGTCTAACCCCCCTGCCACAGGCAGGGCCACCAACCTCCAGGCCTGGAGCTACACAAGGTTGCCCAGGGCCCCATCCAACCTGGCCTTGAACACTTCCAGGGACGGGGCATCCACTACTTCTCTGGGCAGCCTGTTCCAGCACTTCACCACTCTTTCTGTAAAAAACTTCCCCCTAATATCTAATCTAAACCTTCCTTGATTCAGCAGAGGCAGTAAATTCACTCTGAGAGGACCTATTTGCTATTTGTGCTATTTCTTGACTTGCTGGCAGTGAGTTCCTTCAGGTTCAGCTGGTTTCAAAAGGACAAGCACTGGCTGAGGCCTGCAAATAGTATTGGGGACTAATTTCAAAATATTTGACACCCTTAATTTTATGTATCCATTATGCTTGCCTTTATGGAAACTATTGTCAGCCTTATCTCTTTAATAAATAGACAACTCAGAAACTAATAAACAAGGGAGCACCTAAAGGGATTCATAAGCAGAAAGAAGTTTTTTTTAAAAGCTGTGCTCTGAAAAGGGGTTTGAACCTTTTCTCAGAGGGTTTGGTTGGTTTTTGTTATGGGCACAAACATAACAAATGTGATGGGGTGTGCAAACCTCAGTGTTTCACACGCTGGCTGCTTTCCTTTCAGATATGGGGACATCTCCTTGCCACCATAAGGAGAAGCAGAAGGTTGCAGCAAGGGTGACTTCGGGGAGATCCACTTCAGAAAATGACACTCCTTGGGTCCTGGGGTGGAGATTGGGAGTGGAAATATTCAGCACTACCCTTCCATGTCTGGAGGAACATCCCTGTTTCTCCCCTGGGGCTGGATCAGTTCTAGCTGAAGGCAGCAGGTATCTCTCCACCTGCTTTGACCAGTGCTGAAACACTTAGGTTTCTGCCCCAGGGCTTGACCAGAGGGCTTCACTGAAGTGTGCACACTCAGAGAGGGAGGGAATTGTCCCCAGGTTAGGGCTGGATTGGCTCCTAGGTAAGGCTGACAGCTGGCACTGGGCTGGCCCACCCTAGCTACCATGGTGGAGGGCAGCTGGGAGATGCTGGCTCTGCAGCTGGTGAGGAACAAACCCCCCTGGATAGGTCCTACAGACAAAAAAAGACCCCAAACCAAACCCCAAAAACCCTCAGGAACACAGATGTGGACAAAAGCAGCAGGAAAGACATTCTCTTAAATTGCTCACCCAGGAAATCCCTCAGAACCTTGTAAGTGTAATCTGCTTGCCTGACCTAAGCAACATGCTCGTAAGGAATCTCAGCATCAGGGGAAAATGCTCCCAGTAACCAGGTCACTTATTTCTCCAGTGAAATCTGATGTGCTGTGGCACTTGTGCTTCTCCCTGACCTGTGCCTGTGGCTGCTGTGCTCAGTCTGGTGCATTTTACAGAACATTTGGTAATATACTGCCCCTGAGGTCACGGCAGGTTTTGAACACAGCATCTGAATTGTGGATTCTTTCCAGAAAATGGAACTCAAATGGCAATTGCTCCCTGCTATTAAATTGAAAAGAATTGCCTTAGAAACTAGGTCTTGCCTGAGAGCTTCACACTCAGATGTCACAGAAAAAAGGGTCTCGGGCAGCGATCAGGAGCTGGGTGAAACACAAGGCTGGGTATTCCTCATGTTTCCTTGAGCCCAGGGGATGCTCAGCACTGAACTTGGCAAAGTTTGGCTGTATGAACATACACAAACACAAATTCAAGCAGATGGAAAAGCTCAGAATCACAGAATCACAAGGTTGGAAAAGGCCTTTAAGATCATCAAGTCCAACCAATCCCATCCTAATCTAAACCATATCCCTAAGTATCTCATCTACCCTTTTTTTGAACACATCCAGGGAAGGTGACTCCACCCCCTTCCTGGGCAGCCTGTGCCAGGCCCTGACAACTCTTTCAGTAAACAATTTTTTTCTAATGTCTAATCTAAACCTGCCCTGGCACAGCTTCTTGCCATTTCCCCTTGTCCTATCTCCTGTCACCTGGCTGAAGAGACCATCACCCACCTCTCTTACAACCTCCCTTCAGTTAATTGTAGCTCCCAGTACCCTGCAGAGCCCAAAGCCCAGGTGAAGCCACGGGCAGCATCTCAGCCCAGCTTTAGTTTACACCAATGTCCTGGAAGGGCAAAGGGATGGCTTAGGCAGCAGGAGCACAGCTATGTCCCATGTCCTCCAGACATACTATCATGGTGCCCAGGAGAATCTTGGTTTAGGGCAGATTCTGTTTGCAACTGCCAGATATAGTGCATGTGTCCAACCCCGTTCCCTGCAGAACCACAGCCGAGCTGAGAGCATGGGCAGGAGAGCAAATACTGGTAAAGAAACTAATGGAAAAATAACAATGTCTTTTCTTGACAGAACTTCCCTGGGAACTGGGAAACTCCACCTGGATTTTAGCAAGGCGAGGGAGACTGCGTGAAACCAACCTGAAGCGCAGGCGGTGCTGAAAGTCCCAGCAAAGCCACATGTTGTGGCCTTTGGCTAATTGACTCTAATTATGATGGGCAGAATGAAAATTATCCCTCCTCAGCTATGTCAGGGGAAAGGTAAATATAAAATTTAGCATTTAGATTGTTCCACAGCTAGAGAACACTGTGCTTTTCAGATGACCGTAGAGATCTGGTAGAGGAAAACAAGGGGCAGGATCAATTGTTACACTGAAGACAGCTTTAAAACCATGAAGTCTGGAAAGTGCCAGCAGATGGTGATGCCGCCTTTCCTGATGCTCTGCTGCACCACAGGCTCCAGGCTTTTTCCCTGCCTCACCTGCACTGAGACAAAGATAACACCACCTGCTCAGAGGATTCAGGTCAGAGCACCTCGGATTATAATGGAGAACACTCCTTTTCACACGTGTGTAGGCAGGACTCTGCACAGTGCCAGAGAGAGACCTCACAGGAGGGACGTCTGCAGGACTTGCCTCAGGAGAGGGGTGGGGACAGGGCTGGTGCTGGCCAAAGCCTCCTTCCTGCACCCATCAGCCTTTGTGTCAGCTTGGCCTCTCCTGTCCCCACCAGAAGCACAGCATGAAGGGCATGTTCACACCACAGCACAGGCTGGTACAGTAACACCCAGGTGCTTTTAGGGGTTTTATCACTATGCTGGTCTCTGCATTGAGGGGTGAGCCTGTTCCCGGGGTGCTCCAGCAGTGCCAGCCCTGCACAAAGGCCACAGATCTGGTGATCAGGCTGTGCAAGACTGCAGTGTTGCCCAAGTGCAATTTCATCCCAGAACATCTGCTTGAGCTGTGACTTGGCCACTGGCGTCAGCGACAGAGCCAGGCCTGGATGCAACAGCCGCTTTGCTACCCTTTCCCAAGGGTCTCCAGGAGGGATGGCAAAGCCAGACAGATCCATCGCTCCCTTGTACCCTCCCTTGGGAGTAAATAAATGTTTTTGGACATGAAGACCAACAAGCTCCTGCTGACCCAGCACACTGTGACCCCTTACCAGGGGCACCAAAGCAGCACTGCTTCCAGAGGGGCCGGGAGCCCACTGTTTCCCCATCAAGCCACGTTTGCCCTACTTGCTGAGCTGAGTTTTGCATGCAGTGCTGTGTCTGTACCAGGTCATCGCCCCAACCTCTTGACTCATATTTTCCAAGCCAGTGTGCAATGCCAAGGAGAACAGGTTGAGTGCAGGAGATGACAGCTGACACTCCTCGCTCTGGCGGGACTCCCAGTCACCCCAGCCTTCGGCAACGGGGAAAGCCGCTGGACTGGAGTGGCACACAGCCAGGGCTGGCTCGGCAGGTTTGGTGCCACCAACCTGGGTGGCCCCATGGGGCAATTCCTCCTGGAGTCCCATGCTTGTCAGCTCCCCTGGCACCAGCAGGTCTGGGAGGTTTGATTTATCCAGCACCCCTTCCTCATGGCTTTAACTAGAGGGAGCAGTCAGGATTTGGGGTACATAAGCCCTTTTTCAGGTAAATACCCAGCTGGCCAGGCCACTGGTGGACATGAGATCCTGGTGACAAGGCCTCATGCAGGACAGCCGTGCCAGTCCAGCACAACAGCCACCACAATCCCCATTCCTCTGGGATGACAAACATTTTAACTCAAATTTATGTTCTCAAGCCATAGATGCTTTCCCCTCTGCCCCCAAATATCTTGGTTGAACCAAAAGCTATGCCCTGTCTTTGTTCACACCTCCTACCACCACCCTTTCCATCCTGGGAATCATCCTGTGTCACACACTGGTGTGGCCCAGGAAACCTGCAATCTGCTGTTAGCCAGAATTTCAGGTCCTCATTGTGTTGTTAAGGTTTGGCCAGCTTCTTTACATGCTTTTATGGATGCACCCAGAACACCCCCATGCAGGGGACAGAGGGATTTATGGCTGAAGCCATTCCCCTTTTGCTTGGGGCCTTTCACTACACAGCTAAGGGCTGCTTTCATGTGGCACCACCAGCCTACCTGACTACAGGGCACTGCTATAGTAGCCCTTCTCTTCATCACTGCCCTGCACTCCCCACAAGCCTAAATCTGACCAACACTGGGTCATAAATGCGCTCTGGGATAGGCAAACTGGCCATGGGATATAAATAGGAGAAAGCTGCTGTGTCTGCCAGCCCAGACACTGGGTGGGATGGCACTAAAGGGAGACCCAACATGCCCAAAGATGTGTTAGATGCACCTCTGTGCTGGTTCAGTGCCGGCTTACTGGTTATACTGGGGAAAGCCCTGATTGCAGCAGGAAGGGTATGACCCTGAGCATGATGCAGGTGCTCACACCATGACAGACAGCAAGGTCTGGGGACTCTGGGTGATGCGAATGTCACCCAATGCACAGAGCATTGGATAAAAAGTAACACAGAGCCTAGGTGGAAAGGTGTGTGGGAAAGGCAATGGTGAGCGTGAATAGGCCAAGAGGAATTTAGGATACTGCCAAGATGTCAGCCAGTGCAGCCAGCACCACATCAGCTCTGTCAGCTGGAGAAAGGAAGGCGATCCAATCCTGCAATGCAAAACCATCAGCTGCCTCAGTGCAGCTCCTGGCAAGGCTGGTCACCAAGGTGGGAGCAGCCAGCGGGGACGCCCGAGTGGGGCTGCTAACTGGGAGGTGTTTCAGACCCCACAAGCGGGTGACCATGAGGGTGCTGCGAGCCAGGAGGGTGGAAGAGCCCCCAGCCACCTAAACCACAGCAGGCCGCAAAGCGGTGAAGCAGAGCAGCCAGCTAAGCCTGGCAAGGCCTGCAAATACACCTGGAAAAGAGCAATCCGCTGGGGGCCCTTTTCTGCAATGCCTGTCTCACTCACCAAGTATCTCATCCCCCCAAAAAAACAACTCATGGCTCTGCCAGGTACACTCACCGAAATCATTTCTCTTTATTGCATATTGCCATCTTAGAAAATGTACAGTCTCATAACATTACACAGCAATTCCTGCTAGCTAAGACTACTAACATCCTTGCACCTAACACACTACCTTGGTCACTACGAAGCTAATAAGGTCCAAGACATATACTTCAGTTTACAAATTATAATGGAATTTTTTTTTTCCTTTTTGGCATTATTAAAAAAAAAAAAAAGTCTTTAAAATACACACCCAAGAGAAAAGAGTGGCTACTTACACCAGCACCAATCTAAAAGTAGTTTTTGACAATGGCACATGGAATTACCTGCACACAGCCTTTGTATTTATTTATAAAGATAGACTTATTTTTATTTTTTTTTTATTATTATTTCGAAAGAAAACAAAGAAATGGCAAACTCAGCCTGACAGCGAGGCCATTGTAGAACAATAAAATAAAATAAAATTATAAAACTGAAACAGGTTTGGAAGGGCAAGAGGAAATCTGTCAGGAAAGGTCCTGATGTGGCACTGGGGTCGCGGAGGCAGGAGCCGGGGGTGGGTGCTGGCAGCCAAGCTCTGCACCCAGGGACCCTAAGAGGCGATAGCCCTTTCCAACTCCCACCACCTTTCGAATTAAACACGTGTGACCAACCATTCCTTAAACCATCAGAAGCCAGGCTTTTTTTGTTTTTTAACCATTTTTTTCTTCTTTTTTTTTTTCTTTTAAATATTTTAAATTCCCCCCAAAGTCCATTCCCTCAATTGTATCAGCCCCATTTTTTTTTTCAGCCATAAATAAAAAATATAAATAGAGGCACTTTAGTTAAGGAATAGTATTATCATTACCTTTTGTCCTTATTTCCCCCTCCTTCTTAAAGCAAAGTGCTTAACTCCACCTTTGAACATAATCTGCAGGTTTTGCAGCTGCTTGGATACGAGGCGCTGGACTGGTTTTTTTGCACTTACCTGCTTTATGCTTTATTTATTACTGCTTTAAATGCTACTCAGAAAGTCTTTCTTTTTTTTTTCTTTTTCTTTTTTTTTTTTTACTCTACAGTGTGTCAAAAATTGCAATGAAGAACAGAACAAGATGGTAAAACCACAGCTCTTGACAACTCTGGTTAGAGAGAGAGATTTCACAGCTTTCACTCAGCACGCAGATGCTTAGATGCTTCAGGTGCTTAGAACCATATTTCTTTTTTTTCTTTATACAAATTAAACAGCACTTTCACTATACAGTACATATAGTTAACTGACATCCCATACCCCACCAGTAATACCGATTATCTGACAAGAAAAAAATTTTAAAAATCAAAAAAAACAAACCACAACCTTATTTCAAATAGTGTTAATATCTAGTGCAACAGGGACAAACTCATCTCTCCACAGGAAAAAGAACAAATGAACCAAAATTTAAAAAAAAAAAAAATCACAAAAGTATTGGTGGTATAAAAAGGTTTTGTTTTTCTTAAAAAAGAAAAACCCCACACCACAAATAAATAAAAGTAAAAAGTAACAGTCCTCTATATACTTACCATAATTTAAGAATAGAAATGTAAATATGTTAATGGTGTTTATTTTTTTATCCTCCAATTCTTAATTTTCTAAACCTTTAAATTATTACTCCCTGAGAGCTCTGAATTATTTTTATTAATTTTTTTTAAAATTTTTTTTTTCTTTTTTTTGTCTTTTTCTGGACTGACAATTGACAGGTAGTTCTGCTTACAAATTTGCAGTGACAACAAACAGCAAATCAGTCAAAAAAAAAAAGAACAAGCATTTCTTGGCATCGCTGCTTCTGTGTGTCCGGTAAAGGAAAAAGAAAAGAAGGCAGGTTAAAAAGCTGGTGTGTTTTGCACCAACTGCTTTAATATGTCAGAGCCCCTCGGTCCTGACCCACCTTGACAGAGGATACAGTTTGTCCCATTGAACAGAAAGCAAGAATAAAAATTACAACGCAAAAGTGGATGCTCTTCATCTCCTCCGAGAACCGACCTTTCCCACCAGCCTGGGCCAGAAAACGTTATAAAAGTATAAATACATCTGTGTGGCGTTAAGAGCGGTAATAAGCACTTTGGGGTAGACTTTTTCCTTTAGCAAGGTGATGGTAATGGGAAAAATAAAAAGGGCATTTCCCAAGGATGACGGGAAGAGCATCGGCGGGAGCACCCGTGGCGCCGAGCTCGGGAACCAGCACGAAAGCACGAACGTGCCAGTTGTCTGGAATAATCACCACAATGCAAAAATAAACCCCAAAATCAGATTAAGTTCAGTCAACTTTGTTTTTTTCCTCTTTAAACTGCTTGGCTTGTGCGCAAGGCGTCCCCCGCAAGCAGCCCCAGGGCGGGGGGGGGTGTCCAAGCAGGAGGGCGGCAGAAGGTGGCTTCCCATTGCCTTTGGGGAGCGTGGGGACCGGTGTCTCTGAGTTGGATCCTCTCTTGCTCCGCGGATGCGGCATTGTGCTTGTGCATGAGGAGAACTACTTTTTGGAGGGGTTCAGAGGCGAGGAGGTGGGTGCTGGCACCATCGAAGTGGCCTGCCCACGCAGCTCCATCCGCATCCCCAACCTGACTATATACACAGTATATACACACACACACACTCGCCCACGGGGAGGAAGAGCGTGTCACTGTTTCGCTTTGAATCGCAAGGCAGTATAATGGGAATTTAAACTCACAAAACCACCCCCTCCCCAGCCACTTCAAAAAGACTAACCCACGTTTTGTGTTGGGTTTGGTTTCGTTGTTTGCTTTTCAGAAGTTGAGCTTGGTGACGGGCCTCTCGCGGCTGCTGTCGGCCAGCTGGTTGGCGATGCGCTTGCGGTTGCGCTTCAGTTTGGAGAGGTCCTTATCAAAGACTTCACCCGAGCGCAGGGCTGAGACGAGGTCGTCGAACTCGCCGCCCTCCTCCCCGCTCTCTTTCGCCTTCCGTGCCTTGCGCTCCCGCTCCCGCTGCTCCTTCAGCTATATGCCATGGGGGGCAGAGAAAGGAGACAACTCACCCTCATGCAGATGGTTGTTGGGGTGTCCAACACATGTGTGGTGGTCCCCAAACCCATGAAACCAGACCGATTTCCCGCCCCAGTGCTTAGCTCATGAGAGCTGGTCAAGGTTATTGATAGAACCCGTGGCCTGAGACCCACAGCCCCATGGATGCTGCTGGTAGCTTGCAGCAGCCCACAGGCAGCACCAGCTGTGCTGCACGTTTTATCTCCCAGATCTCACCAACCCCAGGTCATTAGTTAATTACGCAATCAACAGTGGAAAGCCATCCCTGGGTGCCCCAGGGGTGCTGCCAGATTTGCCCGTGCCTGCTCACCTGGGCTTCCATGCGTGCCCGGCGCTCCTCCTCCTCCTTCCTCCTCCTCATGTTCTCGTTCTCCTGCTTAGCCTCGGTCACAGCTTGAAGGAACTGGTCAAAAATGCCAAAGAACTCATCGGGCTGTATTTTGTCTGTGTCTTCTCCAAAGTACTTCACAGCTTTGGAAAACTGGGAAAGAGATGACAGGGGTCCATCAGCCTTGGAGATGCCCACCACCCTGGTGAAACCCCCACCATGGGAAGCCTTGGACCTGACGGAGCAGAGAGAAATGCTTCCAGTGGCCACAATGGAAAGCAAGGCTTTGCTTCATCGAGCCTTGACTTAAACATGAAATAAATCACCTGATACTTTACCTGCTGCCCTGCAAGAGCTGACCTGGATTGCTCCTGAGCCCCCTCTCCTAAAACAACCCCCACACACAACCCTTCTTGCCGCTGGCTCTGCCCCCGCCCCAGCTCGACTTTATTAACTAAGCAGCAGTAAAAACAAGGAAGTAAAATATTGTGGGACCAAAGACATAAAACTAATAGTAAACACGGCAGGGGCAGGGAAACTCGCACTTTTAAGTCTTCCTTTGAAGTATTTTTGGGGAATTATTTATCATTGCCACATGCTCTGCTATTGAAACCAAATGTGTTGGTGAAACTTCTAAAAGACGTTTCTGCCCAGGCTCAGGCACAGCCCCGGGTAGTGAAATAGGGAGTTTTCCATCCTTTCATGGAGTTTGCACACCATTAATGTGAGGGAGTGGAATGAGGCTCTAGCAAAGGTCAGGACAGGCCATCCACGAACTGCTGCTACATCCCGCTCCCCAAGGAGCTCACGAGTTGTCCTTGGGACTGGCATCCTTTGTTCTCACTTCCAGTTTGAAGGAGACTCTTTGTGCACAGAAAATTTTGTGAAAATTATGGTGGCGAGTTCTGGAGATAAGCACACTTAAGAGAAAAGAAAAACAAAGCCAAAGCACAAACAGATTTATTAGTTGCTTTGATTTTGCTGGGTAGACCGAGAGGAACATTTTTAAAGCCTGCCTGTTTGATTTAGTTTTATTTGCAGGGGTGCCCCAGTCTCTTCAAAAGACATTTAGGGCATTTTTATTTCTTTGTTTATTTAAGAGACTTAGCACTCCAAGATGCAGGGAGGAATCTGAGAGGTGCCACTATATAAGTCAAAATAATTGAGGTTATTCTTGTTGATTTCCATCAAGATACTTGATTCTCTGTCATGTTACAGAGATTGTGGTGAGGGGAAAGACTAAAAATGTTAAGCTCACAGGATATAAAGTTTATAAAGTAACGATGTTTCTGCTTTCCTAAGAGAAAGCTGCAACACAATTTGAACCTGACCATGTGTTTAAAGACCCAAGAGCTGGTGCACTCCACACAGCCCAGCCCATCCAATAGCCACAGAACAACTCTACTTTGTTTCAGAGGGGACTTTGCTGGACTCTGTGGATCATGACCAGACCTTCTGCTCTAGATCCAGCCAAGTAGGCAGAAGATGATAGTTTGCAGAGCACTTGTCACCATGTCCACAGTCCTAACTCACAGCAGGCAGGATCTGAGAGACTGACATCAGCAGTTTAAAAGGGTGGCCTGGGCAAGCCATGGCTTCAGGAAGGCAATAGCCATTCATAATGCTCAAGCATGGGTGGATAGTCTGAAAGACAGTGCCAACTGGACATTGGTACAACCAGGGAGAAGGAGGTGGTGACACTTGGTAACTTCTGTCTCTATAGAGGTAGCTCATACAGTTGGACAAAGATGTGACCACTAAAAGGGCTTGTGATGGACTATCTCCCTGCCACTTCAATCAAGACGAAGGCCAGGCCAGAGAAGAGATACTGGAGGGCTGTTGTTGGAGTCCACCTGTGTGCCCCTTTGCTGAAAGGGGGGAAGCAAAAAGTGCTTGGGAATCACAGATGTAAGCCAATGGCCATCCCTTTGCTGCGATTTAAACCAGCCAGGTATGAAGAAGATGACAACGTGGCAAGAAGTCACTGCACACAGCTGCAAAACACTCACCAAGGCATTACTCTGGGGAAGGCCAACCTTTTAAGCGGCTTCTCTAATCAGGTCTGAAGTTGGCCTCAATTCATGGCACTGAGCTCCTCTCCCTCTTCTCTGGAGAGAATAGCCAGGCAGGTCTCAAGGTGAAGTTACACACTGGAAGTTACTTCGCCCTATAGAAGTGGGGTGACTTGGGCAGTCTGGGTTGTCTCCAATATCAACCTCTGGATGATCTCATGACCAACCTCAAGACCTGGTTGCATTATTTCCCTCCTCTTTCATCAACACCAGAGAGAACACACTGCTGTCTTGCAAACTTCAGCCTTCATCGCTTCAGGTGGCACACTCCTAACTCTAAAGCCACCAAACCTGGGATATTTCCATTTTAAGACACAGAAAACAAAGCAAGCCCTCTAGTGAGGGCTTTCACTCTAGCTTGAGTGAAAGCTCTTCACCAAAACTCAGATCCTCACAAATGACCTATCAACTCCTCCCCTGACTGACACAACTCTCCAACGGTTAGTCTCAGCCCTGCACTTCCAAAAGTCAGACAGGTATCTCACGACCTTCTATAGCACATCTTGCATCCCAGCAGCAGTCTGTTGGCCTGACCTGCAATCCCCTGGCATGTTGGGTTGTGGAGCAGCAAAAAGGCCCTGGGGACAGACAGGGATGTACCCCGCCCCCCCAAAACAAACCACAAAGAGCAGCTCAGTGACTTTCTCATGTCAGTCTCAGCAGAACACTCATATGATCTCATGGGGGAGGTATCAGAGATGTTTAACACACAGCATGTGCACTGGGTAGGCTAGAACCACCCCATCCCCGTTGGCTGGAGGAAAGGCTGAAACACTACCCCAATCTCACAGACACTGATGACCTTACCAGCTCTTTCGCTTCCGTCAGAAGATCTTCAATGTCTGAGAAGCTGAAGCTGGCTAATGTGATGAACTGGCTGACGACAGACATGAACTTGTCACCTGTTTGCTGAACCTGAGACTTCTGGAAGTCCAGTTCCTTTGGGGGCAAAAAACAGTAAATCTGGTTAGGCCTTGGCTGATGAGGGACACAAATACCACTGGCCTCCACTGGTCCTGCTGGGTGTGTGCCTGGGTCAGCGCCACAGGCACTGGCTGCACCACCACCACTGCTCGCTCCTGCTGTGCTGAGACCACAATTGCCCTGTTCTGCAATACCATGCCTGCAGTATGTTTTTAAGGCCAAATCCCGCAGAAGAGATCATGGAAGCAGCATAATTTAGCAAGACAGAGAGTCCTTTGGGATATCTCCACCATTTCATCACCACTCCAGTCAGGCTGCATTAGTGCTCCCCAGCCTGAGCCCCAGCCCTCTGTGGTTTTACAGCCAAAGGGAGACCCCCTCGGCACATCACAGGTCCTCCACAGACATCATCACTAGACTTACTCAGCCTTCCTTGGCGTATCAGACATAATCCACACACGTGCCTAACCACAAAAGGTACCTTCAGTGCCAAAACAGCCCTAAGAGGACAGGCGCATGTGCGAGGCAGGAAGGAAAGACAAACACATCTCCAGGATGTGAGACAAAAGCAGCTTTGCTGAGAGCTCCCTCGCCTGCCTCCCTACGGAGGGATGCCGTGATGCTCTGAGCCAGGCTGGACTATATTTGATTTAAATAATACTTACAGTCTCCACCGCTTTCAGGCCGCTCCTCAGAGTGTTTATTTCTTTCTCCAGCTCGATCATGCTGTTGGAAATGGCAGGATGTTAGTTTCCAGCCTTCCCCAGCAAATTCTACAGTTCTATGACCAACTCAACCTTGTTTTTCCACCAAGAAGACCCCAGCACTGCACACACTGCCTCCTGTTTGCAGAGCAGCATGGCCTGAGCAGCAAACTGGGCTGACAGCCTCTAAGCTGGGACAGCTGCTTATCTCAAGGTGGCTGCAGTTGCTCGTTTTAAAGCAAAGCACTTCTCTCTATTTTCCATCATGGGGATGGTGTAGGCTTAGCAAGCTGAGCAGCCTCCAGACCTCTCCAGGCAAATGGTGAGCCCAGGAGAGGGCTTTTTGCTGCACACAGATTTCTCTTCCTTCTTGTAGGCCAGCAGAAGACGGGCTGGTCCCAGTACAGAGCAGACAGTTTTCAGGGTACCAAGGTTAAGTAAATGCCATGCAAAGCATCCTTCCTTAGCAGCAAGGCTTTCATAAAGGGAGGCAACCCAAATATAGAGAAATAAAAATAAATCATCATGTCTGGCACCAACTTTGTTTGCACAAGGCAAAAGCCCCCGATGAGCTTCGAGTTCAAGTGCTTATGGGTTTCTACCACTACATCTGAGGGGAAGCTTTCTCACAAAAAAATGATGACCACAGGCTTGACGTCTTTCCAGGAGTGTCTGTCCTAGGGCTGGGGGTCCCTGGAAAAGCTGACGTCAGGTCATGGGGCAAGCATTTCTGGCAGGTTTAGTCTGGGAAAATGCAGTTTTGGGAGCCCTGTGCTCCAGCAGTTCATTACTAGCGATGGGATTGACAGAGGCGGCAATTTTTGCTTCGCAGCTGCAGGGCTGGGGGGAATTTAGGGTTTTCCACAGCTTCAGAAACTTTTTGGTTTCCCTCTAGATTGGACCAAACCCAAATATTACATATGGTGTCCAATTCAGAGCAAAATGATAAAGTTTAGGGGGGAAAAAACCCCACTCTGAATGCAGACATTCTCTTTCCCATACGTGTATCTGCACAGCAGCTGCAGATACACCAGCACAAGAAAGCCTCCACAGGCTCAGAGCATGCCCTGCTTCAACCATGCTCTCAGCCAGTGCCTATGAGCACAGCTGCCACACGGTCCTCCTCACATGCTGGAGATTTGTCCTGGCACTTTGTTTAATCTCGATGGCTGACAAGTTATTTTACATTTTAAAAAGCAAGGATGCTTCCTTTGCGCATCAGGGGAAGGCACTATTGCTCAAAAGCATTCTGCAACTTGAAAGACCCTTGAACTGCCATAAATTCTGTGTGTATTTGCCATTGCCTCTTTAAGAAGGTGCCGTTTCAGCCCCTTTTCATGTCCAGGGCTAACAGGAATGCATGCTGACTGCAGAAACCTGTGATCTCTGCTGCTCAGGTCTTCAACAAAGCAACAAAGCCTGTAAGCTCCCGCTGAACTTTAAAACCAAAACAGAGCCTTATTGATTTCAGAGGGGCTTCAAGCACATTCTTCAGGGCTTTGCAGCGCAATGGTGGATTCCTCCTGCGCTTAAAAGTACGGCCTGTGTTGAAGAGCTTTGCTGAATGGAGGCCTCAGCAAAGAGACAGCACCAGCCTGTTCCCAACAGGTCGCTGTGAGGCAGGCGGGGTTTAACAGCTTATTGCAAACACCAGAAACTCTGTGTTGATGGTGAAATGAGGGCCAGGCAGGACCCGGAGGCAGGTGAACCCCCCCGCATGGCGGCCTGGTCCTGCCTGTGCTGCAGGCAAAGCCTCCCCACCACGCGCAGATAAACAGCTGCCCTTTATCTGCAGCCACACGGCAACCGCTTCCTCCCGGATTACTTAACGTACCATTAGAAATTAATTAAATGCTTCTGCGGTGAGATAACAACAGGAAACGGCTGCTCCAAGCAGCTCTCCTCCCTCCTGGCGCAGCCTCTTGTTGCAAGGGCTGAGATTTAAAGCCACCAGGTGATGTTTGCTGGAGCCAGTGTGGCTGTAGCACAGGGCACAGGTCGACAGCCAGAATCCGGCCATGACCCTGAGAAGGGGTGGCAGGCTGGAGGGAGGGGAGAGGCAACCCTGGCACTCCCCCATGCAACCTAACTCCTTGCTTACTTGACTTTGGCTGCCTGTGGGATGTCTCGCAGCTCTTCGTGCAGGCGGAGGACTTTGGGATATTTCTTTTCAACAATAGTGATGAGATAGTGAAGAAGGGTGATGTTCCTAGGAGAGAGGAGCAGCAGCAAGGTCAGCGTGGTGGCACCATGGGATCCGAGAGCTCAGTCAAAAACCCTGGTTAAATCCCAACCCTGGTAACGAACTCTGTTGGGATTTCTGCAAGGATGCTGTTCACTGGAGATCTGGGGACATGGGATGGGTCTGTCCCCTGCACAGCCACAGTGCAGAACAGTCTGGTCCCTGCAAGCAAGGGCCCTCCACGGGAGGGACCCAGGGGATGTGACATGAGTCTCACAGCTCCATCCTCCATTGTCATTTACTGATGGATGAGACCAGGCAGGTTTGAGAACCGTGCATGGAGCTTGGAGGGGAAAAGCAAACTAGGCGATGGCTGCACCAGCTTCAGGGGGTGGGGGGTGCTGCAGAGGGGGTTCCTGTGCAGGGGAAGCCCTAGGGTCCCTCCTCCAGCCACTGAGCCACACCACAAAGGCTCTTGGCTTCTCAAAGGAGAAAAAAATAATTTGGAGGGTGACCCTCCCAATCAGCCTTGGCTGCCATTTAGCCAGTGCAGGAAGGGAAGCCCTCATTGATAACCATGCTGAACTGCAGGTCAACTTCCCTTGAAGTCTGTCCTGCTCCAGAAACAGACACTTGCATCACCGGATGTGCCAGATGAGGTGGCAGAAAGGAGGGGACCGCTCCCACTTCCCCACATCCTAGAGGCAATGCTAACTGTCCCTCCATTTCCCCAACATTCCAGGGACCATGGACTCCACCAAGGATGAGATATGGGGCTGCTCACTTGTCAATGCTGGACTTGGTGTCTGCAATCTTGTTGAGGCTGGAGATCTTAAACCCGAAGGCGTTGCCCCTCTGGCCTTTGTTCATGTAGTTCCCGAAGGCCAGGACCACCTCCAGGAGCTGCTGAAGGCTGCCGCTCTGCAGCACTGCCTTGGAGCCGGCGCGGATGGCTGAAAGCAGAGAGGTGTGGGACATTATCCCCTGTCCCGACAGCACACTGGGCTCTTGCAGCAACCCCTTCAGTGCTCCCATGGCCAAAGAGCGGCCACCAGTTTGCTCCCTTCCCCTGCAGCACCGTAACCTCCTGAGAGGGATCCTCTTCCTACGAGCACTCCCTATGCCAGCACAGAGCCCATTAGTGATCTTAGCAGGTCCGGTCACTTGCCTTCCACCTTGGGTTTGACTTCTGCAACTCTCTCTGCAAACTTCTTCTTGAAGTAGAGGGACTGCAACCTTTGCTGGTAATGGTTTATCCTGAAGAAAAAAAAAAAGAGAGGAGCAGGTTGAGCTTTGCTTGCTCCAGGCAGAGCCCAGTTGCTCCACTGCTCACAGCTGTGCTTACAAAGTTCACTTGAGCCATGGTGATTAAAAAATGACTATATTTCTCCCTTAAACCTATGCTGGGATAGGACAAAATGACTACTGAAACTGCAGCTGTCCTGGGGTGGATCCAGGTGGGCTCCTAAGTACAAGCTTAAGCCTATCCTTAACTCAGCAGGCTCAACAAGTGTATTTTTACACCCTATTGCTATGAACAAACAGTTCATTTATGACCACTCCTTAGCAAAGATGCTGATGAGGTCTGGGCTCCCAATGGCTCTGTGATGAGCTGTGGCTGCACACAGGCACATCAACAACCAGCACTAATAAAACTGCACCTTCAGATCCTCAAAATGATCCAGCCTGGGCTGGAAAGTCACCAACACAGCCAAATCCAGCCCCTTCCATGGCAAGCTAGGGACAGCTCTGCTCATGTCAGTTGTATTTAGGCTAAACAAGCTCTCACTTGTATGCAAATGGCAGTCATGTGGACCAAGGACCCATGGGAGACGTGCTCACAGACAAGGCCATGGGCTAACGCTGTCTTACTAATGAGAGGTGACAAAGACATCACACTCAGTTACAGACCACAGGGCAAATTAAAAAGCCGTGTCAGATATCAAGGGAAATATTTGCATCAGCATGTTGTGCTTTCCAAGAGATGAAGGCATGGGAACAACACACAGGCAAGACACTGTGAAGGAAGGTGACCTGCAATAGGAAAGATAATTCTGAGCATCTTCCAACCCCACGGGCCCAGGTCTGAGCTTCACAGGTCCACCCTGCCTGTCTTTGACACTCAAAAGTGACATCGTGCATTGCCCCAGTGCTCATCAGCACACTTCTCTGGGAGGACAGGAGTGTTTCTATTTCTGATCTCTCAGTATGATTTGAGACTGTAAAGCTCACTGACTCTGCAAACAAGTGACTTGCTTGAAGTTCAGCTAAGAAATTCAAAGAGCTCAATACTCAGTTGGATATAAATAAGGAGCTTCAAGATTTTAACCCAGCACCTCCAGAGGATGTGCATGCAAAAGATAAGGTTATTCATCCCTGAAGACTTCTAAGCCTTAAATGATTGCTACCAGGAGCAGGAAGAAATGACATTTCCTTTCCATCTCATTTCTTCTGAGAAGCCCCAGGGACGAGTCACTCGAGGTGAGGAGTGGGACTCATCTATACAGCAGGGCAAAATTTACATACATCCCTCTTTGAGTATTTATTAGGATATGTTTGTGTGAAGAGGAAAGGAGCACTGTGTTACCACTGAAACAGTGCTTCCCACCTGGGCCATTATGCAGATGATGGAGTCTTTTGCAGAGCTGTGCCAGACTGAACTCTTCTTGGCCAAATATGAGGGGGAAACATGTAGTGATGTGACCTGGGGACCAATACCTCTCTCCAGAGGAGCCATCTCCCCAACCCTCCCCTTTGCTCTGTCCAGCTGCTGCTTGCCTGGGATGCACAACCCTGACTTCAGGAGCACAGCATCATGAGTGATCTTTATGGGTGGGAGCACCTTGCTTGCCCTCCCATCCATTTGGCCTACTCACTTCTTATTGTGAAAAACAGTAAGCAGGACTTATTTCCCAACCAGGCTCCATGAAACAGCCACATCCCAACAAACCCATGTGAGCTCTGGTCAAAACACGTGTCCCCAGGCCACCAACCTGCTCATTTCAAAGAGGAACCGGTCAGCCCTGGCCATGCGGTCCAGCTCGTGCTTATGCTCTTCCAGCAGGTCAATGTCACTCTTTTCTGGAACAAACTTCAGGAGCTAAACAAGGGAAAGAACACTGTTGGACATGAGGTCCATGCACAGCTTTTCAGGAGCAAAATGGTGATTTAGTCACTTGAATCTACTGCCTTTCAGTATGTACAGAAAGCGACCCCAAGGCACCGATGAAATAGGATTATCACTGTCCCTGTGGCCTCCCTCCTATTACCCCATCACGTTAAAGCCCCTTGTTTCTGCTTTGCCATCACTCTGGTGTTACAACAGACATACTACATCTGCTCCAAGGCGGTTCTGACATCAACTCTGACAGAGGGAGACCTGAGGGACACCCATTTGTTGCAAATCTACCCATCTGCAGAAGGAAATTTTGTGCAATAAATTCTCCTGTCTCTCCTGAAAGTGTAATTGCCAGCTCAGCTTTAAGGACAGGTGAATAAAATGCTTCTGAAAGGATTCAGAGGGAGCAAAAACCAGGGTTTCCTTTTTGAGGACTGCAAAGATACTGAAAAAGCTTTCAAAAATAAAATCCCACCGAGCATGACCTTCAAGCCACATCCATAAAATGGGCAACTGGCTCAGCCTCAGGGTCCCAGGGCAGATCTGGGTACAGGCACGGTTTGTGGAGGCCATTCTGCTCCCAGCACCAATGTTATGACTGAGATGCTTTCCTGCTGCTCCAGCCCACTTGGGTGGTTTTTCAACACGTGGTTGGCAAATAATCTGGGGCCCCAACACATTTCTCAAAGCTGTGGTTTGGTCCCGAGCGCCTCGCACAGCGTGGTCTCACCATGAGGCAACCACGGAGGAGCACGAAACATGCTGCCCACCTGCTCCAGCATGTCTTTCGGGAGGTCCTCCTGCTCGTCCATCGTCAAAATCGCCCGTTTGATCTCCTCATTCGAGAGTTTCAGCCTGGGAAGTGGAGAGGGAAGGAGGGTTATTCCCAGCCAGCAACTGCACGGGGCTGAGGAGCATTTCACACACACTCATGCCACACAAACAGCTTAACTCCCGGCCAGCAGCGGGATCACAAGTAACACCATGCAGCGTGTTATGACAAAAGGATGTGTGAGAAACGTGGCAGGGCCGTGCTCTGCCAAGGCACAGCACAGAGCAGCCCTGCTGCGAATGGGGAGGGGGAGTGTGTGTGTGTGTGTGTCAAACCCCACTGGTCAGTTCCCTCTCCTCACGCCAAAGCCACCATTCCCTGCTTTATAGCATTTTATATACGTATCCTAAGCAGTGTATTACACGTGTACTAAAAATACGTGGCATTTGTATGTAACTCCTGCCCACAGCAACGCTGCTCCTGCAGTGCCAGCATCCCTGAGGGCCATGGGGACAGTGATGGTCACCCTCCCCATTAGCAGCACAGCACAGCCCAGGCTCAGGACCACAGCTCAGCACTGCTCCTGAGCCCATCGCCACAACACCGAAGGAAAACGTCACCAACTTCTGCTACTTTTCTTGGTGGTGAATGTTGCCTCTCCCAGCTGACTTTGTTTGGAGTTTCCATTTAAGAAGAAAAAAGAAAGAAATCGAAAATTTTGGGAAGTGGATGTTGAGCATCCCAGGAAACCCATCAGCTGCTGGTTTTTTAGGGGTGGGGATTCAATTAACAGCTTGGAAACCAGCCCTGCTCCCTCTCCTTTTTCTTCCTCCACGTAACAGGAATTGAAGATGTAGCCACAAATTGGAGATTTCTAAGCCCACAGACCATCGTATCACAGCAAGCAACAGCAGGCTGGTGCTCCCTGACAGCTATTCAATGCAGCCTGCATCGAGCTGAGGCAAGAGATAGACAGGAAGATGCCCTCAGCTCCTCCTGAGCTAGAGCAGCTATTAATTACAGTTTAATACATCCGCAGCACGCCCCGTGACCGCTCCCTGTGAGGACTTTGATTGCAAAACCACACATATTTTTCTTCACGTTTTTGCATTGCAGTCAATAAAATAATCTAATTGCAAATGAGGGAAAACCCAGAAAATCCTGCAGCTCTGTCTGACACGACTCCTATCCCTTGCTCAGCTTACAGTGATGGTTTAAAGCCACTGTAATAAATAGAGGGGTTTTTTTAAAAAATCCCATTATTGCATACAATGAAAAGACCTGTTTGTGGGCTTTGAGGAAACCCATCACCCCAGCCTCAGTGATCAGCGCTGTCGAGAGATGCTGGAACACTGGATCTGGCTCAAAGGAATGAGCTGAAACCAGAAACACACCCTACAGCGGGCCGTGAGACCTGGGAAGTCAACCTGATCAGCAGATCAAAAAGAAGATTGAGAGCTGACTTGATCACTCCAAGTAATTAAATGAGGAGGGCATTTTTCATCCTTGCATCTCTTCAGGGAGCAGACTGAGACTGTGGAGCTGGCTTGTGGCAGGTGAAGCTGAAGCCAGAAGGGTCTCTAAGACCAGACTAGAAAGGGTTTGGTTTAGCTTGAAATCTTTTGCTCAAGACTGAAAATAATGGATTAGCTTAATTAAGGCTCGTGGATCTTAACAGACCTGGCAGCACGTATTTGCTCCTTATCACGTTTCTCATCTTGTACCCAGTTCTCTCTCATCTCCTGCTTGAGGAAGCAACCCAAGAGAGATTGTTGAATGAAGGGTGAGTTAAAACCTTACTTGGGTCAGCGGAGAAAGCACAAAGACTGTGCTGAGCAGTGGCCAGGACAATTGTTACACTGCCCCACAAGAAGCAAACCCAGGATCCACGGAAAATGTCCCCTCTGCTGGCAGTGACGAGCAGCCATGTCCTGTGGACACCCTCCTTGTCCCATATGAGGGCAGTGGGATACTAAGCCACAGGAGCCACATACTGAAGTGGGATACTAAGCCACAGGAGGATGCTTTTTACACCCAAGCAATGACATGAGAGCTCGGATGGCCAAAAATGTCCCACCAGTTCCCACCCTGGTGGGAAAAGCAGACACTGGTTGAATTTGGACATTTGGGGGATCCTTGGGAGGCAAAAACATTCCCAGGAGAAGGGGGTAGGCAGCAGCCACCCCTCATCAAAAGCCAAAGCGAACACCTAAAGCACCCACTTTCCACTGCGATGGTCTCCAGGAGGGTGGTGAAAGATGAGGGTGACTTTTGTAAGCCCTGCTCATTAAAACCAAAGTCAATAACAGAACATATTTATTTAAAGAAAAAAAAAAAAGAGGTTGAAAAAACTTTTTCTCAGGAATCATCAAAACCCAGTGCCAAGAACAAGAGCCTGCCCCGGCATCGGCAAAGAGCAAGCGCGGGGCGCCAGAAGAAAACAGCTTCTCAGACAATTTGATGGGAAAGGGGCCAGTGAAAGCTAGAAGCTTATCTATAACCACAATAATTATCATTGTTGGCAGCAGCTGTTGAATGCGAGCCGTCTGAGAGGAACGGGGTCACAGGACTGGCTGTCACAGGGATTTAAAGCCAGCAGCCCACCGATGCAAAGTGACAGCTCGCCAGCCTGACAGGCACGGGGGGCTGTTTCGCAGGGCTTTTGTAGAGTCCCGTGAAGGACGTAATAAGTGTGAAGGGGAAAACCGAATTCGGCTGGGGAAAGGGACGCACCCTCTTGAAAAGCCACATTCATTCGGGAAGAATGCTCCGTGCCGCCTCAAGGGAGAAGCAAACGGAGCCATTTACTGCCAGCACGGGCAGAAAGCGATGGAGCAAGGGCTTGATTTGCATCTTGCAGAAAGCAGCACTAAAAATACACACATGGGCAACAGGGAGCAAAAACCAAGGACCTGGTGGGTTCACTGAGAAAGGCCTGACAAGGCACCGGCATCGGCAAAGCATTCTCCAACAAGAAGAAAGCAAATGTTAAAAATACTCTTGGTGCTGCATTACAAGGCAGAGGAAAATCCAGTGATCTCACTGTGCAGCAATTTCTCCCAAAGCAAGGGAAGCAGGCAACAAAAAAAAATAAATCTACAGAGAGAGATAAAGTATCTCGCTGGCTGCAATGTTTCCACACTGCAAGCCAGACAATGCCTGGTGAGCTTACAAACGTCTGGGCTACATCAGGGGCCGAGCTTGCAGGTCCTTTCGCATGTGAAACTGTGCTGGTCCCCACAGCGGCTCTGTGAGCAGGGCAGGAGAGCAGCGGCCTACACTGCAGTGAGACCAGGCTGAGCCAGGCCCTTTGCAACACCAGGATGTGGAGCTCTGCTCAGCTTAGGGATGGGCAGAGATGAAAGGGTTTGCCTAAGGTCACACGGAATCTGGATGGACTTGCGCCTACACAGGCCCCCAGGAGCCAGCCGGATGCTTGGGCTTGGCATCATAGAGTAAATCAATTGCCCAAAGGGATTTTGGGGAGAGAAACCTGATTGCGGTCCCTTGCAAAAATGGGGGAAGGAGCAGATCTGGCTACTGCTGCAGCACTAGAGAAATGCCCTGCCTGGTTGGCCCCTCTGCCTGCACATCCCTGGGAGCACCATGAGATGAACCCCAAGCATTTCCAAAGCAGCAGCTGGCACAAGTTGCCGCTCCCCAACCTGTTTGGTCCCGCAGGGCCCTGATGATGCAGGATGTTACCAGGAAAAGCCATATGAGAGTCCTGGAAACCAGACTGCAAGGCAGGTCTGATCCCACTTCTCCCTTAGGAAATGACCCAAAGGGAGGGCAGACAGGCAGTGCCCCCCCATCTTTTTGTTGGATTAATTGCTGGCAACTTGTTTCCAGCCATCACTTTCTTGAAAGATAAAGATTTGCTGGAGAGATGAAATTAAGACCCAGTAAGGCACAGAAGATGCCTTTGAAGTTAAGAGCTTGAGTAGCTCCCCTTCCCACCAAAGGGGTTATTTATATGCTTAACTTTCAATTACACACTTAAACCTCTGGCTGAGTTAGACCTAAACCCACTCTGACTGTGCTCAGCCTAAGTATCCTGGGGAGCAGCCCAAATCCCATCGCTTCACTTGCTAATAGCTGGCTGACATGGATGTACTCATTCACCCGCTGCTTCAAACTCCGCTTTCATCATCACCAGTGATGCTGCTCCATCCTGGCTGGACCCGAGGGGCAAAGAGGCTTCTGCACTGCCAGGCAGCAGAGCAAACATTTCTGAATGGAGCTGTATTTTCCTGCTGCTGGGTTATATTTTTTCCTGGGCAAGTCAGAAACAAGCAGCATTTCCTACTGCTGTTTGGGTGGGATTTTCTTTTCAAGTAGCTACGCTGATGCTTGATCCTTTTAGACCATCACAGCCTGGCTTCTCCTTTCTCAAAAATCAGTCTTACTGGTGTAGTTTATCTTGCCAAAAACAGGCACTTTTTATCCTTTTGGCAGCAAGCTGGGAATAGGATTAAATTGCTGGTAGCAGGACAGGGTTGAGCCTGCCTTGCAAGGGGTAAGTAGGAGGCTGTCAGCCAGCGGGACTGGGCAGCTATAGGATGGGGACGTCCCCTTCCTGAAATGCAGATGTGGCACAGGACACCCCCACCAGTAGTCAGCCCTGGCCAAATTACACTCCCTGAACCCTGCCAGTACCCAGTGCTTTCCCCAGCCTGAAACCTTCTTCAACCACCATCAAAGAGCAAACAAAATGCAGGCTGAGGAAATTCAGCGGTGAAATCAACCCCCTTCCCATTCTCTATAAAAGCTCTGTGGCTTTCCAAGGACACCGAATTGCTCTGTACCCAGTTAATTGCATCTCCCCACTGCACCACCCTGTCATGGACACTGTAAGGCTATAGCTGGGTTCAGGTGTCGCTGGCTCTCCTCCCGCTCTGGCTCCTGATATTAAAACCCCCATGGGGATGAGGAGCACCCCCCCCTAGCCCAGGGCAGTGTATCAAGCATCCCCACTCCTCCTCAGACAACGAGGAGGCATTAACCATACCTGGAGAGGAGGATATTGCAGTTCTGAGCTCTCCGGCCATCTATGACTGAAAGCTCCTTGACTTTATGCCGGGAACTCAAGGTGTCATCATCTTCCTTCTGTAAAAACAACAGGGCGGTGGGGGGATGGGGGGAAAGCCTTGAGAAAAGCCATGGAGAAGCAAGAGACATTCAGTACTCTCAGCACACAGCAGACCTCTGTTAATCAGGAGCGTCACCACAGGTTATGGGTAAATCCCACCGCCTGTAACTGAGGCACAGTAAATCGTTTCATAAAGCAGAGCTGGCTTTGAAGCCACCAGTTAGAAACATAAATATTTCCTCAGACAGGGCAGATTTAATAATCTGCAAACACACAGGCACTGATGAATAAATAAAACTGGGCTTTCTTCACATACATATTTGTGATACTTCATTAAACCCACGCATGAAGTATTCCATTACGGGCTGCTGCACACACTCAGCATCACTCTTCTTCTTCACCCCAGCTCCAAACATCTGCAGTCGCCCTTCACGCATCAGTCCTCTGGAGTCGGATAACCAGTACAAGCTGCCAGACTTGCAAACACAACCTATGGTAGCTGTTGCTCTTTTTTTGGGGAAATTGTCCCCAAATAAGGGATTTGGAAGTAGGAATCAGCGTGGTGTAAGCACATACACCTCCTGAGCTGCTTCGATATGTGACCCCAAAATGAGTAACAATATACCAAACCACGGTCGCAGGCGAATGAGCAGGTCTACATAACCGCAGGGCTTGCAGGGTTGCCCAAGGGGTTCATGTTGCCCCCAGTGTTAATTTACCATATTGCATGTTTTAGTAGGGTTAATCAAATAAAAGGCAGCTAAGTAATCCATCTGGGAGGTACACAACCTGAAGCTGCAAGGTACCATGCGCTGTAGATCTGCTCTGAACGTCTGTGAGCGGAGGAGACCTGGCACATGGCCACCGCACGGGTTGGGAGTGAGCGCAGAAGTTCATGGTTTTTACTCTTTTTCTTGTTTGAATGAATAAAACCCAGCTATGTGAAGCAGAAAGCTGCTGGGACAGGTGATGTAGAGCAACAGCAGTGGTAGGTGAAGGGAGGTGAGCCCCAAGTCACCTACCATCAGCCATCCTTCTCACATATCTTGCTTGCAATGACCGCGAGCTTCAACCCAGAGGTATGAGTTTATTTATTCATGTGTTTTGACAAGGAAAAATGACCAGTGGTAGGAGCTTCTCTGTGTTAAAGTGCAACTGAAAGTTCAACCTCTGGATTCAAGATGTTGGCTTTGATGTCTGTCCAGACAGCAGAGAGGGTGGCTCCGTACTTACCAGCCTCCCCAAGCTGCTCCTCACCTTTGTACCTCTCTGATTTAACCCCCACTTCGCCACAGGTGAACCCCCCCGCAGCACCACACACATCCCCCATGTCCCCAGCCCCGTGCTCGCCCTGCCCTCGGCCGCTCGCAAGCGCTGGGCTCCTGTGGACGCTGGCTTACCTGTCTGGAGTTACCGTTCACAAAGAAGTCCTACGGCCATAGCAGAAGCATGGAAAAAGGCAGTAAAAACACATGCGGTTCAGTGATCTCAGCGAAACCAAAAGGATTCGAAGCACAGTCAAGGGGAGGAGCGTGCAGCACGAGGGGAGCTCGGCAGCATGGGGAGGCACTTGGGGTCTGCCAGCACCGGAATAAGGGGGAGTTGCACATGAAAATGTGGTGAGAATTAAAGGATGCATGGAAAGGAAGGGCTGATGGGAGAGGGAGAGGCAGCTCCGTGAATGGATCAGGCCAAGGCATTGGTGTGCAAGATGGTGAGGAGGGGACATGGGACTGTGGGACGAGGTGGGAGGATGCCGGCCAAACCCTGCCGCTGCTCTACAGGAGAGCTGGCGAGCGCTGGCCCAAGGGCACAGCACTGCTCAGCCCGCCATGCTGGGGAAGAAAATTGCTGCTTTTTGCAAATCTGTGGGACTGAAATGCCAACGTGGCTGCCAGGAAAAACAGGGCTTTCAAGTGGAAATAACGAGAGGCTCATCCTGGAGCAAATCTGGCTGCAGCAAAACTTTACCATTTGTCATGGCAACATGCTTCCCTTTGACTTTTCCTCTGACAGAGACAATTTCCCCTTCTCCAGGGCTTGGAAGCCCGGCCAAATGCCACCCTGATGCCCCACCAGCACCATGGTCCTCTGAAGACCTGGCTGTCCTGCCAGGCTCTCCTCACTAGACTGGAGGCATGGGTGGCAAGGCCAGCACACATATACAAGGGTTCTCCCTCCTCATTCACTGGGTTGCATCTTTTTTTTAAAATTTGTTGGTTCAAGAGACCAGCCAACAGCTCCATGGTGGAGAGAGAGGTTCCAAAAGTGCATAAATAATTTGTTGTTTGGTTGGGGTTTTTTAAAAGTAAACAGAAGGCTGGCAGTGAGCAGAGAAGTTAGGTGGATCCAGCCCTCCCAGCCCTCTGCAAGGAGGTGGCATATGGCCCATGTAGCTGGTCTGAGTTGGTCATCCCCAAACAGAGTCCCATCACTGCCCCCTTTTTAAAGGAAACCTTGTTTACGCAGGTTTTCCCCTGAGCAGCTGCTGAGGCTGGATCAGCCCAGGATGCACACGTAGCTCTGGATGGGAGGATGGGAAAGGGTTTTGTTAGCTGCCACCGAACACCCAGGGCTGGGGGTAGAGCATCCACCAGGAGCTGAGCTGTGCCGACCGCAAGCCCCGTGGCTAAAAACCGACACGTCGCTTCCCTCGAGCTCACAGAAACGCTGCAGCCATGAAGCAGGACAAGACGTGCCAGGAGGCAAAGAAACTTCAGGCAAGAATAGGAGGGACTGACCCTTTCTTTGGCAGAGGGACAAGCACCCATGGGGTGCAGTACAGGCACTGCGCTGAGCAGTTCCCCAAGGCAGCTGTGCACCGATCTGCATAGAAACATGTGTTGAAGAGCTGCCACGAGCATCCCCGGGAGCAGAGCTCCAGCAATGCCACCACACTGGGGACTTGGAAAGGCAAGGGAGACCTGAAAATCCCGAATAAGGACACCCAAGCTGCCACTGGTGTCCTTCAGGGACGTTAGATGAAAAATCGTACAATTTAGCTGCAGCTGAGGCCGTTGCAAAGGCAGAATTAACTCCGTGGAACAGTCAAGGTTATAAAGGATCAGTGTTTAATAAAGCAAGCTCTTCCCAGCAGGTTCCTTTGTGGGACAGGCACAAAGCACACACACAGAGCAGCAACAGTTTTCTTCTTGTCCATTTAACTGGTCCTTAAGTAGGAAGCCCCTCCATCCTCATGCTCAGACCAGACTTGTGATGCTCAGATGTGCCTCACGCTGGAGAGGAGGACGTGGTGGTCCTCCTGCTCCAGGAAAAAGAGGGCTCCCCACACATTAAGGCAGAGAACAGGCTTGTTACAAAACCCCTGCCTCTCTGCCTCAAGCCAGCCTCATCTCTGCCTCTTTCCCTGGCATGAACTGTGTTCAGCCTCTGCTGCAGGATGGTGGTCTAAGAATGAGAAGCTTTAAATCTGCTGTCACCATCCCAACAAACGTTCCCCGGCGCTGCTGCCCCTGGTCCCTGCACAGGTCACTCCCACTTGCACAGAGAAGCTGGAGGCTTTTCTTCTTTTATCCTTTTTTAGGAGATGAATTCCTTCCCAGCTCACTGCTAAGCCCCTGGTTCAACAATGTGTATTCTTTCCACTTGGCCCTGGCTCTTTTCCATCACTCATCCCTGCACGACCTGCCAGGACTGCTCCGGCCTTGTCACTGCCATTTATCAGCATCGCTCCCAGCCTCTTCTCCCTTGCAGGCTCTCAAAATATCTCTGGCAGAGGCACAGACCCCCGCATAGCACATGTATGCCCTGATAGCCCTAGACTTGCTTTCCTCCATCACTACATGCAGGTCCTTTGACAGCTACCTCCAGCCCTGCCACAGCCTGAAACACAGAGTTCCAGTTGTTTCTTCTGTGGTATCTAGCAAGACTGGTAAACGCTAGCATTATGCAGAGCTGCAGGGCTGAGCCCTTCTCTGGGGACAGGGACATCTGCAGAGCCTCGTGAGGGAGGATGGGAAGGATACAAGCTCTGCTGACAGCTCAGGGCAAGCACCTGTGCTTCGCCCAGCACGGGGCAGGGATGGTCCCAGGCTGAGTGGCAGGAAGCCCAGAGGGCTCCTGTCCTCCCCACGTGGAAAGGGCCTTTCCTGAGAGTTGCAGAGCTCACTTTATAGCCTGCGATGGAGGAAAGCATTTAAAGAGATCCTTAAAATTAAGTACATCATTAAATCTGGGGTCTGTGCACTACTTAAGGATTCTCAGGCACTACAGCACTAAAACCAGCCAAATCCCATCAACAGCAGCCCCGCAACAGGCACCTGGGGGGTGCTCAGAGCACTCTCTGCAGCACACACCTCTGCACGCTGCCCCTGAGCCCTGCTGGGGCACTGGCCAGAGCCATGCACCACTCGACCATGCAGTTTCAGAGCCCCCAGGTTTGCTCAGGGCACGGCAGGCAGGCAGCCCTCGCTGCCCCAGGTCCTGCAGACACCGTGTCTTGGAACAAGTGAGAGATGCAATCCCTGAGCTAGTGATTTTTGGCCAAGGGCACAAAGAGAAATCCCTGCTCTTCCCCTGCTTGGTCTGAACAGAACCAAACTTTCACAAGAGCTCAGAATCAAGGCATTAGTGCAACGTCCATCTCCACAGCGACAGGCCGTTCACACGGAACTCCCCCAGCCCCACACTGTGCGCCATGTGCCCCGTGGTGTGTATGCCTTATCCCAAGGAGTGTCCCTAACCTGACTGCTGGGCCACACGGCCAGGCACCCCTTCCCCATGCTGGGACTGCAAGTGGGGGCACCCTGGGGACCTGCAGGTCAGCAATCAGTGCCTTAAGGTGCAAGGGGATGTGTCTCATCACTCGATTCACACATAACGGTGCTACCATGAAGCGTGGGTAAGCCACAGGGAACATCACAGTCCCAAGGGTGGCTCTAGCTGCAGCAGCTTATCACAGGTGGGATTTCACTTCATCTTTCCCAATCACCCTTCCAGATGCTCTTGCAGCAGTCTCACCCCACTTCCTGGCTCTCACATTCAGCTCCCTTTTGGTCCTCATCCCATCTGGGGTGAAAGCCCACGTCACAGCTCTCCTTGCAGCATCTTCCCCTTCTTGCTGGCCCTGAACCTGACTGGCTGCTTCACCCAGCAAAACCTCAGCCAAGCCAAATTATTTTTAAATTCCTGCCTGGCAATAATCCACAGCACACCAGGTGATTCACAGACTCAGGCACGCAAGCCAGAGGGCGAACTGTCCCGTTGACACACCAGGTTTCTATTCTTGCTCCCCTTTCATTTCCATTGCTTGTCTTCAGACATGCCCTTCAGAAGGCATGAGTCAAGCTCCAAAAATGCCGGGGGAAAGAGCCATCACCATGGTCACCTATTCCTGAAACGCACCAGGGCAGCAGGTACTTCTGATGGGTTACTCTTGATATTTGCCCTGCTTTAATCTGCCTTGATCGTTCCCTCAATTAGCCTCTGGAAGAGATTAAACTCTCACGTTGCCTAAGGAGCTTATGTGTTGTGTCCGCTCCTGCCTGGCACTGTCCCTGAGCCTGAGCCTGGCAAGACCAGGACAAGCTGTTCTCTTTTCCCAGCAACACGGCCAGACGTTCAGCAGGTGAACATGACTTTTCAGCCTCTGTCCTTGGTTTTTCTCCTGCCTTCTCAAAAAACTCACTGCTTTTGTCCACTGTGGTCCTGCCTGGGGCAAAATAAGTGTCTAATTTTCTCTGTATGCTTTGATGCCTTCCAAACTGGGGACATATTGCTTGAGCAGGAGATTAAAAAGCAGAGACTTTTTGCCTGCAATGTCATTATTTTGGTTTGGGATTTGCCTTTTTGTTCAAAGCTCACATTTTTCTCTGGGCTCACTACAAAAATAAAAGACGAGATCCACCCACGGCAGATGTGGGTAAAACTCAGTCCTTCTTGGCCAGAGAGGGACAGACATTTTCCACCCAATACAGAGACATGAAGCAGTTGCTGTTACAAGCTATCCAAAACCATTACCCAACTGTGGCCACATCTGGGGGTTATTTTCATACATTTCCCTGTCTCTTTTTTCTTTTGGGTTTTTTGGTGATCCATCTTCATGACACACGTGGTCAGGTGCATGGGCAGGCACACCAAACCATGAATAGCCCCTTCAATGCAACGGCACCGGCACGGGGGTGAGAGGATACAGCAGATCGAGTTGATCTGGCAGAATCGTTGGTATGAAATAATGATGGGAGATGGGCTTTGAGACCACAAGTGGAACTGCACGACCTCGTAACGCCGCCGCCCTGGCCACACCCCCGCCTGCGACCCGGGCCGGCCATTACCTGCTGTCTTTGGTAGGCAGAGAACGTCCTTTCCAGGTCTTCGAGGTCCAGGACTTTGAACACTCTCATGTCATCTATTTCGGTCCACACGGTGCCCGGCAGCTTGTTCTGCAAGACAGATGGAGGACTGTAGGTTGGAGTCCCCTGCCCACATGCCCCTGTGGCACCAGGTGGCTGTTTGGCACCTCCGTTTTCACTGCCCAAATTATTGCCCGGCTTACCTCTGCGAGCTTGGACCAGTTGAAGGATTTAAGGGCGTTTTTTGGTTGTGGGATGTTCTTCTTCTTGAGGGCAAAGCCCAGAGGTGCTCCAGGGGGAGGCATCACCCCATCCAGGGGTGGAGGACCAGGGGGTGGTGGGGGGC
>VZTU01027514.1:33355-91273 GCA_013400835.1 Zapornia atra | reverse complement strand
GGTGGTGGGGGAACAGGAAGGAGGGATCCTGGAACTGGAGAAGGTAAAGGGCCACCAGGAGCTCCTGGGGGCAACGGAGGTCCTCCAGGGCTGGCAGCACTAATTGCCCTCTGGAAGAGAAAGAAGAGAGGGGACTGGTTATGCAGAGCCAGGGGACACCACTCAGGAAACATCCCCATGCCGATTTTTCTCTTTTATTCTGGCCAAAACCTAGCCAGCATAGGAAGCACTCAAAAGCTTCACTATTCCTCACTGAAGTCCAATACAGCTGGAGAGAGGAGAAATCACCCAATCACCAGGGACATCTTGGTGGCCCTCCCAACAAGCTCCTTTTTCAGCCTACAGAAAGCACCCTGTGGTGTTTGCAGGGAAGGGGAGACGGGGACTGGGCCACAAGGCAAAGGAGGTCTGGGGCCTCACCCTGCTCATCTCGTGGAGCTGCGCTGTGAGATCTGCCACTTGCTGCTTGACCTGCTTGTGCTCGCTGGACTCCTTCTCCAGCTTCTCCTTCATCTTGTTCAGCGTCTGCATCATTTCTTCCTTTTCCTGGGCCTTGGCGTCACACTCCCGCTCCTTCTTCTCCAGCTTCTGCTGAAGCTCGCTGTGCTCTGAAAGAGTCCCATGAGACCACTTTTGGGTGACAAAACCCCGCTTCTGGCAAACAGCAGCAGGTAGGGGACTAACCCCTTTGCCTATTTCCCTTGTAAGCCCCACCGTGTGATATTATCTCAGCCACTCAATAAAGCCTGTGGAGTCCATCCAGCCAGACACGTGTGTACAGTACCCACTGAGCTCACCATGCACACTAAGCTGACAGGTAAGACCATAGGTTTCTCTGTCACTCACCTTTTCGCATTTTTTCTGCTTGCTCTTTCCACTGTTTCACTTCATTTTCATTGACTAACCTAAAAGGAAAAGACATGTAGCACATGAGACAATCCTGCCCCAGCAAACAACTCACCACCACCAGGGTAAAATACAATTAGGCAAGCTTGGGCAGTGGGATTTAAGGCTCCCAAACTGGTATTTCTAAAATCTCTGCTTGGCATCCCCCCCGGCAGGGTTTTGCAAGCTGGGGTGCAGTGCGGTCTCAACAGCTCCAGGGATGTTGGCTTGTCCCACCGAGGAGCAGAAACGTCAGTGGGTGACAGTAAATGATCAATAAGGACCAGTGACAGCAGGAGCCAGGGGAAACAGCTCACTGAGGATGCAGAGTCTGAGCTTAATTCACCTGCACACTGTGCTTAGGAGGTCAAACTGATGCAAACCAGGCAGGGATAACCCCCATCCTGCCCTTGGGAATGGGAGGCAGCAAAGCCACAGCAGCCCGTGTTGGTGGTGCTCAGCAGCCAGCCCTGGGAAAGGTGGGTGAGCACTTACATTCGGACAACGTTTTTAATATTGAAGTTTTCCAGGGGAGTGGCGTCGGGGTCCTGCCCTTTGTCACTCTGTATGACGATCTGCTGTATGATCCTGTCAAGCAGCAGCCAGTACTGAACAGTGTTGCCGCTTCTTTTATCTGGAGGGGAAGGAGGGGAGAGAGTGAGAGGAGCAGCAGGGAGGTCGCCACTGCCCCCAGGGAGGAGACATGGGCTGCAAACCCTCCGTCAGCAGCAGGTTCCCTTGCCCCTCCTGGGACTCACAAGGCATTTGCAGACAGTGGTGCAGGATAGACATAAAGTGCGGGTACGCCTCAGTGTGTGTCAGCCTCTTCCTCGTCAGCTCAAACATCTGAGTCGCACTTTTGGTGTCAATGTGGACCTGCAGAGAGGAGCAAAGCCAGGCTGGGCATTTGGACCAATGTCAGCATCTCCTGTTTCCTCAGCCCCAAAGCCCACAAGCCATCCTCACCCCACACCTGATGGACAGACAAGCCCCACTGCCTTGCAAGGGACAACTGGCAGCTGGAGGAGAAGAGGAATGAAGCAGGCTGGAGGTTGCAACAGAGCAGGGCAAGAGAAGACAGATTTCTAACCTCTGAATTTTATCCAGAAGACCACACTCCATCTGAGCCACACAAGCACTTTTAAAAGGAACTGTGACATTGAGTGCCAGTACCTGTATCAGCAACGTTGGTACTCACCAGCTCAAATCTTTTGGCAAATTCCAGTTCATCTTCATTTCTCAGCATTTCAAAAAAATCTAAGTGGCTGAGGAAAGAAAGGGAAAAAACCCCAAACTAAACAACTGTTAAAGGCAGATATGATTGTGACAATTAATAAATTGCAGGCAGACAGCTTGGCAGCAGCCCAAAGACAGACGGGGCTTGAAACATCAACTGGATCCTCAGTCTCAAGCTCCCAGTTGTTACAGCCTGTCCAAGGAGCCTTTTGGGATGAGAAGAGGAGGAGGAGGGCTGGCACCATCCCCCAGGCCCCCAGTGGCATGTCCTTCCTGGCTCAACTCTATATTACACCATGGTGAAATGGCTTATCCCTTCCTTCTCTAGAGACAGCAAAGAATTTCCTCAAGAAGGGCCAGATAACAGTCTAGATCCATGGACTCTGCCCAATGGCCAACTCCAAAAAACAGAAAGTAAGGGCACAAGGCAAGGGGAAAAAGTGACCATCAGGCTGGGGGTCACTACTCACCGGTCGAGGGTTGAATTTTCATGCTCTCGCAGTTTATCAATGACTGGCTGGATCCCAAGCATGAGAAACTCGTATCTCAGGTGGAGTCTGAAATCCAGGCTTTCCTGGAGGGGACAGTTGAGGGGTCAACACAGCGAGGTGCACATCCTCAGAAACCCTACTGAAAACAAACAATCCCAAACCCACCAAAACTCCTTCCTCCCCACGAGCCCCAGTGCTCACCACGCCTGCCCCCTGGCTCAGGACTGCGTTGATGAAGGACATGATGGCTGTCTTGAGGCTCACTTCGTCCCGATACCGTCCCGTGCTCTTGTCCAAGTCATTGATCAGTGTCTGCCAAACAGGCAACATGAGTTAGGACGCCCAGCGATAGCCCCAGAGCTGCACAAATGGCCAGGGGATGCATGCAGGAACAATTCATGGTGCTCCTACAGGCCCTGTAGCAACCCACTGGTGATGGATCAGCTGCTGCCTGCTGCAGTGCAGCCCACCCCGGCACCCATTTTGGTTAACACCAGCCCATCCAGATGTTCTATGGCCTTGCAGAGCTGCAATCCCAGCAAACTTGCCCAAGCAAACTTCAGGGTTTTTTTGCAGATGTTGCCTTAAATAACTGATTCCTCACTCTCTGCTCAGCTGCAGGACATCCTCAGACACAGTTCTGGGGTGATTCCCAGAGTATCTAAGGTGCAAACGGCCACAATAAATCATTTGCAAGTGGCATTTAGACATCTGGGAGGAGGAAAGGACAAGAATGACAAATTTTGGGAGCTGAGAGGTAACCCAAGACCTACCTGAAAACGAGTCCGTTCACTGGCGTATTTCTGGTAGTGCAGCATCGCCTCCAGTACCTTTTTGTGGCCCCCAGGAACCAGGCACACAGCGCCCATGATTTCCAGCACTGCCACCTTTGTCTTAATATTCTCCGTGCTCAGACTCTGAGCGATTACGTTAATACTCTCCGAATGGGCCAGGACATGAGACCGGCCCAGGGAGTTGTTCATTAGTGCTTTTATACATCCAATGAGCGAGGTATGTATTCGAGACTCTGCTGTCTCATAGTCCATGCTTTTGAGAAAGTTCAGAATACATGACAAGCCATCCAGGTCGATGAACCGGGTTACAAACCTGCCAGAAAGAGGATTTTTAGCTTTAAAACCCTAAAGGACCCTTTTACCCTCACACAGGGCTGGCTTATCTGTTGTAGTAAGCCCAGGACCTTCTTAAGAGATTTTTTTTTTCCCTGGACTTTGGGTAGCAGAAAGCCTGCAGGATTCCTCCTGCTCAGAGACAGCGATGGGGTTGCAAGAATCAATTTAATCAGTGCCTGGTTGTGTAGGCAACCAGGCATCATCTGCACAAGGCTGTCCAGAGCTAAGAGGACCAGCTAACCCAGCCCCAGGAGGGAGGTTAGGAGTTTGCAGCCATGCTGCTGCAAAACCTTCCCAGACCCCAGCCTGAGTCTTAAAACCTCACTCGGGGCCCGTTTTGCACAAGACTGGAAGAAGCACCCAAGCTCTGGAGTGGCTTCCTGATCAGCCACAGACACCCCAACGCCAGCCAAGCCCATGATGCCTGTCAGACTTTCTGCCTCCTGTTACCTCTCCTGCCTCACCATCCTTTTCCTCCCTTAGGCACATCCCACCATTTGTAAAGGATTTCTGATTTTTCCAATGACTTCCAGTGCCACTAAATAGAAAGCAAACAGCAAATGCGCAGCAGCACCCCAGGCTGACTCACTAGAGCAGGCAGACACAACACTGCACCCTGCCCAGGCATTTTAGGACCTCCCTGCCCGATGCCATCCAGGCTGGGTGTGTTCTGGTTTGGCAAAGGGCATGGGCTTGGAAAGCAAAGGAGCCAAGAACATCCCAACGTCGGGATAATTTTAATTTGAAACAAGCCATGCTGATGCACAGCAACAAGAGGGGTAATTGCAGGCTGGGGGAAAAATGATTTCTCTGCTTCAAATCCTACTCTTCTTCCAGTCAAAGTCAATAGGAGATTTGATGTTCACTTCCCTGGGAACAAAAGCAGGTCCATCAGGTAACATTTTTTATAGAGCCTGCTGGATCCTTCTGGCTTCCAGTGAGATAGACTCACAAACCACTTTTAAGGACTTTGCAAAGTTTCATGGCTGGGTACCAACCCTGCTCCCAGGGGACTGTGAGGACCTAGCACCCAAGATGTCCAGGTTCCATGGAATTTCCCTCACACCTGGGAATTTCTCATCAAGTACCATCACCAGAACCATTACAAAAGAGAAACGGAAGAGGGGAATGCAATTACAAGCAACAGCTGTTCCTTCTGTAACCAGGCTGGGTCACGGAACATTTTTTCTATCAGAACATGTCCACCTGAGGCATCTTAAAGATATTGCAGATGTGTGCATGCAGACTCCAGAGATAGTGTAGTTAGGAAAAACTACAGACATTCAGAAAGAGTCCCACCCTTTCTTTATCCTCCCCATCCAAACCTCCTACCAACATTTATTTAATTTTTTTTTTTTTTGCATTTCATAAAAGCCTGATGATTCATGTGATCTTATTCCTTTTAAAAGTGAAGTTGAAACAAAGGGCCTGGATGACCAACAAAAAAAATTGGATTTTTTGTTTTTAAATTGGTCTGGAAGGAATTTTCACATTCTGTTCCACTGAGAACAAAAGCAAATTTGAAAAGAAAAAGGAAAAAAAAAAGGGGGTCTCCTGATTTGCCTGAACAGATGTGAAGGTGCTGGTGGTTCTTGGCCACTAAAAGGACAGGAGGCTGTGCCTCCCTTGTCCTGCACAGGCCCCACTTATATTTCTGTTTAACTACACCCCCCCAGCCCCTGGCCAGAGAACACAAATCCAAAGCCAGGACCGCAGCGCTAAAGCAGGAAGCAGAAGGGAATTGCCTCATTGGTTTTGTCCGCAGTGCAGTCTTCAAACTTTCAATTGTTTTATTTCTCTCCTCCTCATCTTCTTTTTCCAGAGCGATCAGCGTTTTTCTCTGCAAGAGGAGAGAGGCAGAGGTCAGAGGGGGAGCTTCCCAAGGAGCGGGACCTCCTGCAGCCCCCTTGCCATGCCAAGCCATGGGAGTGGAGCTGGGACCTTAAACCAACTCTGGAATTCTGAAATCCAGATCCTTATGGCAACTGCAGGGAGAAAGGGGCAGTCTGGAAATCCCCTCCATGGTCTGCAAGCAGGATGAATGGGTTGCTTTGGCCTGAAGTCGCTGCCTGCAAGCACCCAGACAACTCACTAGCACACGTGCCACACAGCTGCTAGTGTTTGGGGTGGCACAACTCAGCAACACCCCAACCCACATCGGTTTTGGAGCAGCACTGCTTATGGCCTTGCATCTCCTGGACACTTGGGTTTTGTTTTAAAGCAGCAGGACACGAACATCAGCTGATGCTGAGTGAGGTCACAGGAATCCAGCACCCTCTTCCCCACACTCATCCTTAGCCCTCAGTGAGTCCTGGCAAGATGCCCCAAGATGACTGGGAGAGCTGTATAACCACCTTGAGAGGACACACTTAACATTATTCTGTGTGATTATTAAGCTCCAGAGTTAACGCCCTGCAGGCAGGAGTGGTGTCACCCCAAACTGCTGATCTGCAACTCATCCAGATGAGCCCATGTAGGAGGATGCTCATGTCTGTCCCACTGTAACCCTCTGTAACCCTGAGTCAGAGCAGTGAGAGGGGAAAGGCTGCAATTCAGGCAAGGAGCATCCCAACTCTTGGGCTCTAGATGTACATGTTGGCTATAAAAGGAAGAGGTAAATAATGCATTACACGGTCTCGTAAGAAAGTGTCCAGCTAAACCCTGTGCAGAGATGCTGCAGGTGACAGCTGGGTGATGTGAATCTCAATGCCTTTCCAGGGCTGGTGGGGGCTCTGGGGATGCAGGGGGCTAAAATGACGCTAACTGTTGGTCCACAGAGGGAAGGTACTAATCTGGGGCAGGGGAGGAAGGAGGGGTCCTTTAGCTTCTCCTGGTACCCGGTACCCATGTGCCCCTGCAGAGGAGGTGGGGGGCTCAGGGGATGCCCTGCAGTCTAGAAGGGACAGGATGCTGCAGCCACGCTCGGGGTCAGTCAAGGTGGGTCCTGCCAACCCTGTTGCTCCCAGACCTCCAGGCTGTGGACAGGACCTGTGTGCATGGGATGCCCTCAATATCTCCCACACTGGATTTTGCTACTGGGCTGGCAATGGGGGCCAGGGCCTGGCTCCCACCACTCTATCCAGGTACCACAGCTGCCTGCAGCCCTGGGGCATGCACAAAGTACAGCTTGCTCACTGCAACTCATGCAACCACAGCTAAAGCAACACCCCAGGTGCCTCCTGCACCACCCAACAGCGCTGGACACTCAGAGGGTCAGGGTGAGCCCCGCCAGCACCAGCCAAGGCTAAAGCAAAGGGGAGGGAAAGGGTCCCAGCAGATATAAAAAGCTGCGCTGACCCCCACATTTAACCCAGCTCCTCTCTGGCACCGAGTCAGGGAGATCAAAGCCACCCTCCAGGCATCTGGCAGCCTTTGATCACAAGCTCTGCTCAGGCCAAGGGCTTCAACTGGCCAGCAGCCCAAGGCTAGCCCTGGGCATCCCTGCCTTCCCGGAGGGAAACACCATGTTCCTTTCCTGGCTTGCAGCCCCCTGCTTCCCCAGCTCTGTCCCTGCTTTCTCACCCAACCCCACCTTCCCTGTCACCCTGGCCCTCTAACAGCAGGGTAAATATTGAAGGGAAAAAAAGAAAAATCACAATTTCATTATATTCCTTTTCATTTTCCATGCTGCTCCCATCCCTAGTGCAGTGGCCAAAAAGCTCAGCACCCTCAGCCACTGAGAGCAGGAGTAGGGATGGAGGGGCTCTGAACTGCACAGTCTGTAGGAAATAAAATGTATTTCCTACAGAAAACAGTCTGTCTCACCCAGCATGATGCTGACAAGAAGGTATTGAATAAAATTATATCTAAGCACGTCCCTTGTGGGACAGACAACCCACAGTGTTGTGTTTTGCTGTGGCTGCTCTGGCACAGAAGGGTGTCTCAGGAGCAGGTATCCATGAAAAAGCACAGGAGCCATCGGCATCAAGGCAACCAGAGCAGCACCACACAATCAAACCAGCTCTTTAAAAACCAGCACGGTGGTTTTACACCAAAAGCTGCTGTCTGCCATCCAGCTAGCAGCTGCCTGGGGCAAGATGAAATGCCCTTCCTGCCATTAAAAAACGCCTCTATTTTCCAGCTGTACCTGTTGGCCTAATGCAGGATATCCTTAAATTCTTACACCAGGGGTTTCTGAAGCACTGGGACAAACTGCAAGCTACTGCCAACTCCAAATTGGTGAGCGGTCTGCAGAGCTGTAAGGCTGAAAATAGCCAGGTCACAGCTTTGTGTGGCTGCAAGACCCGTCCCCCTCTCAAGTGTGATGCTGGGGGTACCACAGACAGTCACTGATGCCCCATATGGGGCTTCACAAGTGCCAGGCACTGGGGAAATACTTACAGCAGCCATTGAATTCAGCTGATCGATATAAAACTCTGGCCAGCTAGTGGCTCCTTTGTTTTCTTCCTGGTCCTGGATGTAGGGTGGAAAATAGAAACAGTTTATTAGAAATAGCACTGACATTCCCTGCCCTTCATGACCAACCACCTCTGAAGTGCTCTTTAGCTCTTGCATTGTTTTCCATCAATATAAGCTCAACTATCCACATTCTGAGCTGGCCACCAAGAGCTCCAGCTATGGGAACACTACTGGATTTAGTAAACTAGCATATTTTATATATAATCTGTGTTACACCAGCTGCCTGTGGCCAAAGTCTGCCCCAGAGATACTGCATCATCTTGTGGGTATCAGCTTCAGAGAAACCATGCTGAAGTTTTACATCCCAATTTCTCTTGCACTGACTCTGTGGTGCTCTTGAAGTTCTGGCTGCAGAGCCTTGATGAACGTGGGGGGGGGCTTGGGGGGAAAAAAAAGTCTCTTATATGTAATAAAGAATGAATGTGACATGAATTAGGCTCCACTCTTGAAGCAAGACCATGACTTACCAACATCCTAAGAGAGATTCCAGGCACAAGTGACAACTCCTCTGGGAGCTTTGTTAGTTGTTAGGAGGGAACGTGTGCCTGGAAAACGTTCCCAGCTAAAGGATGTAACCCCATGGCCCATGATCTATGACACTGGATGATGCAGTTTCATTTGGTCATCCTGGTCTACAATGCCTGCATCTGGTGGGACACACAAGGGGTTTTCATATTCTTGTAGGACACGACTGAAGGATCCCTGAGCCTAGCTCAGATAAGTTACACTGCATGTCCCCAGGAACTGCTTGTAGCAAGTAAGCAGATTTTTAGGGATTACTTCAAGATTAAGCCTTTTCCCCCACTGTATTTTCCTAAAAACTGGTATCAAAAGAAGAAAAAGGATTCACAGTAGAAATGCCACACAAGTGTAGGCTGCAGAGTCAACTGTACTACACAAATCCTAGCCATCTTCTCTCACTAACCATCTTCAGTTCACAGCCTAGCTCATGGAATGGATTTGTCCCCTCACAAACTTTAAGAGATGTTTGCAAAGATCATCCTACACCAAAATTGCCTGCAACAGTGGGAGCTGGACAGCCTACTCTTCTGCCCCCATGTCTGTGCATGCAGACAGCTAGCGATCCTCCAGCTGATTTCAGCAAGCCCACAGAGCAGAGCCCCAAATATTTACCACAGGTCAAGAAGCACACTTGGGAAATGTTTGTGCATCCCAATTTCCTAAGCTGCAGCTTGCCAAGATGAGAACACACAGACCCAGTGACAGGTAACCTGGATGGGACCCAGTTTCCCCAAAAGCAACGCAGCCAGTCCCTGCAGACCTGGCCCTTCACAGAATCACAAGGTTGGAAAAGACCTTTAAGATCACTGAGTCCAACTGTTCCTGTTCTGTGCTAAACCATATCCCTAAGTACCTCATCTACCCTTTTTTTGAACACATCCAGGGAAGGTGACTCCACCCCCTCCCTGGGCAGCCTGTTCCAGGCCCTGACAACTCTTTCAGTAAAAAATTTTTTTCTAATGTCCAATCTAAACCTGCCCTGGCACAGCTTCTTGCCATTTCCCCTTGTCTATCTCCTGTCACCTGGCTGAAGAGACCATCACCCACCTCTCTTACAACCTCCCTTCAGTTAATTGTAGCTCCCAGTACCCTGCAGAGCCCAAAGCCCAGGTGAAGCCACGGGCAGCATCTCAGCCCAGCTTTAGTTTACACCAATGTCCTGGAAGGGCAAAGGGATGGCTTAGGCAGCAGGAGCACAGCTATGTCCCATGTCCTCCAGATGTACTGTCATGGTGCCCTGCCCTGGCACAGCTTAGTGCCATTCCCCCTTGTCCCATCTCCTGTTACTCAGATGAAGAGACCATCGCCCACCTCTCTACAACCTCCCTTCAGTTAGTTGTAGGTGGTGATAAGGTCTCCCCTCGAGGTCTCCTTCCCCTTCACTGTGCCAAGCTCCAGGACAGGGACAAAAGAAGTTTGGGAACAACAAGGGACCTAGGAACCCCTTGGGCATCTCCTGCAACATGCTGAGGGCAAACAGAAGTTGCTCATCTGCCCTCGTGGCAACCTCCAGCCCTCCCTAAACATCCATGATCTGGCCTGGCAGTAACCAGCTCGCCCCCAGCAGCTCTCTGAGCTGGCTGCCCATGCCCATGGTTAGGAAATGCATCCCTTGGGCAGCCTGCCAGCTGACAGCCCCACATCCTTTAGCCTCACTTTCTTTTCATCTTCTATAGATCTGATCAAGTTTAAAGCAAATAAAATAAAAACTGTCCTGAACAAGAAGACTCCATTTAGCTCTCCCTGACCTCTGCTTTAATACTTCAGCAGAGAGCAAGAATTTTCCTGAGCTGTTTCAAAAACAACAAAAAAAAAGGTCTGTCCTACCCATGCTAGTACCAAACCCAATAAACCTCAAGGAGGTCCCACTGTCAGTGCCTGCCTGGGTGGAGGACCATTCAGTCATGCTCTGACAATTAGTTTTTGCCTGCAACAAATAAAACCATTACCATCCTGACCAAACAGTGCTGATAAACAGAGGAATACTCATCTGCTGTCTGAGCACTCCCTGATGGGGAGAGACAGGGATGCCTTTTGTCTTCTCACAGCTGGGAAGACAGGGTGCACTGCCTCCTCTCCACTTTCCCCTCTCCTGAAAGTTTGCCTCCAGCAAAGGCAAGAGGACAGAGGCAAAAGCAATCCTCTCCAAATAACCCAGCTGACCATCCTGCTGCATTTCTGTCCATGTCTGGGACCACGTGCACGGCCTGTCACCTGCCAGCATCGAGCCTGGCCACCTGAAGCCACGGCTGGGGGAGGTTTCCACTGTAGTGGGGGAAACCCGATGCCTTCCCAAGGGGCTGGGAAGAGGACACCCATCTGCAGCTGTCTGGTTGATCTGAGCTTTCCATCTCTGGCTTATGCCCAGAGACACATGTCATGCCTGCAGGGATCCCTGCAGCCAGCACGGGATGGGAAAAGTAAACTGCCACATTTTGCAAAGGATTTGTCACCCCAGGGAAAACCACATCATTTCTGCAATGTGCAGGCTCCAGCCTTCAGCTTAATGCTGGTGGGAACACCAGCCCCTGGGAGTGAAGTGGGAGCAGGACAACACCTAGCTGACCACCATGGGGATGTGAGGTGAGGCTGCACCTGATGGCAGGTTCAATCTGCAAAGCAGCACTTGCATTATTCTCTTGCAACCAAAGGGCTGTTTCTTAGTGCTAATCCGATTCAGTGCCACCCACCCATCCTGCTGGATGACCCGTGGCTCCTCAGTAGTGCCAGGCAGGCAGGGTGAGGCTCAGGTCACCTTCCTGCTTGGTGACAATCCTGTCTGACACAGCCAGCCAGGTCTTTCTGCTTTCTGAGTTCACATCACAAGCCTTTGGAAAGGACACTCCCATCCGCTCCTGCCTGCAAAAGCACATCCCTCCCTGGTACACCCTGCCACCCCCAGCATGCTGCCTACAGGCACCAAAACAGGAGGGAGCATGTACACGTGGTGATGGCAGTGAAGGAAGAGGAAGGGATGCTAGGGACACCTGCCAATCCCCCTCTGAGCCATCCTATGCTCTGCCACAGGAAAGCTCTGCACAAACCCTTCTGGCAAACAGAGACTGTCTTTCCCAGCTTTCCTACCCTGCTTCAGAGGCTGGAACACAGAGGGTGCCCTGGGGCACAGTAGAGCTGGGGCATCCACTTCGCCTTGCACATGGACCAGAAAGGGACCAGCATGTGTCACTCACCTCCTGGAGATGTGACCAGAGGTCCCCCACAATCCTCCTAGGGTACCATCAGCCCTTCTTATAAGCAGCATCCCTCTCCCACACCAGTGCTGCCAGCAGTGACACCAGCTGGGAAGGGTGGTGAGGTCCCCACAACTGCACAGCATCAAGAGACGAGTCATGCTGAGGAATGGGGTGCAGTGAGGTTGGCTTATCCCACATCCCAGGGTTTTCCTGCATGGTGCAAACACCTGTGAGGTGGGCAGGATCTGGACCTGCTACTCATTTAAGGCTGAAAGGAAGCAGTGGAGCAAAAAAATAAAGGTCTCCAGGGGGGCGGAGGGGAGGCTGAACAACAACATTGGCTAAACTGCTCATTTATAATTAACGTGCTGCATTATAAATATTTCCCTTTGCTCAGCTCCCTCAGGCTCTCACATTTCCCCTCTGAAACCCCCAATTTAGAGAGAGCTCTCAATTAAGTGCAGCAGAACCTCATTTATTCAGATGAGCAGCCGGCCTCATCAGAAAGCAGTTTCCTGGGCAGAGGGGGACTGCACAATAAAGCAGGCAAAGATCAGGGCACGGGCTTCCCTCAGCTCCCTGCAGGACATTGCTGGGTGGCAATTATTGCAGCTAATAGTCTGCAGCACACTGGGAAGTGTCCTCCAGCACATCTGGTGGTGGTAAAGAAATCTGACAAAGCGACAAGCCCAGAGGGAAGTGACTCATAAGGCTTTGCTCTGGGGCAGGAACCTGTCTGAGCACTGTGGATTGAAAGGGGGAGTTTGTGAGATGGTTTCCCAGCACCCAGGGTGGGGTTTGGGGGTGTGAGTTTCGAGGCATGCCTTCGATGAGGGATGTCCAGGTGCAGAGCTGAGTACCACTGGTATCAGCTCTCTGAGTACCACTGGTATCAGCTCTCCAGGATGCTCCATCGCATCTGGCTGGCACCAAGGACACAAACATCTCCCAGTTTCTTCTCTGGGCTGTGTTTAGGTCTTTGCTGTATTCACTCTCTCCTCAAGAAGCACAGAAGTAAGGGCTGATCTGAACCCCACTAACAGCCCAGCGCCGTGCTGTGGTTTTACTACAAGCTGCTCTTTTAGAGGCAAGCTGGTGGCTGTAATCACACAGTGCAGGGGTGGGTATCTGTGATATATGTCCATGTGATTCCTGTGAATATGGAATAATGCTGGGGGTGCATAATGACAGACCCTTGTATGGTCACAGGCCTAGGAGGGACAGTTTAAGATTTTGCATGTGCTGAATGAAGGATGTTGAAGCAGCAACAAACTATATACAGGATGTGCAAAGCTTTGCCTAAAGGACCACAATGTAGCACATGGTGTGCATTGTGATACCTCTGGAGAAACAACTTGTCTCTGACAAGGAGGTAATCAAGAAGAAGAAGGGAAGAAGAAGAAGAAGGACCAGTCTGCAGAACCAGCTGCCTGATCCTTAACAAGACAAAAGCTAAAGCTCACCTACAGGATGTCTTGTGGGGGTTGCCAGGCACCCCAGCATGTCCGTTTAAGATGTATATGGTTGTTATGTCTTGTGGGGGTCGCCTGGCAGCACTCCAGCATGTCAGTTTAAGCCGGTGGGCTGTGTTATCCCTGGAAGGTATATAAGCCAAGGACTGGGACTGTTCGGGGTGCGTCGTGGTGGGGCGCAGACTCCCCGCACACCAGGTGCTGCCTGTGCCCCCCAGCACCCTTTGCTGCCTTTTATTCGTTTAATAGATTGTTCAATTTGGTTAAAATCCTGTTTGGGACCAAGTCATTTATAACAGTACCCCTTCTTGTCTGTAGCATCCCTCACTGTCCCTGAGGAATGGCCCTGATGTGCCACCCCACACACGTGCTGCTGCAAACGTGAGGAAACACCAAAGACACACAGAGAAGGGCAACATTTGCCTCATTCCCTGCTTTGTTCCCACCTGCTCCCAGCAATACCCACCTCTTCTTCCATGGGCCTGGCAAAAATGCGAATCACATCTGCTGTGGCCCCAGCACCACTGCTCCCTCTCCTTGTCCCCATTGCCCCTTCACCCCCAGGATACACACATGGGGCTGAGGGTTGTTGCTGCTTGGCTTTCTGTGCGGGGGTCCCAGTGGCAGGGGGTGTGATGGTGTGAACTGATGAACAAGCTCCAGCCCCTCTGTCAGTGCCAGGTGCCAGTCAAGATCCCTCATTAGCTTTTCCAAAGGAAGGTCACTGATCTGCCAACTCCAGCCATCCCTTTACTCTTCTCAGAGAGATTTCACACTTCCCAGCCCTGTCACATCTTGGTGACAAGCCTGACACTTCCACAGCCCATGTGGACCCCCTCAGGGTGTCAGCAGCTCCCACAGCCAGACTGTCCCTCCTCTTCCCAGTGACCACCCCTGGGACACTGGGCAGCAGCCCAGAGGAGGTGGTGGCTGACAGCAGTGGCTCAAAAGCAATTTGCAGGTTGGTCTCAGCCCCGTCTGGGCACTATTTACACCTCATCACCATGAGCTCCGGCTGCTCTGACCTGCAGGAACACAGCTGCTGGGAGCAATGCACCCTCCTGCTCGCAGCATGTCCCCTGTGGTGGTGGGGAGAAAGACACCTATGAAGCTCCTCAATGCTTCATTAGGGCTGCTTTGTTGGCAAATCACACTTCTGGTGGCATGTTTTAGATGCCCAGACTGCAAGCATCATCTCCAACTGACCCACCAGCATCCTTCCCACACTTGCAGCCCATAGTGGTGATGAGGGATCCATAGTTGCTCTGTGTCACCTCAGCCCCAGAAGATGGCTGGCCACAGACCAGGTTAGACCCTTCAAGGTGAAACCGAATCAGAAACAAAGGGCTGGCTCACAGCAGCCAGCTCCAACCAGACCCTGGAGAGCCCTTCAGCAACAACACTTGTGACTGATGCTTCACAGGCCCTCTTAGCACCACCTGCAATGCTGGTCTGCCCCAGGAGATCATCGCACCAGGAAAGTCACAGCAAAGGGTTAAAAATCCCCAATCTTCTCAGCTGGCACCTGCTGCAAAAAGCAGAAGCAACCCCCTTCATTTTTACACATCCTGGCAGCCCCACCGTATTTCAGACACTTCCCTACCTGCTGCAGATGATCCCCCTGGATGCTGTTTGCCAGGTCCCCCATGGATCCCAGCCACAAAAACTAAGAGATGCAACTCAAGCCACATCCCCACACCCTGCCAAGGGCTCGTGGAGTGATGCTGCAAAGGGCTGTAATTCCATCAGATTCTCCCTGAATTGAGAGCTCAGGGTCCAAACGGTTCCATCCGAAACCATCCCAGTTTTCCACATGCTGACACTTCCTATGCCCTCTCCTCTACAGATACACACAGGCCCTCGTATGCTCTTCCCAGGGTTTCAAAATTATGCTCCCCACAGGCAAATACAGCATGACCAGGTGCCTTTAGTAGTCAGCTGGTTCATTGTTTGAAAAGTTTTGCTTTAAAATCCAAAAAGATTGCTAACAGATGCAACTTTTGGCCAGAGAGGGAGGAAAAAGCTTGCTTAAACAAACGTGGGTTGTGATTGGAACTAAAAAGGGAATTACCTTTAAAGATAAAAACTATCATAGAATCATAGAACCACAGAATGGTCTGGGTTGGAAGGGACCCCAAGGATCATAGAGCTCCAACCCCCCTGCCACAGGCAGGGCCACCAACCTCAGGCCTGGATCTACACAAGGTTGCCCAGGGCCCCATCCAACCTGGCCTTGAACACTTCCAGGGACAGGGCATCCACCACCTCTCTGGGCAGCCTGTTCCAGCCCCTCACCACTCTCTTCATAAAAAACATCCCTCTAATATCCAATCTAAACCTTCCCTCCTTGAGCTTTAATCCATTCCCCCTTGCCCTGCCATCGTCTACCCTTCTAAAAAGTTGAATCCCCTCCTGTTTCTCTTCTCCCTTCAGATACTGGAAGGCTGCAATAAGATCCCCTGCAGCCTTCTCTTCTCCAGGCTGAACAAGCCCAGCTCCCTCAGCCTCTCTTTGTAGAGGAGCTGCTCCAGCCCTCTAATCATCTTTGTGGCTCCTCTGGACCCTCTCCAACAGTTTCACATCTTTCTTGTATTGGGGGCCCCAGATCTGGACACAGGACTCCAGATGGGGCCTCACGAGGGCAGAGTAGAGAGGGACAAAAACTATAAACATTTCCTATCAAAAAACACCCCCAGCCATGCAAACAGCCTCCTTCTTCCAGTCAGCCTGAGAAAATGACACCTGAGATGATATTTCAACCTGCTGCTGCAATAGCCATGGGTCTATCTGGATGCTCAGGGGCCATGAAACGCTTCTCATCCGTTCCAGGTGACCAGGTAAAATGCTGAGCTGTGTATTTCTTTTTCCCCTTGCCTGCTACCTTTGTCAGGTTTGCTTTTGGATTTGCTACTGCAGAAAAAGAAATAATGGATGCTTTTTAAATGAAGGAAATAGGTGGCAATGCAAACCCTGTGAGCGAGCTGCAGGACAGAGCTACGAGTTGAGGAGTGAGCTGGAAAGCCAAGTCCTGGAGGGAGCGGGTGGAATGTGCAGTGAGGAGAAGTAGTATTACTGGAGAGCCATCACTCATTTCCCTATTTATCACATTTTTCCCATTCTCCCTTGCAAAAGCACCATCCCTGCCTTCCTCTAATGAAAGTCCTGGAGGACTTGGACTGGAAAGCCAAGTTCTGGAGGGAGCGGGTGGAAGGTGCAGCTGGGAAAAATAGTATTACTGGAGAGCCATCACTCATTTCCCTATTTATCACATTTTCCCCATTCTCCCCTGCAAGAGCACCGTCACTGCCTTCCCCTAATGCAAAGGGATCTCCAGTTTATACCTGAAGTCTGAGGAAATTTGAGAGGGAAGCTTTACTTGCTGGGAACAGCTTAACGCTGCTGAGAGCTACACAGCCAGAGGTAGTGAGGCCAATGGGATCTCAACACAAGCTCAAAGAGCGCAGCAGTGCTTGGCATCCCATCCCTGAAGGCCAGTTTTGCTCTATCCCAGCTGGATGGGACCTCAGAGATGCTCAGCCCAGAGTGAGGCAGAGCCAGACCCTGCATTCTCATGAACTGGTTTGCACTATTGATCCCTATTGCATGGTTATTTATGCTGATCTTCTGCCTCAACGCCCCTGTATCCACTCATATTCTGAAGCTCATAAAAATCACCGTGCCAGCTGCTTTAATAGCTTGGTGTTACCAACGTGGGCTGGCAGGAGCCACACCTCCTGCAATTAAGAAGTGCTGCAGACTAAGCACAAAGTGTTAATTATTAACTCCCTTTGGAGAGTGGCCTCCTGAGGCAGGTCATCCTGAGTCACCCTCTTCCACAGAAGCAGCCCCCTAGCCAAAGAAACATTAAAGCTGGAAACCCTCCTGCTTCCTCCCTGTGCTTCCAAGCAATATCCTCTCCTGGAGAGCGGGGCCAGCAGGGAGTGAAGTATTTTGAGATGAAGTATGAAACGAGTCATCATCCAGAAATACCACTTCTAAAAGCAGGTTTTATCCTGCTGTTAATGCATCTCTCCACCTTTGCATTTCCCTGCTTTATTACAGCCATAGAGGGGCCTGACAACTTCAAAGGAGGTCTCTCCAATGATCTTTAAATCTCACTCCTGACCCGAGCACTGCGTAACTGCTGGATTTAAGGCAGGCTTCAGTTCTCACTCTCACAGCAGACTCACCAGCCTCCATCACAAGATGCTTTTTATCTCACTAACCCTCCCCCCTGCAACCCCTTCCCAGAGCCTCACAGCATCTAATGCATCCCCTCTGCTCTGAGCAGGGTTGGGGCTGGGATCAGATGCAGCATGTCCACGGATGGAGAATCAGGGAGGATAAAGGATCCTCCCTGCCAAACCAGTATGGGGGGCTGGGATAAAACCAGCTGCTTGCAGGGCAGAGAAACCAGGATACAGGGCTGCAGGCCAGGGAGAAATATTCCAGGGAAGGAAATACACCTGGAGAGTAATTGGTTTTCCCTTATTTCCTCTCAACGAGGACTGCCCAAGCCAGGTGCTGCCAGGTCCCTTTCCACTACAACCCAGCACAACAAAATGTCTCACTGTGGTCACCTTTTACCAAATCTTGCCTGTCATGGGACTCACTCTGGAGAGTGGAGTGCAGTGGAAGACACTGATGGTAAAGCAGAAGAGCCAGACATGGCACATGGCAGCAGGGAAAGGGACAGGTGCTGTCTGTGCTGCACACACCTTTGCCATCATGGATGGATGCAGGGAGCTGCCCTGGCTGCCTGCACTAAGGCCACAGCGTGACATATTTTGAAGCCTAAGAAAGCTCATTTTCAAGGAAAAACCCTGGGAGAAGGCTGAGCAGTGTTTCTGTCCTGCTTTGTGCTGCTCTTTCAAGGGGGAGCTTGTTGGAACTGGTCTCAGACTGGACTTTCAGACTCAAAGTCCAACTGAGGTTGCCTGACTCTCAGCAGTTTGTTTCCAGTAAGAGCTACAATTGGCAGCAAAGAGCAAAAACTGCCCAGGGGACAATTTTGGATCCTTGGCAAGTCAGGCAGCTGCCTGCAAGTTATGTCCAGCTTTGCCAGCTCCCTGGCACCCAGCAGGCAAAACTGGGTGCTACCTGCATCTCAGGTGACGACTTGCTATTGAACACAGGCAGGCCAGAGCATTTGGGCACATCCCGGGCTTTGCAAATCACCTCTGTTCAGCTTGCAGCCAAGGAAGGAGGTAGGACCCCTGCCCCATCTCTAGTTCCACCACCCTGGCCTTTGCTGCCAGACAGAGAAGCTCAGCACCTCTCCTTGACACTAGGCTATCCTGTAGGTGATACGTCCTCATAGAAACATGGGTACATGAGTAAGACTGACCACGAGCTGCTGGGAAAGACACTGATGTTTCTGCTGCTCACTGGTCCTTATCACACAAGAGCAGAACTGCCTAGAGCCCACTGTGCATAGAGGTGTTCTCCAGACCACGTGATTCCTGGTTTCCTCCACTGTAGAAGCCTCCATTGATACAGTCTCACTCATTTTTAATTAAAAAGCAAGAGAAAAGCATTTGTCTCTGCCAGCACACCTCCTTCAGAGCAGGCAGGGGCACAGACTTTCTGCAGCTCGCTGCGACAGCATCAAGAGTAGGGAAGGAGCAGCTGAAAGCAACCAAAGGAATGAGAACCAAAGCAGAATGGCAGCCAGGATCCAGCCTCAGCTGGGCACCTGCTCCAAGAATCTCTGAGGATGCCATGGGCATTATCCCAGACATAGATACAGACTGGGAGATGAGCTTCTTGAGAATAGCCCTCCTGAGAAGGACCTGGGTGTCATGGTGGATGACAAACTTAACATGAGCCAGCAGTGGCTCTTGCAGCTCGCAAGGCCAATGGGATCCTGGGCTCCATCAGAAGAGGGGTGGCAGCAGGGACAGGGAGGTGATTGTCCCTCTCTACTCTGCCCTCGTGAGGCCCCATCTGGAGTACTGTGTCCAAATCTGGGGCCCCCAATACAAGAAAGATGTAGAACTGTTGGAGAGGGTTCAGAGGAGGCCACGAAGATGATTAGAGGGCCAGAGCAGCTCCCCTACGAAAAGAGGCTGGGGGAGCTGGGCTTGTTCAGCCTGGAGAAGAGAAGGCTGCAGGGGGACCTCATTGCAGCCTTCCAGCACCTGAAGGGAGCTTATAAGCAGGAGGGGATTCAACTTTTGAAAAGGGTAGATAATGGCAGGACTAGGGGGAATGGATTAAAACTAAAGGAAGGAAGGTTTAGATTAGATATTAGGGGGAAGTTGTTTACAGAAAGAGTGGTGAGGGGCTGGAACAGGCTGCCCAGAGAAGTAGTGGATGCCCCGTCCCTGGAAGTGTTCAAGGCCAGGTTGGATGGGGCCCTGGGCACCCTTGTGTAGATCCAGACCTGGAGGTTGGTGGCCCCGCCTGTGGCAGGAGGGTTGGAGCTCTATGATCCTTGGGGTCCCTTCCAACCCAGACCATTCTATGATTCTGTGATTCTATGGGCACGATTCTGTGGCTCCTTCCTTAAACACTCCTCAGGAGCAGGGAGTTTCTCGACACGGATTTTAAAAACAAGAAGGAGCACAAAGAGATGCTGAAATGGGAAAGAGGCACCATCAGTCCCATCTAAACCCTCCCTGGGAGGAGATTAGATAACGCTCTCCACTCACAATAAGAATTACACGGTTTTGCTTGATTTAAGTCTCTGTTGTCTCCCCTTATCCAGACACACTGGAGCATGGCTCTGCTTATCCGACAGGCAGTGATAAACGAGCATCCCCTGTCCGTTTTCTTGTTGATTTAGACCAGGGTCTGTAATTTGTTAACATCTCTTCTCCCCTCCGATTTAAATCTGGGGCATGGCAGGCCTCTGTCTAACAATAATACAGGGATTTCAGGGGTATTTATGAGAGGCTTAAAACTTAATCCTACATGAGCAAGGTAAGCCTGCTCTTGGCCTAAAGTGCAGCTGGAAAATCTGGTGCCATTGCTACAGCAGGAGAAAGGAGGCATTAATGGCAGCGAGCTCCTTTGAGCAGGGCCACACCACCTCTAGAACTGCCGAGCCAACACCCACAGCCAGTTCAGGGGACACAGTGGAGAATGTGGAAACTGAATCACAGACTCAGAGAACAGTTCGGGTTGGAAAAGACCTGTAAGGTCATCTCGTCCAACCCCCCCACACTAAGTGGGGACATCTTCCACTAAATCGGCTGGTCAGAGCCCTGTCCAACCTGGCATCGAATGTTTCCAGGGATGGGGTATCTACCACCTCTCTGGGCAACCTGTGCCACTGTTTCACTACCCTCATTGAAAAAGCAAATACATTCTTCCTTCTATCGAGGTTGAATGTACCTTCTTTTAGTTCAAAACAATCCCCCCTTGTTCTACTGTTACAGGCCTTAGAAAAAAAATTGTCTCCATCTATCTTATAAGCCCTTTCAGGTACTGGAAGGTGCTCAAAGGACCTCCCTGGAGCCTTCTCTTCTCCAGGCTGAACAACCCAACTCTCTCAGCTTCTCTTTATAGCAGAGGTGCTCCAGCCCTTGGATCATCTTTGTAGCCTCCTCTGGACCCGGTCCAACAGGTCCATGCCCCCAGCTGGGAGCATTTCCATCACAGGCCTTGGTGTCCTTCCGTTTGCTTGTGAGATTGAGGATTTATCCCCACAGTGGTACATGCTGCAAGATCTCTTCTTTGGCCAAGGCTGGGAGGGAAAATGAGTCCCAACACAGACAGTCAGAAGTAATTCCTGTGCCACCAGTTTACTGGGGGGAAAAAGTGATTTTGGCCACTTTGCAGGTGGCCAGCCCATGGTACCCCACATCGCTTGGGCTGCATGCTCCCAGGAGCAAAGGCAAACAAGCCAAGGGAGAAACATGGAGAGGAGGTCTCCTCCATGCTGGACAGATCATGAGAGCCAGCACCAGCATTGCTGCCTGTTGCAGCCATGAACCTGCCAGCAGGTACCAAAGTCTTTGGCCACCATAGTGGATTTACCAGTAGAAATACAAATGAACCTCAATGCTTGACCTCCATCTAAAGGGTGACAGAACCAAGCTCAGATGTCAGTGCACCTCAGCATGGGGAAGATCTCCATGAATGTTCTCAGTGTGGGAAAGGAAGCTGTGAGGGCAGCATCGCAGAGTGGACATATCACACCGACAGCTCAGCAGATACATCAGAGACTCACATCAACCCTTGTCTCTTTATCAGTGGCACCTCAGTTCCATGCATGAACCTAGAGCCTTTCGTCACCCCAGGGGTGACACAGCTTCATCCTAAAAGCAACCTCGGCACCACCAGGCTAAAGCTCTTGCAGGCTGTGCTGCAGGGGCACGGCTCATCTAGCAGCACTGCCCCTTTGTGCCATCCTCCAGGAAGAGCTGGTGGGAGGATGAAAACAATGTCCAGAGTGTTTTATGGCAACAAACTGGAAAGCCAGAGGAGGGAGAGGCTTTCAGGCAGGCTGTAATCAGACCCCTGGGCATTAGTGATGATGAGCAGGATCACAAGTGGTGGTGACCGGAGTAGCCCCCACACCACCACAATGCCCAACCCCAGCGGCCACCGAGCTCCACATGGCCTTGCCTGTGCTGGCAGGGATGAGCACTGGGTGGGGGACACCTATGCAGGGACACATCCTCCATCCTGAATGGACTCAAGAGGAAGGGCTCTGCATTTTGGAGACTGAAGACCTCACTGGTCGCACTCACTTCCCCAGAGCAACCCTGGGGAAGAGATACATTTCTGAAATGCCCCAAATACCACTTGGCATCCCAAGAGAGATCTGTGTCCTCCCTACATCTCCTCCCAAACCTTAATGGGAGGGAAGGGGCTAAGCCCCCAACTGTCGGGGAAGACAGCAGGCCTGCCAGCAGCCTAGCTCTCTTCTCCCAAGATTTAGGCCCTGACAATATTCTTCTGTTCCCATGAGAGAGGAAAAGTTACTCATGCTGAGAGGATCTTAATAATCACATTCTCAAAACACAGTGGCCTTGTTGATAGGGGTACAGGCTGCCCTAAACCAAGATGCAGTTATGGGAAGGTATTTGGGAGTAACGGAACACGTTAAGAACCAACCATAACAAGATGGTCCAAAACAGCAGGTGTGCAGATGTTTTTAGGTATTAAAGGTAAACTAACAATATTTTGCTATAAGATAGGTTTATCAGAACTCGTTATAATCACTAACCAATCAATATGGTGGGAACAGTGTGTGTAACCAATTAGCAGTTGTTTAGCTTGCCACGTTTGCAGTAATAAAGGTCTAGAATCTGGGTGATTGCACCTAATAAAATGGCTTCACCTAAAATTCCTATCGAATTGCGTGTTGCTCTCTGCTGGTCGCCACACCCAACCACAACATGGATGGGTCTCTTACCTTCTTCTTGCTGCAGTAGATCTGCCACTTCTTCTCAGCTGGTAGTGCAAACATGGCCTCTCTGTGCTTGTCTGTGAGGTCAAGTTCATCCTGGAAAGGGGGAAAAAGATGCAGAAAACACGCAACATGAGTACACAAATGGGTGATGGCACAGACACAACCTCCCAGATACACACCATAAATCAACGTGGGGCCACACTGCAGTGCAGTGGTGGTCCCACAGCATCACCTCATTAACTATTGATTTGTCCTGACTGATGTCGCTGACCTCCCCCTGACTCCTGGGCTACAGCTGGCTGCTGGGAGGATGAGGCTGCAAACCTCCTTGCCTCGTTCCTCCCATCATCACCTTCCTTGCTTTTAAAGGCAGCAAATGTTTTAGAAAGGACATGGGTGAAGTCATTACAGCTGCCTGCAAGATAGCCCCATGCAGAGGATTGAGAGCTCCAGAAAACGGACTACATCTAAGAGACGTGCAGCAAAGAACCATTCAAATAGGACCCTTCCTCTTCACTACCCCAGGTAACTGCTTTGCCACTGAGCACCACGAGTGGTCCAGCCCATTTGCACTGCTGACACCCTCATATCATTGAAAATTGGAGGGGGGGGGGCAACGGGTGGTGAGGAGGTCTGGGGGTTGGTGTTGGCTTTCTGACTTGTTTTCCTATAATTCAACCTAGAAAGTGCTTTTCCTAATATCACAAATCATAAAGAGGTCCATCCTTTCCAGAGAAATTGGGACTGTGTATTCCCAGGCAGAGATAAAGCTGTTTACTGACCGAAACCTTTATTGGTTTATCTGATTTTATCCATTTTCAGCTTGGAGGCTCAGTTAGCAGCGTGCTCTCTGCCAGCACACCCAAATATTATCAAAGCCTCATTGCTTCCTGGTGCTGGATGTAGGTCACAACTTTTATCAGAGCACTAAATAAAACACTCAGGCAGGGCTGGGAGGCTCATTGCTAAAGCCAACGTTGATCTTACAACCACGGATGTCTGAAAATCACCACCACCCATGACAACCCTCATGCTGGAGGGGTGTTGGCCCAGCAGTGGGAATACTGGAGATGCTGCAGAAGGTCACAGGAGACCCTGGCCACAGCCTCCAGCCAACTCATTTGGCCACCCAGCCCGGGGATTTAATTAAAAGGATCCCTATCAAAAAATACATTCTTGATTCCAGTACCTAATAAAAAAGCAAAAAACCTCCCTCAAATACATGAACACCCCTTAAAGTTTCCATGCCTGAATAATAACAACTAAAGCTGGTAGCCCCTGGTATCCCAATCAAAGGTAAAAGTCCCATTTGGTGAAGGCTGAGCGAGATGCTTATGGGGAAAGAAGGGTCCCTGCATCAGCAAGCCTGTGGGTCATGAAGAAATTTGGCTGATCTAATGAAACTTCATATTGCATCCAGCAGCCAAGGAAGGCAGCCTTACCTTGTAACCCAAATCCAAGGACCCTCCAGCACACCACACAGTAACAGAGGGTTGCCAGTGGTCCTGAACATCTCAGAAAGGCTTGTACATCCACTTCTACATCCACTTCAGCTACTGATTTCATTCCTTAATAAATTACTCCTTAAAAGGAAAGATGCTATGGAGTTTTTTCCATTATGTATGCATGGAGAAGCTTTGCCCTTCCTTGACTTCTTCCCCTCCTCTCAACTGACTCTTCAAACACTGTGCTGCACAGAACTGAAGCTGGTGGAGCTCTGAAAGCAGACTTGCAAGACACCCTTGCAACAGAAATAAACATGCTGCCATGACAGACTTGGGAAAAGTGATTAATGAGAAAACTTGAGCCCAGTCTGAGACATCTCCACTCCTACTGTACCCAGGGAGGAGGAACTGGCTTAGGGACTCCTCCAAAGAGCACTGCTTTCAAACCTCCCAATGTCCTTACAATCTGGGAGGTCAGGGATTCATATCCAGCAACCAATCTGCTCCCCAGCCTTGGGCAACTCTTGTCACTCTTACATGCCTCAAAACCAAAACTGCACTGGATGTCCTCTGTGGCATCTCCTCAGGCTACGAGCTGGTCAGACACCCAAGCTCTGCTTTAACCCCAGTTCTGCAGATTTAAAGGTGGTCAACAAGATGACACCTGACACAGAGACTAGGCTGAAATTCAGCCCATTGGAAAAGGACATCTGGGAGTGTGGGAAAGGACAAGGTTCTCCTGACAATTATTTACCTCTGCAGTGAGAGTCTGAGGGGCTGCAGGAAAATGCTTCGATTGTGACCCCGTGTCCCCGACATGGGAATCATTCAGGCATGAAAGAACCAGCCACACCTATCTGTACTTAGGTTCTGAGAATCCTAGAATCCTAGAGGTTGGAATACCTCTAACATCATCAAATCCAACCACCAACCCAACACCACCACGTCTTGAAGCACCACGTCTACATGTTTTTTGAACACCTTCAGGGATGGTGACTCCACCTCTTCACTGGGCCACCTATTCCAGAGAAATATTTACAGAAACTTCCAACATACCTATACTCTAAAAATACAACTTGTGCAAACATGAAGATTTATTAACCAAGGAAAAAAAATACTCTAAACTGACCTGAAGCCTAAGCAGGAGCAAGAATGAATAAAGCAGAAAAACATTTGAAGTGCTGCTACATGACAACGTGCAAACACATCCAAAAAAGGTGCAGAAACGCTTCTGAGCCCTACACAGCACATTTCATTGTGCCCTGGCTCTTAGCATGTTCAGTCATCACAGCCCTGCATCACTCAGCAGCACCTACCTAATGGTATCTTGCAGGATGCGTGGGAAAGGTGTTTAAATAAACCCGACGTGGCACCGGGTGAAGATGAAAATCCTCATAAATCAGAGGCTAAGGACTGGTACTCCAAGCTCTGAGAGCAATTTAAACAGTCAGATCTTTTCTCCTGTTCTACACATGGGGATTCCCACACCAACCTCCAGCCTCTGCTTCCACTCACTGATGGGCTAGACAGCTGCCTGGCTGGGAAGGACCTGGGGTTGTTGGGTGACTGCAGACTGAACGTGAGCCAGCAGTGTGCCCACGTGGCCAAGAAGGCCAACGGCATCTTGGCTTGTCTCAGAAACAGTGTGGCCAGCAGGTCCAGGGAAGGGGTTGTGCCCCTGTACTCGGCATTAGTGAAGCTGCACCTCGAGTGCTGGGTTCAGTTTTGGGCCTCTCACTATAGAGAAAGACATTGAGGTCCAGAGAAGGGCAACCAGGCTGGTGAAGGGGCTGGAGGGCAAATGTTACAAGGAGCTGCTGAGGGAGCTGTCGATGTGCAGTCTGGAGAAGAGGAGGCTGAGGGGAGACCTTCTCACCACCTACAATGACCTGAAGGGAGGCTGTAGAGAGGTGGGCGATGGTCTCTTCAGCCAGGTAACAGGAGATGGGACAATGGGAAATGGCCTCAAGCTGTGCCAGGGCAGGGTCAGATTAGAGGTTAGGATAAAATTCTTCACCAAAAGGGTTATCGGGCACTGGAACAGGCTGCCCAGGGAGGGGGTTGAGTCCCTGACCCTGGGTGTGTTTAACAGATGGGTAGATGTGGTGCTCAGGGATATGGTTTAGTAGAGGATGGGTATGGTTGGACTTGATGATCTCAAAGGTTTTTTCCCACCTAGTGATTCTGTGATCTCAATACTACTTGGCCTCGAGCGGGCTGCTCAGAAGCTGCCCTTCAAACTCCAAAACATCAACAGAGGACAGGACCATTAGCTGTTTCCCAGTGCCTCACACACCACTGTACAAACACAGCTCTGACAAAGCCTCTTGCAATTGCACAGCGGAGTCGTAATGCAGCAGGGAAGCCATGCACAACCTCAAACCCGTATGTGCTTTCAATTAATAATCATGAACTCAATAATTAGGTGATTCTAACCAGCAATTAATTTTATAGGCCGTTTGCAAGCTGTGTACTCCTGCAACAGCATGCAATGCTGTCAGCTGCTGAGGAGTGAAAAAATGAGAGAGAAAGTAAGTGCTGGGTCAGTGTCCATCACCCCTCACTTCAACCTCACCTTTCACAGCTTTGCCCCTTTCACCTGGCTGCCTTTCAGAGCAGAATCTGCCAACTTTGCTATTTTAGGTATGTTTTAGGAATTGGGTCAAAGGCACGTAAAAATAACAGCTTCATTCTGCTACCAAAAGGAAGTCTCTGCCCAGAGTGTTTTTACTGGAAAGAGATGTGCTACTCTTAAATATTTATCCCATACAGTTAAACTATTCACCTTTAGATTAAGAAACACGTTTCCATGTTAAATCTTCATCTGATTATGATTTAGGAAAAGACTCATAGGGAAGATTTGATTCTCAGTGTGTATTTGCTCTTTCTAGGAGGTAAAATGCTTCCATGCAGCTTGCTTTGCTGATGGCTCTCCACTCGAGCCAAGCAAACCTCCCCCTCTCTGAGCACAGCACGAGTTTCAATGAAGGTGACCCCACACTATTCTCCTAAACTACCTTAGAAATACGTGGCTCGGCTCAGCATGCTGCAAGGACGATCCCACAGGCCAAACAAGTTTTTATGAAGTAATTGCTTTAGAGGACACACAGTGGCACTTAGGGGGAGATGTTCTCATGGTCCCTACCTCCCCCAGCTGGCAATCAGGTGGTACAAGGAGCCCAGGCCACTGGAGATCTTCTGGTCAAAGAATCATAGAATGCTTTGGGTTGGAAGAGATCTCAAAATTCACCTAGTTCCAACCCCCTGCCATGGGCAGGGACACCCTCACTAGACCAGGTTGCCCAAAGCCCCATCCAACCTGGCCTTAAACGCCTCCAGGGATGGGGCTTCCACAACCTATGTGGGCAACTTTTGCCAGTACTTCACCACCCTCACAGTAAAGAATCTCTCCCCAACATTTAATCTAAACCTACTGTTTTTCCCCTGATCAAACAGGGCCACCTAGAGCCACTGCCTAGGACCATGTCCAGATGACTGTTAAATGTCTCCAAGGAGGAAGACTCTACCACCTTTCTGGTTTGCAGCCACCATAGTCTCCAACCACCTCCTGAAGGCAAAGCCAGAATAAGCAGGTAAGTGAGGCACTGTCACTGGAAGAAATGTTTGACCCTCGTAGCAGAGAGGGCATAAAGTCCAGCCCCAGACTTACAGCATGGTACCTGCTGCAAGCTCCTGTTCCTGACACTTCACCCATGCCATGGTGGATGTGGCATATACAAGAAGCATCTTCTTTGGGCTGAGAGCCACCAGCTTTAATGGGGGTAACAGTAGGAAGCCACAGGATGCTGCAAACCTCTTGACTTCCAAACAACCTCCATGATGGGCTCTTGGAGCTGGGCCAGCGTTGAGTGCTGCCAATCCACAGCCACAACAACCCAGCATGACCATCATGGGTTCTTCCCCTACATCCTGCAGGCCTGACAGGCCACCAAACATTCTGCAAGAAGTAGCTGGGGAGTAGAGATTAAAGGACAATTCTGCACCCCCAAAATATCTTCAGAGGTTGTTGGAAAAAAAGACAAAAAAATTTGAAGTCTAATACACCTTTCTAGATGATAAATTTTATAACTGTAATACATGGAGGGGATGGGGAGAAAATAAGGAGGTCATCCATTGATGTAATTAAAAATTCATTAAAATTTGCTGGCTTGTTCTGGGCTTATATATGCATATGGGCATATATATATTTTATATATGCACATTCACATACATAAAGACATCAACAGATCAATAAATGACCAACATAATAATGAGCAAGTGAATTTTCTCTTGAGTTTAGAAAGAGTTTAGAAACTTCTATAAAAACTTCTTCAAGTGAGACTACAGCAAGTAAAGGCAGGACCTCCTGCATCCTCAAATAAAGCATCAGGGATTGGAGATTGCTCAAAAAAAGAAACGAAAGAAAAACAGGGAAAGAAAATAGTGGGAACTTTTGGGCAATGTTTGTTATTCACTGGTACAGCATGGGACTCAAAAAGGGAAGAAAATAGGCTGTTGAAGTCTGCGTTAGCTTCCTTTCTCAGGGGCCATATCGCTTTTTCCCTCTCTTCCAGGCATTCTTCTCCAAGTTCATCGATTTGATTTATCCCAGAATGCTGCAGTGTCAAGGGAAGCTGCCAACAGCATTCTTCCCCCTCCCACTGCCTGTACCTCATCCCATCTTCCGCTGCACAAAGGCGCTGCCCGCACGGCCAGCTGGGCAGCTGCCTGCCCGTGCCTGCCAGCCCGACCCTGAGGATAAACCTCCATCCACCTCAGCATCCATCTCGCCTGGCTCGTTAAGTTCCTGTTTAAGCTGTTCTCCTAATAAACCCAGGCTGATTAATCAGTGGTGGTCACAGTGCAAACAACACCCGCCGTGAAACGCACCCTGCGCCGCGACATTTATTTAGGTGATTAGCTCTCAATGTGTGCAGGTTTATCTTACCTGGCTTGCTTTGGTTTCTCTACAAATAGGAAGGCAGTGAATGAAGTCTTTTATTTTTAGTGTTAGTAATAAAACCACTTCCTCCCTAGCACGTTATCTTTTCATCCACAGTACCCTAAGAACCTAAAAAATTCCACCCCCCTCAAGACAAACCAACCCCAGCCAATATTATCACTGTGTATTTTCAATTTGCCCATGAAAACATGCAGCTGGGATTACAGAACATGAACAAACCCCAACTATTCATATTCCTTGATGAATAAGCATAAAGGATAGAAGGTTTCATTAATTTTGCCTTTATCTTGTAATGATTTTTTTTTTTAATAAAGGAAATTGCCCACAGCAAGGGAATTAGCAGCAGCAAGGAATAACGTGTAACCACTCTGAAGTGCTTACACCTACTCGACCTCTTCTGAATTTGCAGTCCCAGACTGGAAGGGAAAAGACCCCAATCTATCCTGCTCTTCAGCTTTCGGTTATTGACCTGAATGCATTGGACAGATGTAAATAAAATATGTATTCCTTTCTTCTGCAGGAAAGATTATGGCCATCAATGGCTGACTGAGATCCTCAATAAATTCTAGCTACAGCTGGTTCACGTTCCCATCATTTCAAGCACCTGAGGCAGATAGCATGTACTGCTTTAATATTATTTAACTAAATTTATTATTTTAATAGGCTAAAGGTTTTAAAGGTATTTGTATTTCAATACTTAAAGATTTTCAAAGGAGAAATATCTACTTAGGTGTCCCTATCTTCTTTGTTGTAATGTATATTTTAAACCACATAATTATTTTTTTTTATTTATTGAGCTTGACCTTCTATGACCTTTTCACCAACATCATCTGGAAAATCTTTCTCCATTTTAATTAAACACAGGGTACTTTTACAGCCTGAGTTATTGATCTACTCTGAAGAGCACTCTCAGACCCAGAAGCCCTGCAGGTGGATCACCAGTGTGCTTCTTCCACACAATTATACATAAAACCCAGCCTGCCCCCCCAAAAAAGATGTATTGGCCCATTAATTGCTACTATGATTGCTAAAATTGATTAAGTTCCTGGGCATGACTGTCTTTTGGTGGGTACCATAATAAAGCATGACTGGCAAATAAATAAGAAAAGGCTTCGGATGTGGATTTCCCACCTATTTATGGACTCAAAGAAGTAACTCCCTTTTCAATCAGTATTTAGATACCACCTCCACTGCTGACATCCCTGAGAGCTACTGAAGTTGGAAATTGAGCCAAGTGCGGCTTCAGATGTCCCCTGCCCCACAGGGATTCTCACTTAGGAAAATTGTGCGTGGTTGGTCTGGAGCTAAACTGTTTCAAGGTTTCCTGAGATGACACCCTGGAAAGGGCTTCAAAAAGGGACTTGATGGGAATTAGTAGCTGCAAAGCCCCATACCAGCTCAATCCGGAAAGCTTCCCAAGATTTACCACTGTGTATGGGACCCAAAGGATGCAGCCAGGGGAACAAGGAGCCTGCTACAGCCTGATGCTGATGGGCAATGTAAGATGGCAGCAGGCTCCTTGCATACCCATGGACTGGATGGAACAAGTGGTCCTCATTTCCCCACAGCCCTAACTGTGGTCACACCTGGCATCCTAAGGTGATTTTTAAGAACTCAAGCAGATGCAAAGCAGAGAGTCACCCTGTGAGGGGTCTGTTTCTTACCGAGCTTTGACATCCGGCAAGATGCCTAGCACAAGCAGGCACCAAATGTGCTTCGAGATGTTAGGTGGTGTTGAGGAAGGGAAGCTGATCCCCTTAAATAACAGTATTGATTCGAATACTGGAGTTGATGGGAATTAAGAATGCTGGGTCCTCAGGCAGGATGCTGCCTACAGGGCTGCAGAAAACCTTGGTGGCCAAAAGCCAACCTCAGCTATGTTTGCACGCCAAGGAATGCCCAGACTCCGCCGGCAACAGATGCTGTGGCCATACAAGCAACTTTTACTTGCATCTAAAAAAGGGTACAAGGCAAGAATGAGCTATTCCCAGCAGGAACACTTCCTGTTTGCCAGTCATAAAACATGTGCTCCTCCATCCTGACCATAACTCCAGCAACACCACCGAACCGCCAAGCAATCAGGAAGGAGAACATCACCACTGGAGCAGACACCCCATCCAAGGCCAGTTACCCTCCGTGGTGACCTGTGCAAGGAACACTTAGAGCCAGCACGAGCCAAAACCCTAAATGTCTCAACTGAGTTCACCAACACATTATCGAATGAGCTGCCCAGCCCTCTCCCAGGTATGTGGCCTCATCTTTTACGAAGTGCAAAGTGGAAAGCACTTAGCAAGTAGACCATATAATTTTTTTCCACTTCAGCTGTACTTCTCCTGGAAACAAAGGGGTTTCTTATTTGCCTCTGCCTTCAGCTGGGGTTCACATTGTGTTAGAATATGGCTCCATCATAAAATTACAGCTCAGGAACAGGATGGTTTTTGGGCAAGCCCCTACACTGCTTTGGAGCTGTAACAGATGCTGCAATTACATGAATGCTTCAGCTGAAATAGAGCGTTCCGTGGTGGATTACTTCATTCAGGTCCGTGGAAATACTGTAGGCAGAAAATCCTTATTTTCTACACCAAGTAGGTGTGTGACTTCTGTATCAGGTGATTACCTATCAAAACATACATTTAAGATATTATCTGGGAAGGTGGAACACCATGAGGTGATGAAAACAAGCACTGTGAGCAACGGGCTGGGATGGGAATTGTGACAGGTCCAGGCCACTTGCTCTAATAGGCAGAACCTGGGCAACCTGGTAAAAGTGTCCACACGGCTCCCCACAGAGTGAATTTAAAAGCAGGTATTACCAAATCACTTGGCTTTCTTCCTTAAAAACAATTCATAAGCTCATGGGAGGTTGATCTTGGGAGATGGTGGTGGGACGGCATCAGGAGCCCCACGCTGAGTGTCTGTCCCTGGATACTCCACAGAAAGGGGTGTTTTGCCCAGGACACAAGGACTATTGCAACTGTATTTTTTGCTGGGTACCAAGTGCTTTTCTTTGCAGATACAGGGGGAAATGCCTTTGGCCACCATCCAGTGGTTCCCAGAATCCTGAAGTCCTTAATGCTGCAAAGACCAGGCAGCAAAAAGCGACAGCTGCCCTGCAAGCATGAAATGCAAAGCTTGGCTTTGCAGCTGATCCCTCAGCTGTTACTTAAAAGCCGTGTTGTTTTGCGAGGTCCAAAACCTCACACTTTCTCCTTACCGGATTAGAAACTGGGGGAAAAGCACATTACTTAAGTTCACAGCAATGAATTCCCAACCTGGCCTTGCTATTAACATGTAATAGCACTCACGCTGACCGCACTGCTGTCCCCTCCTCACACTGGGGTTCTTCACTCCCCGTTTGAGCAGTGTATGAAGTCACGCTCATCCCAGCATGCTGAGAGGGCAGGAACGCACGGCTCTGCAGCACCTTTAAGCACACAGCATCTTCCCTAAGCACCCCACATTGTGAGCCACGGGCCAGTTACCCACGATGAAGCATTTCAAAGGCGACACGGAATTAATCTCTGTGGTGGGGCATGCTATCTCCTAACAGATAGCATCCACAGAGCAGCTCTAAAGAAACACATTAGTTGCCCCAAGTACAGTAAAAATAAATGCCATGACAAATCTTGTAAGCTGCCAGAGACAATTTTTTTTGTTCCCCAGGCTCCTCTTTTTCCACTACTTCATAAAGCAGCAGGAAGGGATGAAGCAGCCTTACACATTGTGCAAGGGGAAGGCGTAAACACCAGCAGTTTGGAGACTGTGTATCTCCCCTCCAGCAGATCTCAGTGAAGGCAGACACTAACACTGTGCAACGTCAGCAGGAAAGGGTCTGCACCCACCCTGAGCCCAGGGCACTGGGGACACTACACAGCCACCAGTCACCCAGTGTCACCTTCCCCAGGTCTCTAAGACCTAGTGGCTGCTGGAGTCTGGGTGGAGGGACTTGGGGAAGGTTATCTTCTCTGGTTTCATAGGCTAAAAATGGGCTGCTGCACATCACAGGCAGGTTTCAGGGCTAGACAGAGGCTGCTCTAAATTCTTCTGCTTTGCTAGAAGGAGGTGAAAAGTGTGAGCAGCCCCACTGGGACCAGCAACTGGAATTTCCTCAAAGCCCAGGTATTTGGGAGGACAAATGTTGAAAAGTGGCTGGAGCAGCATCTCATCCAAGCCCATCCCTCTGCTGTCAGGAATGCAGGCTGGGAGCATGGTGAAGAACCAGGGAGAGGCAGGACCTCATGCTCCAGAGGTGTGCAAAACTATGCTGGATTTAGCAGCTCCTCTGGGAGCCCAGGCAGCCTAAGGAGTTGCAAGAGCATCACTCTCATAGTGCTGGGACAGAGATGCTGTGGCGACCTGCCTGACCAGGAAGAGAGCCAGCGAGGGGTCCTGGGTTGTGCTGGGGCTCACGTGGCCCTTTGCAAACCACTTGATTCCCCCTGCCTCCAACCCCCCAGCCAGTGCACGTCCCATGGGGCTGATGCACACAACCACACACAGAGCATTTCATTACAAACCTCAGAGTGACAAGGAGTGTTAAGCAGATATAAAGGACATCAGTCATTTACCCATCTGGTGGAAAGTCTAGTTGCTGGCAGAAAATAGGGAGGATTGTTAAGGCAAGAACTACCATATGGCACCATTATGGAGAGCTTTGCAAGTGCTTTCTCTGAGCGTGCAAGCAAGATTTCAGCCTTTGAAGAAACACTGTATTGTTAGCTGGGATACGCAGGAGCCTCTTGAAAGAAGCCGTGGCAGATGGCACAGCTTTGTTCTCTCGGCTCGCAGGCAGCTTGTGCAGCCCCAGATATTCCCCCTTGCCCCACACCACAGCAATCCTTCTGATGTGTCCTACATGTGTCCGATGGCTCTGGAAACTCCTTAAATCCAATGGATGTTGCCTGGTGGGTGTCACAGCACCGCACAAGTCCCAGGAAGGAAACACCACTGACCGGAGCTGATGGGATGCACCAGCGTTGATGCAAGGAGAGCTGCACAAATTGCAAAGCCTTGTCCCAGCCAAGGGAGCTGCAAATTAGTAAATCTCACTGAAATACCCTGCTTTTGTCTGTGCCTCCCTGCCAGCACCTGCTCCTCCCTGGGTGGCTGAGCCTGGCCGGAGCCCCGACACACACCGGACAAAGAAAAGCCTTTCAGATGGGGCCATGCCCGCTTGAGCGACATCCCAACAATACCCCGACAAAAACCCATTCAGCCTAAAGCAGGGGGAAAGGAAGGGAAAGGGAAAAGGTCCCTTGGGGAGAAAGCAGTGATCAGTCATTGACCACAGCAACAACATCTGCATCTGCCCCGCGCCAGGAAAAAGCCATCACCTGCTCCGTGCCGCTGGCTGGGACAGGGCGCATCGTCCCTGCAGCCTGGGATGGAAATCAGGAATTTCTTACAGCCTCATTGCTCCTGTTTGTGCCCAGCCAAAAAAAGAAAGCCATCCCCTGTTTCCCTGTCATTCCTCCTGAGAAACACTTGTATGGCCACAGGGAAAAAACAACCCTGAGTATTCTACTGAACTGTTCTAGTTAAAATCTGAAGTGTCCATATAACACATAGCAGGACATGAAACACACATCAGGAGAGCAGATTGAGCCTTTAGCTGACCTTGGAGTCCGCTGCTCCAAGCCCCTCTGCAGCCCCTCTGCAGCTCAGGACCTCATCCTGTGCTGTTGATGCAGGACAGCCACCAGTTTCTCACACTACAGATGTTTCCTCAGACAAAGAGGGACACTTAAAACCACCTGAAGCCCAGAGAAGATTTTGTGGGATGACTCCAAAGAGAATGTTTTTCCCTCTGATACATGAGCAGGCTGGGATCTGCGGAGCTGGGACCCCGATGGACTGTTGGTCTCTGGGGGAGGGTTGTCCGTCCCAGTGACCAAAATCACTGCTGCAACAAGATACAGCCTGTCCCAGGCCTGAACTCTTCCATCCCTGCCACTCTGAGAACCTAATGGGAACAAATGGGGCAGAAAAGTCACTATTACGCTGCAAGAGAAGAGTTGGCCAAGGACCAACCTGAGCTGGCAAAGCCTCCAGATCCCCTCCAGCCCCTTTGCCTTCCCTCAACCCATTTGACTGAGAGAACTGAGGACTATGGAGGCAGCTCTGGTCCCACAGAGGAGGGACAAGCCATCCCACCCAGGATGATCGAGCACGATGGGCTGGGTGGCATCGGGCTCCTGCAGGCATAAAGATCAGCCCAGTGCCTCTGAGTGCTTTCTCTGTCTCTCTTCCAAATGCTACACAGTGGGTTTATACAGAAACAGTGGGACACTTTCCAAACCATTTAACTAATGCTGAAATTTAATACCCAACACCAACAGGTTACTGAGAGCAAGAAGGAGCTGTTGTAATGGGAGAGAGGGTATTTGCATCTTCACTCCCCCCAAACGGGAATCCACCCTCTTGCACCCATGGGGCACAAACTCAAGCTTCCCCTTCTCTCTCACCCAGCACTGGTTCAGGTCAAGATCTGCCTGATGGGTTTTTTTAGGGAGCTGGGGAGTTGCAGCCACTTGCATGGGAGCACGGTGGGCACCCACTGTCCCCTCTCCCTCATATGAGTTCAGTCCCCAGAGAACCAGCACTGCTCCTGCTGCCAGCATGCCCTGGAGCAGCAGCTGCCTCTGAACCTTATTCTCACCCTTGGCTGGGAGAAAAAAAACCCAAAAATCTCAGCAGCGCAGAGCAAGGAATGGAGAGCAGAAGGGCAACACCAGGGCATGCCCCAGGCCCAGCTGGTCCCTCCAAGTGCCCCTGGGCTCCTGTCTCACTGCTCACATGGCAGTTGCCTGTGGCACTGCCTCTGCACCAAACATCTGGCTGAATTTGGGAGAGATGCTTTGAAAACCCCAGGCTGAGGAAAGGAAAGGACTGCAGGGTATGAGGGTTTGATGGGGTTCCAGTGCATCAGCCTCTGCAAGATGCCTCCTTCAGCCGGTCTGGCAATGCTGAGCCACAGCACAACAAGCCTGTGCACTGCCTTTGGCCAGGGCACAGAGGGAGCTTTCCGTGGGAAAGAATTTACCCAGGAAAATCTAATTTGGCCAAGTTATCAGTAGAGAAACACAGGGAACAGAAGCGTTTGCTCTACCTGAACAAACCAAATCTGACTGGTTGCGTTTTGCTTCTTTGCAAGAAGAGGTCCTGCTGTGGGGATCTCATCCCCACCGTGCTGTACTGGGTGTCCCAGTCTGCTTGTCTCATCCTGCTCATGGCGAAGGATGTCTGGGCAAAAGTGGCTCTAATCATAATACACCCGGGAGCTCTCCTCTACCAAGAGGCCTGGCTCACCAAAGCCATGTTGCCTAGGGTCATGCTGAATCATCAGGTGTGAACACCCAGCACCATGACTCCCAGTTCCCTCTAAGCAAATCACCACAGAGAAACCCCATTTCCCTGCCAAATCAACTCAAAGTGGAGTACTGTGGGTCCATCTAACAAACCATGCCCTTTTTTTTCTTAGAGGAAATTAAGGCTGGCTTTGGCTGTCATTTTTTTTTCTGATACATGTTTTTCAGAGTTACAGTACCAAGGGATAAAGAAACACTATCCTGACTAAACAGATCTCAATTTAGCTCACACACAAGGATTTCTGGGAAGCAGAGTGCCCAGCAAGTAAAGTTAAACTCTACCTATAGGGAACAACCTGCTTTACTGGTTTGGACACCCCTCCATCAATCTGGAGGTGCAGAAAGCCAGACCAACCCCCAACTCCTGCTCTATGAAATCAAGGCTTTCTAAGCAGAATGAGAAACCACCCCAAACTGGCAGGACTTCAGGGAGAAGAAGAGCTCAAGGTTCGGAGCAGAACTGCCCCAAAAGAAACCTTGATGCTCCCTTCACACCAAAATCTTGCCTGAAAACTCAAACCCAAGCTACGGCAGAGGGGAAAGAGCCAGGGGGAAGGGAAATAAAAAGCATCCTACTTACCACCAGCTCGGTGAACATGACATCCAGCTCCTCCACTGGTGGCACAGGCAGCGCAGGCTCCATGGTCTGCAGGGCAAAGCTGCTGTCATTGCGCAGCCGGTATGTGATCTCCGGGTGGTCGCTGCTGCGGAAGCAGCAGAAGATGAAGGAGATACCCCGACTGCTCCTCTTCCTCGGAGCCATGGCCAAAATCCTCTGCGTCCCTCCCTCCGGGCACTAGATCCTGAGGGGAAGAGAAGAGAGAAGGCTCGAGCAGCCGCCCCACAGCACTGCGCTCCCGTCCCGCTGAGGGGAGGAGGAATCAAAGCCACCCACACGCTCTGCACGGGGGGGAAGAGCGGAGATGGTTTACATGCCAAATATTTCTGCTCAGATTTGACATTTACGGTCCTGGCAACCTTGACGACTGTGTGAATTAAAAGGATGCATTTGCTTGCCTTGTGCTGAAGCCGGCAGCAGGAGGGGGACACGCCACCGTCCTCACGGGGAGAGGGGTCCTGGGCCCCCACCACTGCTGCAAATCCCACAGCAGAACCCCACTGACATCCCCATGCAGTGGCAACCAGGCCACACCTCGTCCAGCCAGGGGTATGGCAAACTTGGGAGGCTGCTGCTAGGAACAGCTGGATGCGCTCAGGACCACAAGGTATGTGGTCCCCTGCCAGGGGTGACTTGGTGCTTGAAGACCTCAAAGTAGCTCAGGTTGCCCCAAGCCACAGACAGCAGCAGAGCTGAGTAAATATCCTATATTCCCCCCAAAGCTCTTGAACGTGTCCCTAAAGATCCACCGGCAACTGCCAGTAAAGCAGCTCTTTTTCATGGAAAGTTTTACTTGGCTTTAATTAGATAAACCCTACTTGAAATTCCAGTAAATATTTACAAGAGGCAATTTCAGCTGATAAAAATCACACAGTGCTGGTAGCTCAGACTTTCCTACGCAGTGCTTATGTTCGGCGTCGCTCACGCCAGCAGTTGCTCAGGTTTTGATGAATTTCTAAAACTCAGGTTGGGAGCAAAGCCCAGGGCAGGAGACAACGTCTTACCCAACGAATAATGGCAAGGACAAGGCAAACACTGCCCCAAAATTGGAACTGTCAAGTCAACAAGGCAAGAGGAGGGCCACCTACGAGGAGTGACGACGGCAGAGAAACACCCTACTGAGAAAAATCAACCAGCAAAGTGGAGAATTTTGAAAAAGGCTAAACATTTGTCTTACAAAACCACACACCCACATTTTATCTCTGTGAAACAAGATGCCGAGACGTTAAGAGACAGGACAGACAGCCAAGGTTAATGCGGGAGGTTTGAAATATGGATGACTCAAGATTTATTAAGAAAGCTATGAAGAGACTTGGGAAAAATGGTCAGCATTTGGAGAGAAGTGTCTGATCACCCTGGGACCAGCCATTCCCTCAAACCACGGATTTATCTGCCCAGATAACCAGCTGCCGTGCCCCACAGAAAGCCAGCACCAGTGGCAGGTTAGGAGCAGACTTTGGGGCAGACCCTGCATCACCACTCGCATGGCAAACACTGCCCTCCTAAAACAGGGACCTTACAGAAATTCCAGGCTCTACCCATGTTACTTTAACAGAGGATTTGACCCTTGAAATTATGGTTGCTGGCTTGTTTTTAGCACATGATACAATCATCTGCTGAACCAAAAATGATGGGAAACAGCTATTGGGTCTTCACGGAGGATAATCCCAGGCTGTGCAACTGCTCCGTGCCCAGTCTGGGGTGGGGGACCCCCTTATCAAAAAGCCCCATATCTCATTTCACATTTAGCATCTTGTATGTAGAAAAATGCAGCCACAGGAGGAATTTCAGCTGCCATGAAATCTCTCTCATCGCAGCTCCCCAGCAGCCAGCACCGCAGCAAATCCATTAGCAGCCCACTGGCATCCCTTCACTGTTCAGTGGGGTTTGGGACCTGCTGGGAGTTTTGTTCCTAAAGAAGGGAGGGGAAACAAAAAAACAAAGGCACACAGACCTCTGTCCCCTCCAATGCAAATGAAAGCGCTGCTGGTTTGGGTTTTGAAGGGCCAGGAGGGAGCTGCTGGTGAGTGTTTTGTGCCTGGCACAGGAGCTCGGACCTGACCCTCATGTCCTCAGCTGTGCAAAAGTTTGGTCACTTGGTCATGCCAAGACCATGGCTAAGGCCACACTGTGCCCAGAGCGGGGCCTCATCCTGCTCTTGCAGCCGGTCTGGACCAAATGGACATGTTCTCCTCTTCCACAGGGTGTTTTCCCTCCCCTTTTCAACACTACATCAACCTCATCCTTGAAACCTGCTGCTACGTACAAGCTCTGACTTGGGCTTGCAAAAATGTACTGAAAAGTTTTATCAGAACAACACCTGCTCTTCAGAGATACATGCTCCTGATGATGTTCTGTGGAGAGTTTGAATGACAGACCAAAAGGCAAGATTTTATTTTGGGTTTTAAAGCAGACAGTCATGTAGCAACCAACACAAGGTATTTTTGAGCTGCTTCCAGCTTTGGAGCTATTGAGGTTCCTCGTTTTCATTTATAAACAATTAAAAGAACCACCCTACAGTGCAGGCTGAGTGGGCTGCAGGTTATTAGAAACCAAGGCTAAAAAAGGCTTAGAGAGAGAACATGTTAGCTACCAGGCAAACAGCATTAAACCTTCAGAAGGCTGATGAATATTCATTGACATGATGGATCAAAATCAAACCACGGCTCCCTGGCAGGTCTGAGGAGCTGCAGACAGTGCAGACTGCATCATCAGAACAAAGTCCAGCTACCGCAGCCTTCTCCTTCCCTGCGAATCCTACAGAAATCTATTATTCAGGGAGAAAAACTGACAGCCCTTGGCAACCTGTCGGCTTGAGTTAAGGAGAGCAGAAGGGACCAGTTCCACGCAGCATCACACATCCTGCTCCCATGCCCCATTTATACCTTTGAGTGTTAATTAGATCAATGAATTTAAGTCAGATTGTGATCTAATAGCGCCTTCTGGCCTCTACTGTTGAGCAGGACAGAATAAATTAAGTTTAATTGCCCCTGTATGTATAGAGCCAGAGAAGACAGGATGCAAAGGGTCACTGAGAGAGCTTCTAGCCAAACCCCAAATCCCAAGGCAGGACTGATGGGGCTGAACCATTCCCAAACAATTTTGCTGTCACAGAAACAAGGGTGGAAATGTGTGTGTGATGGGCTCTAGCCTGGAAGCCCAGGGAAAGGAGGACACAGAAGAGGAGTAGGAAGAGCATAGCCCATGTGCACCACCAAGACCAGGCAGGACAGGACAGAGGCCACATGCTGCAGCTCAGCGATGCACACAGAGAGATGAGTTTTGTTGGTTTTCCCAGCCTTAAAAAAAAAAAGGATCAAGACTACATTGCCCTGAGCAGTGCTTAAATGAAATCAGTCATTAGGAGAAAATTGGACCCTGGTGTCGCTTCCGCCCTTGCTTTAAGGAAATGAGAGCAGCAATTACTGCTTGCATATTCAACAGCCTCCTCAGCAAGCTAAATTAGTCCGCGTGGAGCAACATGCTGCCAGAGCCTGTCTGTGACCGATGGCCTAACAAGCTGGTTTGAAGCCAGCACCGGTGTTGCCACGTTGCGGTCTGCAGCCTAAAAATACCCAGCAAGGGTACAAACGCATGCAAAGCAGCGTGCACGCTCCCCTTCACACCCGCCTCCAAACCCACCCAGAACCTAGGAGCTAAATCCTCAAATATGAATATTAGTGTGTTGTTTGTCTGGCTCCTCTCCCATCCCTTCCCAAAAGAAGGGTGCAAGTTCCCGAGCGAGCTTTCTCCAGAGGGAGCTTCGTTTCAGTGCACTGCACAAGGGGAAACATGTTTTGGTGCAAGTGCAACTTTGTGCAACGTTCACTGACCACCTCCTCCAAGCCCTGACCGACTTTGGCATCTTGGGTCATGCCAAGCTTTTCACCCTCCCACCCCTCATGAGTTTCACTGCGGCCTGGGATGCTCTCAACTGATGGACATCTCACTCTCTTCAGTCACTGCAAAGCGACCTCCTTGGCTGGCGGTAGCTGGGAGGTGCTCAGCCTCAGCAGACAGTTCAAGACACTGTGACCCCCAACAAGTGCTAGAGCTGGGTGTGTTGGACCACGCTATACAGTGCACAGCAGGCAAACATTTGACATCCCGCACCCTACGCTCACCCCATCCCACTGCTGAGCAAAGGTGTCCCCTCCGCCAGTGCTTCTCCCCATGCACATCACACCCAGCACACAGTGCCCTGCTGGGATGCACATCAAACCCACTACTTACTTTGCATCAGTTTTTTAAGCAAACAATTCTAGATTATTTTCCTCCAGTGATAAGTTGCACCTGGGTCCCCACAGCAATAAAAGCCTGATGTTCTCATGGCAGTTTACAGACTAGTTGTACATTTGAAGCATCCCCCAAGAAACAGCAAAGCCTTAGAATCCTAGAATCTTCTGAGTTGGAAGGGACCCATAAGGATCATTAAGTCCAAATCCTGGCTCCACACAGGACCAGCCAAGTCTGAGCAAGGGACTTGAGGACATTGTCCAGATGCTTCTTTGACCTCAGCCAAGCTCGGGGCTGTGACCACTTTCCTGGGCAGCCTGCTCCAGTGCTCAATTGCCCTCTCAGTAAAGAACCTCTTTCTGATATCCAACCTAAACCTCTCCTGTCACAGCTTCAAGCCGTGCCCTCAGGTTCTATCCCTGGTCACCAAAGAGAGGAGATCGGTGCCTTCCCCTTTGCTCCCCCTCATGAGGAAGCCACAGACTGTGATGAGGTCTCCCCTCAGCCTCCTCTTCTCCAGGCTGAACAAACCCAGGGACTTCCGCCTCTCCTCATAAGACTTCCCCTCCAGACTCTTCACCATCCTCATTGCCCTCCTCTGGACACTCCAATATTTTTATGTCCCTCTTTTACTGCAGCACCCAAAACTGCCCCCAGTGCTCGAGATGAGGCCTCCCCAGCACAGTGTAAAGGCAGTGTAGTGCAGCCTTCCCTGCCTGGTTTGATTTTTCACTCTACCGACCAAAGACAGCCAGCACCCTCCTTAGTTCTGCTCACTAACCCAGCCTCTTTTCAGGTCTCGTCCTGAAGATGAGCCCCACAAAATGTATGCCCAGTGCTCTGCCCACAGATCAAGCAGTGGTGTTTGGGCTCTTCCCCATCTCCAGAGTAAGAACCACTTCTCTCTTTCATATGTGCACCAAAGCCAGAGCAAAGAAACCCTCTTTAATGAGGGGGACCCAAGTGTCATTTAAATTAAAAAATACATAAATTGAAATCAATCCCTTGTGTGGATGAAAAGAGAAGGACAGGACTGGCTTCCCCAGAGCAGGAGACACCTCCCCTCCAGCGCAGAAGCCCAGAGCACCAGCACCTCCAGCACTTCCCATTACAAGCAACCAAGATGACTTCTTGGCCACAAGCTCCCATTCCCCAAAAAGACCCCTTTTTTGTCATAAAGCTGTTTTCACACACAGGGCATGCAGGAATATTTGTGTTCAGTAGAAATTTGTGTACAGAGGCAGGAGGGGAAAACAACCCCAAAATGCTTGGCTAAAAAGCTTCAAATTGTTTGACAATTGCCTCTTCCCCCTCCATAAAACAGCAGCCTGTGGAAGGGGATGGGGGCCAGAGCTCAGGACCCCTTCTGTGATGCCTCTGGAAAACCAGCTGCCAGGAGGAGCCTGACTCACCTCTAAATCACAAGAGCTGCAATTCTCAGTGTAAGCAAATCTTGATGACTTGGGTTTCATGGATTTATAAACAGATCTACCAAAACCTGAACTAACTCAGATCCTCCTTCCCCTTCCCAGAAGTCCTGCTATACTCCATGAACCCAACCAAGAAGGTTTTGCATCTCCTATTCTTGCCCAGCCTGCCCGGTACCTGAAGGATGCTGGCAGTTACTGGCTGCAGTCTCAGGCTCTCAGCTTGCTCCTGGAAAGCCCCATCTGCTAGGACTGTCAAAAACCCAGCACTCCCCTAAAATGTGTCACCTCCTCTTTGCATTCTTTCCTTTTATTGTGGCATTTGTCACAACCTGAAGTGTACATCTGGACCTGCTGTCTCACAAGAAAGCTTTTTACACCGCTCAAGGGCAGAGGAGCTTTGATGGTGAAATTTAGCAAGAAAAAGGAAACTGGTTTAATTCATTCTGGAATAGGAGGCCTTGTCTGGAATAGTGTGTGCAGTCCTGGGCTCCCTGGGCCAAGAAGGACAGGCAGCTACTGATGAGGGGACAAAAAAAGGGCTATGAAGATGATGAGGGGACCAGAACATCTCTCTTACAAAGAGAGGCTGAGGGACTTGTGACTCTTTAGCCTAGAGAAGAGTGAGGGGGGAATCTTATCAATGCTTATAAATACTTGAGGGGTGGCTGTCAGGAGGATGGGGGCAGTCTTCTTTCAGTGGTGCCCAGGGACAGGACAAGAGGTGATGGGCATAAACTTGAATATGGGAAGTTCCACCTAAACATGAGGAGGAACTTCTTTACTCTGGGGTTGGCAGAGCCCTGGGACAGGCTGCCCAGAGAGGTTGTGGAGTCTCCAGCTCTGGAGATATTTAAACCCCACCTGGACACTGTCCTGTGCAGCCTGCTCAAGGTGACCCTGCTCTGGCAGGGGGGTTGGATTAGATGATCTCCAGAGGTCCCTTCCAACCCTGACCTTTCTGTGATTAGAGCCAATAAACAAACATTCACCAGGGAAGGGAGGTGGAAAAAAAAAAAGGCTCAGAAACTTCTAACACACCACAAATTTTTTTCCATCTAAATAAAATCTTCACCTACTACAAGCAGCAGAAGTGCTGGAAGAGACTTTTTTGTACACATCTCCATGTGTTGATGATGCTACTCAGAGAAGAGAGCAACACCCTCCATCACACTGCAGGAATATCATGGTCTGGCTGCAAGTCACCCTCCAGCACACGAGCAAGCTCCCTGCCAAGGGAAGCACACGCGCTGTTGACTCTGCAGTCCAGTTTTCAGGAGGGGGAAGAGCGTGGCACACAGCAGGGTGAAAGAGGATCTGTATTAGTGCTCTCCAGCTGAAATCAGTCCTCAGAGCTGTGCTGCTTGGTTTGGCAAGCTGGCAAAAGACTGGAGCAAGGGATGTTTGCCAGCGTGTTGCAGGACCATGTCAGTCCCAGGGTACGGAGAGAAGCCTGGGTCTGAGAAGATGCTGCAGCATCACTCAGGTGCCCCAGGGATGCTCACACAGCCCTGCAACCCTTGTAGTTACAGAGACTGGCACAGCTCAGAGCACAGATGAATCCAACCAGGGAAGATGCTGCTGCTGGAGTAAAGCTTTGTTTAGTTTTTTAGGGTTAAAACCCAAACATTGCTACAAGTTTCCAAGTCAGCAAGACAGCGAGCAGCAGAGCAATACCAAAGGAGGTCACAAGTTCTCCACTAAAAGGGTGAACTTAATCGGTGCTGAGCTGAGTGCCAGCACCAGATCCTCTAAACTGCTACAGACCACTTCTTACAGGAGCTCCAGCAGATCAGCTCGGGCAAATGCCATTTATTTCAGGAACAAGGACAACAAGTGTGAAACCACAGACAAGACCCAGTTTGTGAATCTATATTAATATATATAAATGTTTTAATACTCACTAGAGTTCTAAACGACCCAATTCTACAAATCCACACATGTCATTTTCCCCAACAGCCAGGAGGATTTGTGGTCCTTCTCTGGCGAACCAAAAAGTGGGGTGGAGTGGTGGCTGGAGGAAGAAGTGCTTTACAGCATGCATATTCCTCCCTTAAACGGCCGGAATGATTTGCAGCCTGAAACCCAGGCATACCACTTGTCAGAGGTGGGTTAAGTCTGAAAGGAGTGATTTCCCAGAAAGGCGTGGGGCTCTCCAAGAAGGATGGTTGTAGCATCCCCCTGCCCTCCCTGTGTCCCGGCCCAGCTTCAAAAGGCAACACAGAAAAAGCCATCAGAAAGGAAAGGTGATGCGAGGGGGCTGTCCCTCCCGATGCTCCCCTCACCCTGCTCTTGTTTCAGGGAGGCAGCTGCGGCGCTGCATTGTGGTAGGGCTGAGAGGGGCAGAGATGGCCCTTTCTGAGCCAAGGTCATGCATGGGGAGGGATCAGCGACAACGTGGGGCTCTCCTGAAAACCCACAGCCTTGCAGAGAAACCTGTATCAAAATTGCTCTTTGTCATTTGAATCTGGTCTCTGAAGGAGCCTTTGTGGGTATCTGGACCCACAGCACTGCAGATCTCCAGGCTGGGCAATGCCAAACCGTACTCGGGCAGCCACCAAGGCCAAGAACAGCTAAGAGAGGGATGCAAGACCCCCTGGGCAGCTCAAGGGGCTGCTATAGCATCACTGAGCATCCTAGGCTGAGCATTCTCTTCCATCCTGGCTACATCCTCATCACCTGGCACAAGCACAGGACAACATCCAGCCCTACTCCATTTCCATCTCTGGTTTTGGCTGCAGCTGGGGGAAAATGCTCATGCAAAGCACAAAATACCTCCAACAGTCTGACAATACCAAGCTGTGAAGCCCACTCCAGTGTACCAGAGTGGTACACTGGATACACAGATACATATAAATTAGTAGTGATACACAGATACATATAAATTAGCCAGGAAAAGCAGCTTCAGTGATCAGAAACCTTCCAACACTTAGAGAGGCATTGGGACCACCTCCCAGCACGGCTGCTGGAAGTAGACCTCCTCTCTCCGAAAGGAGGTGGGTTTAAGTGGCTTTGTATCCCAGATCACCCCCAGCTCTGACTATTCCCTCTGAGGATGCAAAGCTTTTGTCAGTAAGAACTCAACAGCAGAGAGAGAGGAGCTGCATTTCCCACTGGAGGAGGATATTTGTTTGCCAATTAGCCTTTTCCTGAAGAACAATACATTGAATAGAAACCTTCCTTTATTTTAATTCCCTCTTTTTAACTCAACCCCTCTCACCCTCCAGCCTCAAGCCCTGCTCCTCCAATGAATATCTGGGCTATGACTTTGATTTACCGTATGCAAAGCCTCACTGCTGAGCTTTCCATTTCACTGCTCCCCATTTCAGCAGTAATCCCCAGGGTGAGAGGGGAAAGGCAGGCAGGTTTTTCCTCTCTTAAAGCCTCTTAATTAATACAGCTTTGCAAACTGGAGTTTCCGAGTTGCTCAGCACAAGATGCTTCCAGTCCAAGCAGCTCAGCAACATCTGCACTGGGGCCATCACCATGGCAAGGCAACAAGGAGCTACCAGTGGAGTCCCAACAGGCTAGTTTTGGGTTGATTTGGGAGATTTTCAGGAGTATACATGCTCAAGGTGAGGCTAGTGGAACCACTGGTGTACATGCAGCTTGTGGTGTGTAGCAAGCTGTTTTATTTCTCTTTCAAAATGGAAACTCCCCAGCAGGGATGCTGGTGGGCAGGTGTCATTAAACTTGTACTCTGGGAAGTGCCCAAAGCAAACAAACCCCATTTGTCAGATCTCTCAGCTGGCTTACTCATCCGCAAAGCTGATTTCCCTTTAAAGATTTCTAAATCCTGATGTTAATCCAGAATGACTTTTTCCCCCCCTAAAGTATCAACCTGGGGTTGAAAATCCCTTGATAAATATGTCTGATGGAAGAAAAGGCCGCTTTCCTTCCAGTATGACACCAATGCCTCCCCGGTGCTTCAGCAGATGAACTCTGAAAAACAGTATGTCTGAGCCTGCATCATGCAAAATGCAATGCCAACAGCTTCAATGCAGTGCTGCCTGCTCCCACCCAGCCTGGGAAAAAGCAGCATTTTTTATCACATCAGACTAAAAGACTGTTTGCATTTAAACATAATGAAGAATAGCAGGTGAGCACAGCAGGCAAGATTCATTGGAAGGCATGATTATCTTTTTTTTTTTTTAGGGCAGATGCAACACAATGTAGCTTACAAACCTGCTTGGACCAGGACAGAGCTGAACAATGCCATGCTACAGGACAGCACGACTCAAGTTCCCCCTGAAGAGATGCTCAAACCCACCACCTGTAATTCGGAGGACCTGGCTTGATGGAGGCAAGTCATTTTAACTGCCTAGCTATCCTGCGTCCTCCCAGTGATGGCAGGAAGCAAGGAAGGGCTCGCTCTCAAGTTGGCTGACCCATCACTGCCAGGGACAGGCCAAAGAAAGGTCCCTCTTCCACAGCAGGAGTATCCAGGGGGGAACATCCATCCAGTGGAGATCCCAAAGGGATGCATTTAAAAATCAATAGAGACTATTTTAATGCTTAATCCAGGAAGGTATCTGCATCAGCAGCATCAATACAACCCAAATTTAAGCACACTGAGTACATGCATAGGATTTTTATTTTTTCTTTTGTGCATTAATTTAACCAAATCTGGTTTTCTCCAGACACTCTGAAGTCCAAACAGGGCATCCAGAGCATCCCTAATGCTTCACACATCCTGCTTGCCTCTATCTGTATGTGTGGCTTAAAAAAAGAGCCTCTTCACCCCACTAGAGCAAATGTGGCTATGAGGAAACCCCCCTCAAAGGTGCAATATTGCAGCAGCAGCAGCAGCGGCCACCTCCCCACCAGGGCTATGAACAGAAGTGGGCTCCTCCTCTTTGCAGATTTTCACACTGCACCCACCATAAATTGCAATACAAGCTTCCCATCCCTGTAGATATTTATACAACGATCTCCCTTTTCATTAAAAAAGAAAAAAAAACCCCAAAACAAAACACCACCATACCAGCCTTGCAACTGCAAAGAACTGCTTGAAAAAGTGATGCAAGGGGATTCTGGGAGGCTCAGACACCCCAAGAGAAGATAACTGTGTTTAAAGTTTTTAATCTCATCTCATCTGCCGCAGGAAGGCAGCCTGGGTGTTCACGTATCTGGGACTAACCACACTCTAGATGCACTCACAAGCACAGAAATACCTTCCCAGCCACCATCACAGGCACAACACAGGCTCAAGAAGTTACAGTTTCTGTTTGGGGTACAGCACTGTGCTCTGCCCTCTTCCATCCATCCTTTCCCACTGTGATCTCTGCAGAAACACTCCATGGTTCTACACCATGACTTGCTCACCTTCCCAAGTCTTCAATGCTCCTGGCCCTTTCCAAGCTCACAAGTCCTTGCAGATGACTTCTTGTCTGGGCTTGGAGTCCACCACTCTAGCCAGCCCAGTGAAAGTACTTCTCCCCATTGACACCAGTCCTGTTTACTCACAATTTGAAGCAATGGAGAACTTCACTTCTTTGAGGGTTCCTGAGTCCTGGTGGTGTCAGGATCTTGCCTAAGTCTTAACATCTGCTACCTGGATGGGGCTTCACAGTACCACCAGTGATCAGCACCTTTGTGACATTCCTTCAAAGCTCACATCTTTTCCTGGCTTCATGTGATGTATTTGACTGACATCAGTTCTGCCAAGCTGTCCAGTGAGAAAGTGCATCTCAACCACTCTCCCTTCCATTAGCAGCTATGAAGCTGAAACAGGCCTGAAACAATGGAGGTCCCAAATGAGGTTCTTACTTTCCATTAACCAGCTCACTAGATCTTTCAACATAGCCCAGACAACACCACTGATAACAAAGTAGGGCCCAGCAGGTCTAATCAAGCTTGAAACCCCGAGAGCTGAGCCTTATTCCTTGATTCGTCCTTCCTCAAGCCCACACGGTGAGGGTCACAAGCCAGGGAAAGCAAAGGCTTCAAGTGGAGTGAGGCACGTTCACTGGGCATCTGAAGCAGCTAAGCAGAGCACTAGCAATAAAAGGGACAAAACCAAGCAAGCAGCGATGGTACTTTCCAGCTCAGGAGCCTCAACAACATCAGAGCATCTCTGCTGAGACACCCAAAGGTATCACAGAGCCATACACTTCACCATGAGATGGAGGTTACTAGGAGAAGGGGCTGGATAAGGCTGCTTAGCTCCTAGCACAACAGCACCCACCCCAAACCCTCCCCACAACAGAACAAGAAGATCCAGAACCTCCAACACTCAGAACCTCTATCTCAAAGCCCTCCCTGCAATAGAGCCTGAAAGGTCGCTGCCTAGCCACTGCCCTGGACCTTCAAAACCAGATCTCTTCCTCTGTGTCTAACCTCAGTGCTCCAAATTAAACCTGCAGTTAGGTTGTCCTAAACATGTGACAATGAAATAGCTCAAAGAGAGATTGACCTCGAGATCATCCACAATCTCATGACTGTCCAACAGGGAAGGGATTTTAAATAACTTCTGGCTAACAAATCTTCACAGCATTTTCCAGCACAAGACCTGTAACAGAATCACACAAAATTACACGGTTGGAAAAGACCTTCAAGATCATCAAGTCCAACCATCCCTGTCCTATGCTAAACTATATCACTCAGTACCTGATCTAACACTGCACCAAAAGCTTGAAGAAGCTGCACATTGGGTTTAGGTACCTGAAAATGCCAGATTCACTCTGTTACTGCCAGAGATGCCATAGGAGGAGAAAACACCCTGAAATAACTCCCTCTACAGATAACAAGAACTTCTAACATCCCATTAATGAGCTCACAAGAACAACCCATCCCCATCAACTGCAACACAAGCTGGAGGAGGGGAGAAAAAGCAACTCCCAGGCAGTCACAAGCATTTTTTAGCTCAGCTGACTGCCTCATGGCAGGGGAGCAACCCTGTGCATCAACAGCAGCACTTCAAGCACGCTGGTGCTTTATAAATTCACTTTCAGTAGATTTATCCACACGTCATATGGAGAAGGAATGCGTGCTATGCAAATCCAGCCCCAGACTGCTCCCTGCTTAATCTAGCTTTAGATTCAAATGCTTATTACCATGGCGTCTAATCGGGTAATGCGTAATAGACAGGTTTAGTTTGGGCTCCCAGTAATTCAGCAATGTTCTTACTAAGGCACCAAATGGAGAAAGAAAAAAGAAAAGAAAACGAAAACAAACAAAAAAAAGGAAACAAAGAGGAAAAAAATACAACTCTGCAAAGAATTCAAGCTCTGATGGAAAACAGAGAACAAAAACCAGGCGTAGAAAAAAAGTATTGACACCTACCAGTAAAAGCCAGGCAGATCTGCAAACATTTGGCAGCTCATCAAGAATACAGTGAACAGAGACCTGTTCCCATCCCATCCTATCCCTGCAGGGAAGTAGGTGGCTGATCTTTTGGGGTCCCTCCCCTTCCCCCTTGTGAGACTTAAGGTGACACAAGGATCTCACACACCCACGCATGGCCTGTCTACTAGCAGCTAGGTCCCAGCAGTGCCAAGCGCTTATAGATGCTCTGGGAATCCACATTAGGACCTCCAAAGACTGGGTAACATGTACCAAACAGGAGCTCTTTGCAGGTTTGGGGAGGAAGGGGTTTCCCTCTCTGCATCAGGATCTGCTGCAGGACACTGGGATCATGGGAACGTTTTTCCTGGAGGCCACCACCTTCCTGTTTGCTAGCACCAGACCCACAGCAGGACTCATGCCATGGCCAAAGTCATCTCTATCCTAACCTGCACCTCACAAGGTGATTCATTTCACTTACAAATAGTTTGTTTATCCAAGCCATGTGCCACCCCTGATGCCTTCAGAATACAAGCCAGATGCCAACCTTTCACCTCCAACATGCAGCTACAACCCAGCCACTATGCACTAGAAATAACCCCGAGGCACAGACACAAGGACACCCCACCCAGGCTTGACAGGTCCTCCTCTCCACCTGCTGCTCCTCCACGACACTAAGCTTTCCAGCGGTGGAAGACAGTGAGGTTTTCAACCTTCATGATGCCAAATCCCAACAGCTCATCCTCCTTTGCCCCTGCCATGCCAAATGGCACACAGATCTACAACCAGGTCTGGCAAAGGGTCAAAACACGCAGCCTCTCAAGACCCAAAAGGCTGCACTGAGCCTGCTACACTACAGAAACCGCCCTTGGTGGGGTAACCAGCACTAGGAATTACCAACCTCAACAAAGGGGAGACTTCCCTTTGGGAACCTAAGCGACACCAAGTGACATTTATATTAAGGCTGCAGGATTAATTTACACTTGTTACATGTCATAGAATTCACACAGACGAACATCCCCCCTGCAACACCTACACGTCTGCGCAGAGCCTGCAGCGTGGGCTCTCTGGTGTCTCGTAACGTACTAAATCCAGCTAAAGCACTCTTTATGGCTTGGATGTTCGTAACATTTATGTGTATTCCCTGCAGCCTAGTACAGACTGAGTTTTCACTGCATCCTTTCCTTTAATAAAAAAGCCTCCACAACACCCTCCTACCCCGATGCCTGCTTTGACCAAACTCGCAGCAGCTCCGACGTTTTGAGATGAAAATCCATCTGGAAGAGAACCAGCCAATGGACTTGATGAATTGTCAGTGATGAGGAGGAGGAGCAGATGGACAGACCAACTTTAAAGCTTCCTTTCGTTAGGCAGCTAAGCTAAAAATCATAGGTTAATTTTCAACGATGCTCGTTATTACCAAGGAAAGCGAGGCAGCTGATACTCTGCCTCTCAGGCACACGTGCTCTATGCTTCATCATTTACTGAATGTATATTCAAGTGCTTTGAAAGGAGAAGGAAAACAAGCTCAATGAAACTGGAGAGTGCAGCTTGCAGTGTTTTCATAAGGCTGTTCAAAGACCAAGCCAGATTTACCAGAACCCGCATCGCCGCCCGGCTGCATGGGTGGCTGGCCAGGATCTCGCCCCAGCTCTGCACCTCCCCAGCTCACAGCAGTGCCTGGAGGTGGTCTGGGGGGGCTTTTTTTCCCTTACTTCTCTAGCCAAAACAACAGCAGGGATGGTTAAGTGAGGTGGAAAGACCCATGCGCTGAAGGGAAGAATCCCTTTGCATGACTCCCTGCCTGAGGATGTGGATGGAGATGCTAGTGGTAGAGTCCTTCCCAGCACCAAAGGAGCCACGCTAATAGTATTCACCTGTCCATAGGGACTGGATATCCCAGCAGAGACAGACTCATCTGAGAGTCAAAACAGGAAACACTCACTTATTAAAAGCCACTTCCAGAGCTCTGTCTACAGTCTCCAGGACAGGTTCATTCCCAGTGATGTCTGAAGAGCTCTGTCCCATCATGGCACAGGTACTCACATACAGTTCATACACACATACTTCCAAGGACAAAAAAGTATTCCAAAGCCTCAGAAGCTGTATTTCTGGAGCTGTGGATAACACACATGCAGACAGCCTGGTTTCCTTACAATAACCCAGGATGGCAACCCACTTGAGATGTAAAAATAATTTAATGAATAAGTATATTTAGATTTATAACCCCACAGCAGCTTTATTTATAGGGATGCCAATCACTTTTACACAGATATAAAATTGGCTGGCAGAATGCCTTAGACTATATCCAGAAACCCATCTGTAACAAATCTAAGCCGTGATATCTCTGCATACATTTGGCCAAACAATAATGCTAATGCCAGCCATCTTGACTTTAAATGTACAGATGGGATGGGGAGGGGCTCTCCAAGCCTGCCACATGGCCAAAGATGGGGGAATTTTGCTATCACCTACTCTAAACTCTTTGGGGAAAGGACCAGATGAAGGAAAACCAGTCACCCTCTGGGATCTGTGGATGTAACACCAACGCAACGCTGGCTGAAGAGCAAGGCAGCATCCAGCTGGCTACAGGTGAACCTCTTTCAAAACATTTCACCACTGAAATGCAGAGCTGTCAGCAATGAAAAAAACAACTCAATGGAACACTACAGCATCTTTAGAGTTGAGAGGATTAAGCTAAGGCTCTTGCATGCAGCTTTTTTGATCCGTTGCTCAAGACACAAAGCTGGGAAAGAGGAAGATGTAGGAGAAATTAATTGAAAATTGCACTTGGCTCTTGATCTCAAAGCAGATAAGGATTCCTAGTGAGATTTCTCCTCTCCCACCCCTGCCCAGGATGTCACAGCTTTACTTAAACCTGCAGATATCAGAGGAAGAGGTTGCTGTTGATTTCCATGGGGCTGGCGTTGCAGCATCCCAAACTACTCTCTGATGTTTGGGTGGGTCTGGGGGCTTTCAGTTGGTGCCTCTCCAGCTCAAACAGGGAACACCTGGAGAACTGAGAAGTTGTGCCTAATTCAAAGAATGATTCAAATTCAAAACAAAAAAAACCTCCGCTGCTCTTCCCTGTGGGATTTGTGGGGTCTGGTTGTCTCAGAAATGGGGAAAAACAGGGATGGCTCCACATCAAATACAAACTATGGGCATCTCATCCATGAAAGTTGTAGTGTTTTGGCAGATGCCAGGGAGGGAAGGGTTACTTTGGAATATTACTTTGAATAGCTCTGGGAACAAGCCCAGCATTAATTTTCAACACTTATTCAGCAAACTCTTTGAATAAACCAAGGGAGGTTTGCACACAGATACTGACAGCATTATTCCATAGATTTTTGCCTCTGCTCCTTAGATAATTTATGAGGAAACAACACCCAGCAAACATGACTGCCTTCCAGCTCAACACATGGATTCAACTGACCCCTGCCTTGGGGACAAGGTAACCTCTCAAGATCCCTTCCAGCTGAATTCTCATACCATTTTACACTGCAAGCTGTTTAAACGTTGGCATTTGCTCAGATTCATCCCTGGAAATAAATATGTCTAGAAGAGTAATTGATGGAAAGAAAAAACAGAAACCCAACAGCATTTCCCTCTCTCAAGGACAAAGCAAAGGAAAACAACCAGACGCGGAGCTACGACATCCTCGATCCAAATGTTTTCCAAAACAGTTCCAAATGTTTTCCAAAGCTTCCTGCTGAAGCTTCTCACAGCTAGGCTGCAGCTTCACCAAAGCCTAGGGCTACAGTGGCAGCCCGTGTCGTTACTGGAGTGCGGCATCACGGTGCAGTGCAGCACAGCACGCACCGAGGAGACGGTCAGCCATGCCTTTACCAACAACACACCTGCCAAAACACACCCAAGACCCTTGAGCAGGAAACGCAGTGTTTTTTGAAGGAAAACCAGCCTCTGCTTCCTCAGCAGGGCATCTTCCAGTGTGACAGTGCTGACTGCTACGTGGACTCTCAGGTAGAGAGTCAGTGAATACATGTGGCCAGATGTCCTGTGCGCATGGAGCAGCGTCATGTCTACCTGAGTCGTAAGATGGCTCAGCTCCTGCAAGAGCTGGAGGAGAGGAGCCTGGAGCAGAGGAACGTAGCCTGGGGATCCCTGGTCTTCACCCGTCCCTGGAAGTGTTCAAGGCCAGGTTGGATGGGGCCCTGGGCAACCTTGCGTAGATCCAGGCCTGAGGTTGGTGGCTCTGCCTGTGGCAGGGGGGTTGGAGCTCTATGATCCTTGGGGTCCCTTCCAACCCAGACCATTCTATGATTCACTGCCCTGCAGTACCAGCCACTCTGGGCAATTGCTGACTCTTGGTCTTGCTAGTTGGCCTCTGGTGGTGGTTCAGGAGATAGAGTCATGAGACAGACAACCACAGGGATGAGGAAGAGGAAGTTTATGGAAAGTGAAGAGAGAAAAAATTATACTTGCTGCCCTTAAAACAAGAAATGCTGAAGTTCTGTCCAAACACCAAACGTGGGCATTTGTGGCTATTACACAGCCAGAACTGAGGGGGTTGTGGGAGATGCTGGTCTGAGAAGCTGATCCCAACAGCAGCGACCTCGCAGCAGTGCTCAGCTGGAAGAACTGACCGCTCTGGGGATCAGGGGCCTGGCACACAGCAGGTCCCTGTCCCCAGACTCATCAGCAGTGGGGTGAGGTGACAGTTCCCACTCATGCCTGTGGCCTCATCAGAAACAGTAGAGTCTCAGAGGTCCTTCAAAGTCCAAAGCTGACCTCCACCTTGTGCAACTTACTTCTGGATGCAATCAAAACCCAAAGCAGGCTCTTTTCTGAAGGATCCCTTCTATCAACTGTATGTGGGCTTCTGGTTAGACCTTTTGTAGAGTTGACAAAAAAGCCTTGCTTGAGGATGGTAAAGTCTAGAGACTACAATACATTTTCCAGCTGATCCAGCAAACCTAAAAAGCCCTCCCTTGATCTCAGACTGCCATGATCAAAGCCATTATCCCATTTGGAGCCGTTCTGAAACTTTAGGTTCCAAATGTGCAAGTTATTTTTAAAATCTAAACCAGGCCAAGCCTCTTGTTTGGAGTTTTATGAGGAAGACTGGGTGTGCTCTTTCCAAACCTTCTCCCCTGCCATGTCTAGAAGTGGCTGATGGGCACATGGTGGAGGGTAAGAGCAGGGAAGTGGCCCCAGTCCTAGGGGCACTTCACTGGCAGCCAGCGGCCATGGTCTGCTTGTGGTGGCCATGGAGGGGTGGGACACAGCCTGTCCCCTGTGGGGGAATATTCCCTATCCTTAACTGAGAAGCTTTTTGGAGAGCAAACATCATTTGCATCTCCATCCTTAGAATCTGTGCCTATTTTGGCATCCTCCGTGACAGGGCTGTGTTGGTCTGGGGCTCAAGAAGAGGAAACAGCTTGAAATACCTTAATTTGCTATGGGCATTAAATAAAACTGAACGCTACGAGTTTCCTTTACCAGGTAGCAGGATGCCTAAGTACACAAAGAACAGTCAGTTCTGTGCCAAGAAACAATCAGAGAAATTTATTCCAAGAAAAAAATAATCTTCCAGTTTCCTGGCAGAGTATTCCAGGTGGCTGAAAGGAAAGAAGAAATGCAAAGCCCTGCAAAAGCATAGGGAAGCCAAAGAGGCATCAGCTTTGACTTAAGTGGGATGCTCAGAGGCGACTAAAGACCAGTCAGCCCATCCCAGAGTCACCAGCACCACGTGGTGAGCACCAAACCATCTGGTGTGGAGCAGCCACCATGGGAGAGGGGACCCATGGTCAGTGCGGATGGCCAAGGTTTGCAGCAGCCAGGCTGGGAGAAATCAAAGAATGGGTGATCCAGAGTGACAAGGAGCTTATGGACAACTGGGAAGGGCTTTTGGAAAGCACGTGGCCACCAAGCTGCACCTCCCATATCCCAAAGTGGACCTCTACTAGGGGAACACTCTTCAAAGAAAGATGAAGACAGGAGGTGACTCCTGCGGCAGAAAGGAAAGAGCATCATGGAGCATTCACGTGCTCCAAAGCAATTTAAAAGCCAAATTTAGCTCCATAGTGAATGCTTCATTTAACTGAGGAGCTTCTAAAGCACTGGGCAAACAAACCAGGTCTTTTCCTTTACCTCCCAGTGTTCATCTCCATGGAGCTTCCCACTTCCCTTTCACCCTCAACTCCCAACTCTGCGGCCTCATCAGAAACAGTAGAGTCTCAGAGGTCCTTCAAAGTCCAAAGCTGACCTCCACCTTATGCAACTTGCTGCTCCACCTCTCCCCTCTTCCAAACCAAGCAGATCTGTGATCTGTGAAAAGCTGAGCAAAGCCTGCAGGTATGTGCCAGGAGGATGGGGATTAGAGACCCACCACCCCTGCTGGCACCCCTTGTTGTGGCTAGAGGGGCCATACCGGGCAGGAGCAATGGCCATGCTGCACATCACATCCTCAGTGCTTGAGGTGTCTTGTGAACCTCCACCAGCTTTCCAGCTGGGTAAACATCAAGGAAAAAAATCAGGTCAACAGCCTTCCTCAAGAATATTTCCTTCAAATCAGACTTTTCCCACCCCAACACAAAAGCAAGAGCCACCAGCAACCCGGTGCCAGCTGTGACAGCCACCACATCAGTGGAACAGAGGATTTGCAGGCATCTTCCCAAAACACTGCTTGGCAGCTGGGTGAGATGTGTGGGACACAAGAAAACTGCTCAGCTTCAGCTCCACTACAGCACAGAGCCCAACACAGTGGTTCATTTTTACTCTTCCTAACAAATGCAGAAAGGAGATGGACTTCCAACCTTAGCCTCCATGCAAGAGCTTTTCACTGGGTCTACTGAAGCCACCAAAGCCCTGCAGATCCTGATGGTTCCACCTTGCCCCTTCTCTCTAATGAGCTCCTACCAGGGAAGGTAGAGAGCAAAGCCCTGCCTCACATCCATCATCCGTGACAGGAGCTAACACAAAGTTACTGACCTTGAAAATTTACAGTCCCCATCACATGGAGAGCAGAGGAGCTGATGGCAATGGCTGCTTCTGGATTTAGAGGGATCTAAACCCATCATGGAAGCAGCTTGCACCCCAAACCCTTGCTCCCAGAGTTTGCATGCCTGACGTGATAAAGGAGGTAGCGAGGCCAATTGAGGAGGCAGCATCCTGGCACTCAACCCCTACCAACACCAGCTTGGGAAAAGAAAGGGAAAACAAGGGGAAAACAGCAAATTGTCCAGCCATCATCTGCTTTCAGGGATAAATACTGAAGGGAAAATACCATGTGATTCATTTAGGCACTGAGAATGAACAAGGGGTGGGTTCAGCACCACATCTGTCTCATTTTGAGGCTTTCCAGCCACCTTGTCCTCTCTTGCAGTGCTTATCTGTGTCTCGCTTATCTCCTGCGTTAAAGAGACAGGAAACGTGTGCACCACCAGTCCCCCTTCCCAAACCAAGCACATAAATACAGGCTGAAAACCACACAATTTCCAGTTCTGGAAAACTCATAGTTGTAACTTATTTCCAGGCAGAACTACAATTTTTATAGGGGACACCACCAGGTTAAGGAGTCAAAGGTACACTGTACAAGCAAAGGCAAAAGCCCTTGATTTCTGCAAAGCCTCCCCCTCCCCACCCCCATCCTTTCCTCTGCCCCCCAAAATGACAGGGAATAACACAGTTTTTGCCAGTTCAGTGGGGTATACATGAAGGCTTGGCTGAAAGCAACCTCATTAAACCAGCTTGGTCGTTAAGCGCCAATCCAAACATGCAGTCCTCTGATCACCGCATGACAGGCTGGGAACCAAAGGCAGCTTGCAATTAAACCCGTGACAATCAGGAAAAATCCTTCCAACCCCCCCCCCACCCCCCTCCCCAAGCACAGGCCCAACAC